>CM064510.1:43251221-43291507 GCA_032716605.1 Paralithodes platypus
AGCCGTCGGTCGTTAAGTTTATGTATGTATGTACTGTATGTATGTATGTACAGTTTATGTATGTATGTACTGTATGTATGTACTGTATGTATGTACAGTCTTTGGGAGAGCTCTTCTAGATATATAGCTACACCTTTGTTACCCCGCTTCAGGTATTATTATTCTTTGATTCACTTGGGATGGTACGGTACCTATTGTTTAGCGGTACTCCTTTTGTGTAGCGCCCCACAGTATCAGGTTTAGGAGCTTATGTGCTCCTACTGTAGTGTGCATAGTTGCTTGCATATACAGTATATTAATCACCAGTACGAGGTCCCCTTTGGGGTTTGACAAGGACAGCAGTCGGGTAACGTCATTTAAATACTCTGTACCAGGGTTTTCTGTTTGTAACCCATTTACGAACCTGTTTTAGCGTTATACTCTGTTTGAAATATGTTCTATTGTGCATAGCAATGTAACTAAGGAAGGAAAGTTAGGACGTCTTAGTGTTCAGCAGTATATATATATGGATTTTCAATATTATTACAGCTGACAACATATCATTTGCAGTGGGAGGCCCATAGTTATTACCACTACCTTCATTATAGTGTAGCAACACTACCAGTTTTTCAGGAAATACTTCTTTGTTATTTATATAATTTTGTTAATCCTAGCAAGATCTTGGGGTTCTCTTTGATTTAAGGCAAACTGTTTTAAGTTGTTGAGTACGGTATTCATAAAACGTCAACTTACAATCTGCCCGGCCTGTGATGCAGAGAAAAAGTGCTGGCAACTACTGTATGTTCCTGTGATTCCCCCTTTGTTTCCTATGTTGCATTGTTATTGTTATTGTTATTGACGCGATAAATAACGACGATGCTTTCATGGTTTATCCTCCGTTTCCTATTGTACAACAGGGTGCATGTTTACATTAAGGGGGGTCACCGGCTTTTTTTATCTTTCTCTCCTTTTCTCTCTTTCCCTGGCTTGTATCCATTCTGCCCCATTCAGCCAACTGTTTTAAGACGCTTATCCCCATCCAGGTGTCGATATCTTCCTGGCGAGCATTAGCTAGCTAGCCTTGTATGGAGAAATCCGGCTTCGCCGGAAACATTTTTCTATCGAAAAATGTACAAATTTAGCTTGCTATCAAAACAAAAATATATATATACTGGCTCGCTACCGCTCGCCAGGAGAATATTGACAACTGGATGGGGGAAAACGTCTTAAAACAGTAGGCTGAATGGGGCCGAATGGAACCAAACCAGAGAGAGAGAGGGAGAGAGAAGGAAGAAAAACGAGGTGGGCTCCCTTAATATCGCTAGGAATCCCGAACATTAACCGTGTTGAAATATTGGTATGAGTGTGTATGGATATATTGGTGTATGTATGTACAGTATATTGGTATGAGTGTGTATGGATATATTGGTGTATGTATGTACAGTATATTGGTATGAGTGTGTATGGATATATTGGTATGAGTGTGTATGGATATATTGGTATGAGTGTGTATGGATATATTGGTATGAGTGTGTATGGATATATTGGTGTATGTATGTACAGTATATTCAATTTTAGTATTAGGTTTGTTGTTTTTCTTTATTTCTTTAATTAAGGGGGCCCACCTCGCTTTTTATTCTCTCTCTCCCTCTCTCTTTGGCTTGTATCCATTCGGCCCCATTCAGCTTACTGTTTTAAGACGTTTACCCCCATCCAGGTGTCAATATTTTCCTGGCGAGCGGTAGCGAGCCAGCATATATATATTTGTTTTGTTACAGCAAGCTAAATTTTTACATTTTTCGATAGAAAAATTTCTCCGGCGAAACCGGATTTCTCCATACAATGATGGCTCGCTATCGCTCGCCAGGAGAAATCGACACCTGGATGAGGATAACCGTCTTAAAACAGTTGGCTGAATGGAGCGGAATGGATACAAGCCAGAGAAAGAGAGAAAAGGAGAAAAAGATAGAAAAAAGCCGGTGACCCCCGAAGAGCATATTCAGAACTTTGACAAAAACTACGTGGTTCATATCAACTATTGCAAATGTTGTTTTTGCATGTATATCTTTGTGCGTATATTTTCGTATATTATTTTTATTAATCTCACCACCACACCCCCAATGAAATTAATTAAAGTATATATGATCCACCGGGATTCGAACCCGGGTTATCACACACATATTTTTGCCACCTTAACCATTACACCACCAGGACGGTTAAAGGTTTATGCACACGCCTACGACTTATTATCCATTCTCGAATACTGGATATTAATCTAATCATGTTCATATTCCCAACCGCACTATGGTAGCCTACTGTTTAAGTGAGAGGAAAGAATATTCATGGGGCACAGATCATATAGACCGGCCTCTCGAAGAAATAAGAAATATCAATAGTTTTGATGTTGTGGATTCCTGATAGTTTCCTTTGTGTGTGTGGATCATCAATATTGTAGTCCAAATCAACAAAGACACATTATTATATTTGAATACAGATGTCCACGTTATTCACTGTGTTTGTTCTTACTTTAGAGTATCTGTTTTATTTAGTATCTGTTTTATTTAGTATCTGTTTTATTTAGTATCTGTTTTATTTAGTATCGGTTTTATTTAGTATCGGTTTTATTTAGTATCGGTTTTATTTAGTATCGGTTTTATTTAGTATCGGTTTTATTTAGTATCTGTTTTATTTAGTATCTGTTTTATTTAGTATCGTTTGATTAGTATCTGTTTTATTTAGTATCTGTTTTATTTAGTATCTGCTTTATTTAGTATCTGTTTTATTTAGTATCTGTTTTATTTAGTATCTGTTTTATTTAGTATCTGTTTTATTTAGTATCTGTTTTATTTAGTATCTGTTTTATTTAGTATCTGTTTTATTTAGTATCTGTTTTATTTAGTATAGCTAAATTTGATGTGCTTTGTCAATGGTGAATATCGATTAATATATCGATCTGATCCTTATAATTCCTACCCGTTGCATTAGGCTACTCATATAATTCCTACCCGTTGCATTAGGCTACTCATATAATTCCTACCCGTTGCATTAGGCTACTCATATAATTCCTACCCGTTGCATTAGGCTACTCATATAATTCCTACCCGTTGCATTAGGCTACATATAATTCCTACCCGTTGCATTAGGCTACTCATATAATTCCTACCCGTTGCATTAGGCTACTCATATAATTCCTACCCGTTGCATTAGGCTACTCATATAATTCCTACCCGTTGCATTAGGCTACTCATATAATTCCTACCCGTTGCATTAGGCTACTCATATAATTCCTACCCGTTGCATTAGGCCACTCATATAATTCCTACCCGTTGCATTAGGCTACTCATATAATTCCTACCCGTTGCATTAGGCCACTCATATAATTCCTACCCGTTGCATTAGGCTACTTATATAATTCCTACCCGTTGCATTAGGCTACTCATATAATTCCTACCCGTTGCATTAGGCCACTCATATAATTCCTACCCGTTGCATTAGGCTACTTATATAATTCCTACCCGTTGCATTAGGCTACTCATATAATTCCTACCCGTTGCATTAGGCCACTCATATAATTCCTACCCGTTGCATTAGGCCACTCATATAATTCCTACCCGTTGCATTAGGCTACTCATATAATTCCTACCCGTTGCATTAGGCCACTCATATAATTCCTACCCGTTGCATTAGGCTACTCCTAATTCCTACCCGTTGCATTAGGCTACTTATATAATTCCTACCCGTTGCATTAGGCTACTCATATAATTCCTACCCGTTGCATTAGGCTACTTATATAATTCCTACCCGTTGCATTAGGCTACTCATATAATTCCTACCCGTTGCATTAGGCTACTTATATATTCCTACCCGTTGCATTAGGCTACTCATATAATTCTACCGTTGCATTAGGCTACTTATAATTCCTACCCGTTGCATTAGGCTACTCATATAATTCCTACCCGTTGCATTAGGCTACTTATATATTCCTACCCGTTGCATTAGGCTACTCATATAATTCCTACCCGTTGCATTAGGCTACTTATATAATTCCTACCCGTTGCATTAGGCTACTCATATAATTCCTACCCGTTGCATTAGGCTACTTATATAATTCCTACCCGTTGCATTAGGCTACTCATATAATTCCTACCCGTTGCATTAGGCTACTCATATAATTTGTTTACGTAATTAGGGTTCGGTTATGTGTTCTCTCTCTCTCTCTCTTTCTCTTTCTCTCTCTCTCTCTCTCTCTCTCTCTCTCTCTCTCTCTCTCTCTCTCTCTGGTATATGTGATTTACTTACTGGTTAAATCGAGCCTTTGCCTCATTCTTAGATTAATTGCCTTGCTCTTTAAGGGACGGTTTTCTGGACCATTTACTCCCTCATGTTTAGCCCCATTAGTTTTCAGATGTTAAGATGTTTGCCCCATTAGTTAGTCGATTTTAAGATCTTTCGCCCCATTTTGTCGTCAATATTTAGACCATTCATGCTATTTAGGTGTCGATTTTTTCCCTGGCGAACGATAGTGAGCCTCTAATGTTGGAAGAACCGGCCTTCGGCCGGGACATGTTTCTATCGAAAACTGTACAAATTAATCTAGAAGGGGGATCTAATGGATGTTTTTTTAAATTTGATGGAGATCTAGGGAGGAAACTAGAAAATAATGAATATATATACATGCAAAAATCGCCCCAAAAGTTAACCATCCCCCCTTAAGCAGATCGGAGAGTACTGGTCTTAACAGGGGATATGTGGGCCCATTTAGCGAGTACTGTTCGCATGTGTGGGAAGGTTCCACCCATACCGTACTTCTCGAAAGGGCAGAAATATAAGCATTTCGCCTCATCAACTTGTCTCTCCCTACACGCCGCAATGTTGCATCTTTCTCTCTCTCTTCTACCGCTATTACAATAATCAGTGTTCTCCAGAGCCTTCCGATTGTATACCTCCTCCCTTACGGAGAGTAGGTGGCTGCCGCCTTTCAACATATCCCCACACCTTTTCTATCCAACTCTTTAAGGGGGGTCACAGGCTTTCTTTCTCTTTATATCCTTTTCTCTCTTTCCCTGGGTTGTATCCATTCAGCCCCATTAAGCCAACTGTTTTAAGACGTTTATCCCCATCCAGGTGTCGATTTTTACTGGCGAGCAATAGCGAGCCAGCATTGTTTGAAGAAATTCGGCTTCGCCGGAGAAATTTTTCTATCAAAAATTTACAAATTTAGCTTGCTGTCAAGACAAATATATATATATATACTGGCTCGCTACCATTCACCAGGAAAATATTGACACCTGGATGGGGGTAAAAGTCTTAAAACAGTAGGTTGAATGGGGCCGAATGGAGAAAAGCCAAAAAGAGAGAGAGAGAAAGAGAAAAAAAAAGCGAGGTGGGCTCCCTTAACCCAAGATTGAACTGGTTTTCCCAGTCTGTCTTTCACTCAACAAGTAAAACCTCCCTCAATCTGTTTATCCCTCATCTCATGACTAAAGGGTACATCACACAGTCAGGAGTGCGAGCTAGTGAGAGTCTAACAGGAGTCACTAGGAGTCGCTAGAGTCACTAGGCGTCATCGATTTTCACCGCGAGCGAGTGGGAGTCTAACAGAAGTCGCTAGGAGTCGCTAGGAGTCGCTAGGAGTCATCGATTTTTACCGCGAATAGGCCCGCGAGTCCGAATTGTCCCCTACTCCTACTGACTCAAGCTCGCACTCCTGACTGTGTGCTGTACCCTTAACTCTTTCAAGCACCGTGTGACGCTAACGTGTCTGGAATTTGGCCCTATAACTCATTCAAGTAGAGGAGACACTCGATATGAAAATAAAAATGCACTGCTTAAATGAAGTACTTACGGGGGGCGACTTGTTTTCTTTCCTTCTCCTTTTCTCTCTTTCTCTGGCTTGTATTCATTTGGCCCCATTCAGCCTACTGTTTTAAGACGTTTATCCCCATCCAGGTGTAAATTTTTTACTGGTGAGCGGTAGCGAGCCAGCATATTTTTTATTTTTATTTGACAACAGGCTAAATTTGTACTTTTTTCGATAGAAAAATGTCTCCGGCGAAGCCGGATTTCTTCATATAATGCTGCTCGCTATCGCTCGCCAGGAAGAAATCGACACCTAGATGGGGATAAACGTCTTAAAATAGTTGGCTGAATGGGGCCGAATGGATACAAGCCAGAGAAAGAGAGAAAAAGGACAGAACTAACAAAAAGCAGGTGACCCCCCTTAAGCGATATATAACCAAGGTAAATACCACAAATATGTTATGCAGCTACCCCCCGTTGCAGCTACCCCCTGTTGCAGCTACCCCCCGTTGCAGCTACCCCCGTTGCAGCTACCCCCCGTTGCAGCTACCCCCCGTTGCAGCTACCCCCGTTGCAGCTACCCCCCGTTGCAGCTACCCCCCGTTGCAGCTACCCCCGTTGCAGCTACCCCCGTTGCAGCTACCCCCCGTTGCAGCTACCCCCGTTGCAGCTACCCCCGTTGCAGCTACCCCCGTTGCAGCTACCCCCGTTGCAGCTACCCCCCGTTGCAGCTACCCCCGTTGCAGCTACCCCCGTTGCAGCTACCCCCGTTGCAGCTACCCCCGTTGCAGCTAACCCCGTTGCAGCCACCCCCGTTGCAGCTACCCCCGTTGCAGCTACCCCCGTGCCACCTACCCCCGTTGCAACTACCCCCGTTGCAGCTACCCCCGTTTGCAGCTACCCCCCGTTGCAGCTACCCCCCGTTTGCAGCTACCCCGTTGCAGCTACCCCCGTTTGCAGCTACCCCCGCTGCAGCTCCCCGCGTGGCAGCTTCCCCCGTTGCAGCTCCCCCCCGTTGCAGCTACCCCCCGTTGCAGCAACCCCCGTTGCAGCTACCCCCGTTGCAGCTACCCCCCTTGCAGCTACCCCCGTTGCAGCTACCCCCGTTGCAGCTACCCCCGTTGCAGCTACCCCCGTTGCAGCTACCCCCGTTGCAGCTACCCCCGTTGCAGCTACCCCCGTTGCAGCTACCCCCCGTTGCAGCTACCCCCCGTTGCAGCTACCCCCGTTGCAGCTACCCCCGTTGCAGCTACCCCCGTTGCAGCTACCCCGTTGCAGCTACCCCCGTTGCAGCTACCCCCGTTGCTGCTACCCCCGTTGCAGCTACCCCCGTTGCTGCTACCCCCGTTGCAGCTACCCCCGTTGCAGCTACCCCCGTTGCAGCTAACCCCCGTTGCAGCTACCCCCGTTGCAACTACCCTCGTTGCAGCTACCCCCGTTGCAGCTACCCCCGTTGCAGCTACCCCCGTTGCAGCTACCCCCGTTGCAGCTACCCCCGTTGCAGCCACCCCCGTTGCAGCTACCCCGTTGCAGCTACCCCCGTTGCAGCTACCCCCGTTGCAGCTACCCCCGTTGCAGCTTCCCCCGTTGCAGCTACCCCCGTTGAAGGATGAAGATCGATAGACTTTCGTTACTTGATAATCTAAGAATATTATTTTGTATATTTCCAAATTATAATTGTATTTAATCGTAGAAGTACATTGATTATCATGAAATTAGATCCGCTTGAATTTCTAATATGTTATTCATTTGTTAGATAAATGTAAATAAGAAATACATTTTGTCCGCGAAAATTACAATAGTAATATTTATACGAGAGTATGATTTAATATTGATGTAAACTGTCTATATTGGGTTACTGTTAAGCCGGAATCACACGAGCCCTTTTTCGAGCAATTTTTGCGGGCAATTGTGGTCAGGTAGCTTCAAAAATTACAGTTTATCAAAATTGAGCCGGCTAACATAATCTACCTTCAGTCTAGTTGCCGATACCAGTGCGAAAAAGTCTCGAAATAATACGAGAAAATACTTGCTCAGGGAAAATTGACGGAAACAACGCTCGTGTGGCAGCGGCTTTACACAAACATTCAGAAACTTGGTATAATATTTCCTACGTTTACAAGGCAGTGGGAGAGTCAAAAGCTCAATCCATAAGCTGGCCAGGAATTAATCGATAATAAAATAGAAGAGAGAGAAGACATCACAACAATTATTGTTCTAGCTTACTCCAAATAATAAGACAGCTGGACGTAGTAGTGGGGCTAGCATTGGTATTTGATTAACCTTTTCCTGAAGAATGATTGAAAAGGTGAAGTACGTAAGCTCTCTCTCTCTCTCTCTCTCTCTCTCTCTCTCTCTCTCTCTCTCTCTCTCTCTCTCTCTCTCTCTCTCTCTCTCTCTCTCTCTCTCTTAGTACGTGTGTGTGTGTGTGTGTACGTGAGAACCATAGCAATGTACGCTGGTAAATCGTCTTGAAATTTATTATTATTATTATAATAATATAAATATATACCCGGTATATATATATATATATATATATATATATATATATATATATATATATATATATATATATATATATATACTGTGTACATATACTGTATATATATACTGGATATAGTATATATATATATATATATATATAAATATATATATATATATATATATATATATATATATGCAAGAAAGTCACAGCAACGCGTGAACTTATAATATGCCAAATATCCACAGGGATATTTGGCATATATATATATATATATACAGTATATACAGGGTGTTTCAGCAAAGCCTACATTAAATTGGAGGATGAACTCCTTGGGTAATTATAAATCATAATATCTCTATGGTAAAATGTCGGATTCTGCATAGTTCGCCTGTTACAATACACGCAATCACCTTCATACTCCTCCGTCACTCGCCTGCCGCCGCCCCTCCTCCCACCCCACACCCCTTTACTCATATACCTCTCAACTTCATCCTGACATCCCATTCTCGGTCTGCCTCTCCACATTTCGTTAACCCCTTCTGTACCGGCGACGTCTCTTTAATTTTATTCTAGCTATATTCAGACGATGTTGTGGTAGTCAAAATGGTAAAGTGAGATAGATTGAAGGCTGTTAAAGGCTGGAGGTCCTTTTTAAGTTGCACAATATCGTCTAATAGTAGCCAAAATAAAGTTAAAAAGACTTTGCGGTACAGAAGGGGTTAAATATAGATGAAGGCTTATAATAATCACACCAATTCAAATACCCGGTACGTATACATGAGAAACATTACAAATTGAATCTACGATATACATTCACCCAACATTAATTAATTTACCTATGTGTGTGTGTTTCTTTCTTTATAATTATAAATAATATGAACACTCATCTCCATGTGTTGTAGTTCACAAACCATATATAAAGGCAGTTTCACAACAATCATTAACCCTTCACTTAATTGTCGACGAGTTTTCATTATTTGGGATGTAGCTATTGTTTCATTAAATGTTATACTGTACCTGTGTATGGGCTTGACACTAACCTTGACAAATTTACACTCATACTATAGTTTCTAGAAATATGCTTGCATCAACAAAAATGTATGATGGTTCTATTAACCTTAAGGGGAGATGCCCACTTAAGGGATTTTTTTCTTGACCCCTTTCTCCCTCATGTTTAGCCCCATTGCTTTTGATATTATAAAACGTTTGCCCCATTAGTTTAGCGATTTTAAGAACTTTCACCCCATATTAAGACCTTTCGTGCCATTCAGGTGTCAATTTTATCCTGGCGAGCGATAGCGAGCCTGTAATTTAAGAGGAACCGGCCTTTGGCCGGGACATTTTTCTACCGAAAAATGTACAAATATATCTTGAAAGGGACTCAAGGGGGTGTAATTTTAAGCTTGATGGAGGTCTAGGGAACAAACTAAATACCTCCCCTTAACGAGCGATTGTACAGCTACTTTAGGTAGCGCCAACGAACTTGAAAATAATTTTGATCCCTGACCTCTCTGTAACTCAAAAGGGACTAGAACAAACTGGCTGTAAATATCCACACCGATTTCCTGGTGGACGCTTCCCAAATGATAGAAACGTCAGCCCGATTGCTTTCATTCTTTTCGAGTTATAAGAAGTTAAGGGGCCAAGATTATTGTCAAGTTCGTTGGCGCTACCTAAAACAAAATCTTCGAGAGCTCAAGATATTGTCTTAATGCAAATATATCCCTTTAGATTGATGCTCACGTGAAATCCGTTATAAATAATAACTATAAATCATGTATTTACTAATATATAGCTGACCCTCTGAATTCCATATACCCTTCCTAATCTGAATAAATTTGTCTATAATAGTTAGAAAACAGAGACAATACGTCATCGGATCATCCAAGGATTCAACCACTTAAATTTAACGGTTATCGCTCATTTGGTAATAGCACAGTCCGTTGACAGGAGGGGGGGGGGGGAAAGGTATGGTGTTTCATAACTTCTGATCCTAACTGTTACGTCTGATCTCAAATTTCAAAATGAATAACAATTGAAGTTGCCACGTCATTCGCGCCATCTCCTTAATATCGGAAAGCAAAACTATTCCAAGGCATGTACAATCTTACACAAAACCAAAATTGCCTTACAACCAATAGAAGATAAAGACATTTCAGGTTTGTTAAGTTATATGCAAAAAACATTGTCTCATTATTACCAAGAAGGCGAATTTTCAAGCATTCTTGGCCAGGATTAGCCTCTCCTTTTGAAGGACAACCCGAATATTTAAGGGGAGGCAGACCGTTTTTCTGGACCCCCTTCGCCCTAATGTTTAGCCCCACTTGTTTTGAGATTATAAGACGTTCGGCCCATTAGTTTGGCGATTTTAACATCTTTTGTCCCATTTTGTTGTCAATTTTAAGATATTTCGTGCCATTTAGGTGTTGATTATTTCCTGGCGAGCGATAGCGAGCCTGCAATTTTAAGAGGAACCGGCCTTCGGCCGAGACATTTTTCTACCGAAAAATTTACAAATTTATCTTGAAGGGGGTTCTAGGGTTTTTTTTTCTAAGCTTGATGGAGGTCTAGGGAGGAAACTAAAAAATATAGCCTATATGAATAAATGAATTAATATATGAATAAATTAATTAATAGGCCAAACAAACGGCCAGTCTCCCCTTAATAACAAAATGCAACCTCTTACCACTACCATATCGTCCGGTATGAAGTGTGTGTAGCACTTGATACTGGCCGTGCCCCCGACCTGGGCCTCCACCTCCGTGTTGTTCTGGCTCTCCGGGGTCATATCCGCCAGGCTGGGTCCCCGGGGGGTTCTCTTCTGGTCATGGGGGGCGGAGTTCTCATGACGCCGACTTCTCACATCTGGGGAGAAAGAGAGAGAGAGACGAAGGGTTAAGGGGGGTCACCTGGTTTTTTTCTCTTTCTCTCCTTTTCTCTCTTTCTCTGGCTTGTATCCATTCGGCCCCATTCAGCCAACTGTTTTAAGACGTTTATCCCCATCCAGGTGTCGATTCCTTCCTGGCGAGCGATAGCGAGCCAGCATTGTATGAAGAAAACCGGCTTTGCCGGAGACATTTTTCTATCGAAAAATGTACAAATTTAACTAGCTGTAAAAACAAAAATATATATATCCTAATACCATCCCAGTCTACTTGTACGAATATCCTCGCTAATACTCTTTATACCTAAGCGTCTCCTCAGCTCATCATTTGTTATTCTATCCTGTAGCCTGGCCCCACACATCCATCTCACCATTCTCATCTCATTACTTTCCATTCTGTTGACATCCTCTACTTTAACGGCCCATGTTTCTGAGGCATACGGCATTGCTCTTCTAACACATGAGGCATACACCTTTCCCTTCAGGGGGAGAGGCATTCTTTTCATGGTCAGAATTGGCAGAAGTTCTCTGAACTTCCCCCAGCTACATCTAATTCTAGCGACAGTGGCAGCCTAGGCCCCACCACCGGCAGAGATGGTATCTCCTAGGTAACAAAACTTGTCCACCAGCTCCAATGACTCATTTCCAAAACTCACAGCCACAGGATCATCATTTAACACAAGCTCGACCTTGCACATTACACACTCAAATTTCTCGATTTCTGACTCATCCTTCGGCAGGGGTCCTTTTATTTTACTACAGCGCTTACACGTATGGTGCACCCAACATCGACAGACGGGACACTGAATCGAGTTAGCGCCCACACCCTTTCCACACACTGCACATGGGTATGCATCGCTCTTTTCCACATTGCCTCATCCCAATCTACAATGCATAATCTTGGTTTTGTTAATATTAACTCTTACACCCTTGCTCGCCATGCCCTCTCTCCATCTTCTGAGCTTGGCCTCAGCATCTTGCACATTGCCATCTATTAGGACTAAATTGTCTGCATAAAGCAGTTCCCACGGGAGTCCAGATCTAAAATCTCTAGACAGTGCCTCCCGGACCATAATAAAGAGGAGGGGGCATAACACTGAACCCTGATGAGCTCCACTACGGACTGTGAACTCCTCACTCAGTACCGGTACACCTTTCAACCTCACCGCAGCTCGCAAATCCTCATTCATCTTCATTATTAAACGCACCAGCCACTCTTCCACACCAAGTTTCCTCATAGCCCACTGCACAACATCTTTAGGCGCCCTATCAAAGGCCTTCTCCAGGTCTACAAACGCAAAGTAAAGATCCCTGGCTTTTAGTAAGTATCTTTTCTGTATCTGCCTGACTATGAAGATAGCATCGGTTGTACCACATCCTGGCATAAAACCAAACTGCATATCATCACTGGAGATGCTTTGCCTGATCAATCCCTGAAAGACTCTCTCACAGACCTTCATGATTTGGTGAAACATTTTCAGGCCCTTATAATTACCTCTATCTAGCACATCCCCTTTTCCTTTGTATATATTTACTATTACACTTTTGCGCCATTCCTCGGGGATGTTCTCCTCTCTAATAATGGTGTTTACCATAACAGTGACTAAGCTGACACCAGTCTCCCCTGAGGCTTTTATCATCTCAGCGACAATGTCAGAGCACCCTGGAGCTTTACCGTCCTTCATTTTATTGATTGCGCTGCTCACTGCAGCTGGTACTATCAAAGGAGGGGGTCCAAATATTGTTTTTTCAATACTAAGCTGTTCCTTATATCAATCAAACTCTACATTTAGCAATCGTTCATAGTGTGCCTTCCATGCTTCTCTGATTTCATCTTCTGCATACACAATTGACTCATTATCGTTTTTAACACACTGTTCACCTATAATATCCTTACTGTCATTTTTAACTCGCCTAGCTAGGTTGAAGATCCCATTGGGATTGTCCGTGTTACACACTTGTTCAAGGACCAGGTCCTTAATACCTTTTCTTAGAATTGTAAATAACTCTTTTGACAGTTCGTTTAGCTGCCTGGTATTTCTCCTTACTGCCTCCCTTCTTCCATGCTTTAAAGTATCTCCTTTTCTCTTTCACAGCATGTTCTATCTCATCGTTCCACCACCAGGAGATCTTATTCCTGGGGTGACCCTTTGTTTTCCCACAGACTTTGTCAGTGGCAGCGAGAAGGCTATGCTTAAGGAAATCCATTGACTATTTACATTGCTAGGCCTAGCTTCCTTATGTCTATTCATTTCCTCCAGTTCACTATGAAACCTATCCCTAACTTCCTTGTTCTTCAGCAGCCACACTCTCCTTTCGGGCATGTATATCTTCTTGCGCTCAGGATCTCTGTATAAGCTCATGTCGCACACAAGTAGCTTATGCCGGGGGATACATTCTTCGCTCGGGATGACCTTTACATCCCGAACCAGTTTCCAGTCTTTCCTGTTAAACAACAAGTAATCAATCTGGCTACTGGAGACCCCAGAGTTATATGTGACCAGATGGCTCTGTCTTTTCTTGAACTTCGTGTTACACACAACCATGTTGAGTGCAACGCAGGACTCCAGTATATATTCGCCTTCCAGATTCCTCCTTCCGTAACCATTTCCTCCATGTACTCCCTCGTATCCATCTGCAGATGCTCCCACGTGACCATTCAGGTCCCCTCCTAGGATTGTTATTTCATTCTCCGTGAGGCCTGAAATGACACTGACGGTGTCATTCCAGGAGTCCTCTTTTATCTCTCTCTGTAGGCCAGCCTGTGGGGCATAAGCAGATATCACATTCAGAATTCTTTCCCCAACATTCAACTTCAAAACAATCGGCCTTTCACTAACACTCGTAATCTGAAGCACACTTCCAACCCACTCTTTAGCCACCAGAACACCCACTCCTCTTTTCGCTTTATCAGTGTCAACCCCCTTCCAGTAGATATCTTTTCTTTCTTCCAACTTGTTCTTGATGTCTCTCTCTCCTTTTCCCCTTCACAATGGTATTATTGTCATCAATCAATCAGCCTAAAACTTTGCAACTACCACTTAATTAACTCACTCTGTCTCACACTCTCACTCTCTCTCTCTCTCTCTCTCTCATTCTAGCATAGCCACTGTATTTATCGGTTTATGCCGTACCACATCTGTTTACTTGTGATGTGTGTTTGTTCTGTGCATGGCTGCATGCCTGACTGCTTATGTAATTATTTGTTTCTCTCGCATGCGGCATCAAGTACATCTCACATTACACATTCTTGTTCTAGTTTACCCACCTATCCTTAAGGGATGGTATTTGTTTTTTCTGGATTTCCTTCTCCCTCATGTTTAGCTCCATTAGTTTTGCGAATTGAAAACATTTGGTCCACTATTTTTGTTTTCGATTGTAAGACCTTTCACCCCATTTCGTTGTAAACTTCTTTGTCAATTTCTGTCAGACATATGTCTACCGAAAAAAAAGTGTACACATTTTTCTCTTTTTTTTTTTTTTTTTTTTTTTTTTTTATTGTTGTTTAAGCTTGATGGGTGTCTAGCGAGGAAACTAAAAAATACAAATAGACCAACAAAATAGACCCAACCCCCTTAACTTACATACTAAAAGGATTTTCTGAAGTCAAAGGTATTTCTATGAGTGCCCTCCAAAGGGTTAAAACAAAATATATTTTTTGTCCTATGTAAATGGAGGAGACAAAAGGCAGGTTGCTGTAGCGAGTGTCTCCCCCAAAGTTAAAAGAGTGACAGAGCCAAATTCAAGGGACGTTGGAGTTAAAATGCCTGGACACACAAAGTTTAAGGAAGTCTAAAGCCGGTATCACACGAGAGCTTTTATAGTCAACATTCGATGATCAATATTTTTATGGCAACATTTCTGGAATATTTGTCACGGGTATCGGAAACTAGACTGATGATAGATGAACATAGGTAACCGAAATATTGTATATGTTGACCTCATAAGCTGCCAGACCAGTGTTAAGGATAAATGTTGAGGGAAAAAGCGATCGTGTGATACCGGCTTTAGATGTCTATGCCAAAACAGAGAAACCTGAAATGCTCACAACGTTTGCCAGAATATATTTACTGATCTATTTTTGCCGGAAATGTGGTTATATCACATCGCCTTGAAATCAGGAATACGTTAGCAAGATGGAAGTTTGCAGGAGAAGGTCTTATGACTTAAGCCGCTATCATACGATCGCTTTTTCCCTCAACATTTATCCTTAACACTGGTCTGGCAGCTTATGAGGTCAACATATACAATATTTCGGTTACCTATGTTCATCTATCGTCAGTCTAGTTTCCGATACCCGTGACAAATATTCCAGAAATGTTGCCATAAAAATGTTGATCATCGAATGTTGACTATAAAAGCTCTCGTGTGATACCGGCTTAAACTGAGTCAGCTGAATAAGTAAACGTTTGAGTTACAGAAAAAGAGGATTAAGTGACTCCAGTTTCAAATTCGGCCACAAATGCTTTGATTCGACATTTCTGGATTTACTTTTCGAGTCCATTTTTGAGAATGTCGCTGTCTGTCACGTGCCTTTGACTGCCTTTTTTCTCTTTCTCTGGCTTTTAACCATTCGGCCCCATTCAGCCTACTGTTTTAAGACGTTTATCCTCATCCAGGTGTCGATTTTTTCCTGGCGAGCGGTAGCGAGCCAGCATATATATATTTTTGTTGTAAGAGCAAGCTAGATTTGTACATTTTTCGATAGAAAAAAGTCTCCGGCGAAGCCGGATTTCTCCATATAATGCTGGCTCGCTTTCGCTCGCCAGGAAGATATCGACACCTGGATGGGGATAAATGTCTTAAAACAGTTGGCTGAAAGGAGCCGAATGGATACAAGCCAGAGAAAGAGAGAAATTTAAAAGAAGATAACAAAAAAGCAGGTCAACCCCCTTAACCCTTCCAGTACCGGCGACGTCTTCTTGTCTTGATTTCAGCTGCATTTAGACGATTTTATGAAGCTTAGGAAGGATATAAAGTAGCCAAATGTAATAATGAAGAAAGTCTGTAGCGTTATAATTGGTAGACGTCCTTCTGAAGCTGAATAAAATCGTCTAATAGTTGGCAGAATGTAATGCAAAGGACGTCACCGGTACTGAAGGAATCAGCTTTCCGTGTTCTCTGTGTTTCGGTTACTGGGTCAACTTTTGCAATAGGTTTCGTAACTACATAAATAACTGACCATCGAAAGTATTGTCCACTTTATAGAGGGTCGATATAATGTTGAACGTTCTCAATAACTAATATATATTTATATTTGTGTGTATAAATCTTTAATGATAATGCGATTAAATTAGATAAATGTAAATCTACCCCCTTTTATTGTCAAATATTATATGTACGTACATCATGACGTACATCATGACGTACATCCAATTCCAAAAAGAATAATTCTATTTATTGTACGCTTTCTCTTGACTCACCTTTCGACAGATCCACAATTGATTACGTGCGCGCTCTCTCTCTCTCTCTCTCTCTCTCTCTCTCTCTCTCTCTCTCTCTCTCTCTCTCTCTCTCTCTCTCTCTCCCCTTCTCTCTCTCTCTCTCTCTCTCTCTCTCTCTCTCTCTCTCTCTCTCCTTAAGGGGAGGTTTTTAGTGTTTCCTAGACTTCCATCAAGCTTGAAATTACACCCCCTTGACCCCCTTTCAAGATAAATGTGTACATTTTTCGGTAGAAAAATTTCCCGGCCGAAGGCCGGTTCCTCTTAAATTACAGGCTCGCTATTGCTCGCCAGGAAAAAATCGACACCTAAATGGGACGAAAGCTCTTAAAAGTGACATAAGCGGGGTAAAAGTTCTTAAAATCGCCAAACTAATGGGGCGAACGTCTTAAAATCTCAAAAGCAATGGGGCTAAACATGAGGGAGAATGGGGTAAAGAAAAAATCCCTCAAGTGGAAATCTCCCCTTAACCATCTTTGCTTCACAATCAGTACCAAATACTAGTTAAGATTGAAGGTCGGATTGATCAGTAGGGACCGCAAAACAGGTATTTGTGTTCTTATATTTCATAGATTTTATTTTAGTAAGCGTCGTTTCCACAGAGCGATTTTGATTAGTTATTTTGCCTTTGTATTATCTTTGTCCCAGTTTTGGTTTGTTTAGCTTGCAAGTTTTACATTTTAATTAATATGTGTAAATCTCTTGAACCCTTGTGTAGCCATTATGACGAAACTAGGAAACTCTCACATTTAAGATTTGCTTTATTTGAATAATATCAGTTTAGGAAGTAGTGATATAGTTTATAGCCTACATTTCAATACATCCTTTGCACTTTGCAATCTCCGTATTAATGCAAACAAACATTTTCAATTAAGGGGCTAGTGCTTGTTTTTTTTTGGGGGGGCTACTTATTCATTTATTTATTTCATGTTGAGTTTCATCGTTAGACCTCCATCAAGCTTTAAAAAAAACACCCCCTATGACCCCTTTCAAGATATAGTTGTACATTTTTCGGTAACTTAAAAAAGTACAGGCTCGCTATCGCTCGCCAGGAAATAATCGACACCTAGTGAACTAATGAACTAGTGAACGAACGTATTCCAATCGCAAAACTAATAGGTCTAAATATGAAGGAGAAGTGAGTCCAGTAAAAGCGAGTCCCCCCCCCCCCACCCCCCACCCCACCACCAAAAAAAAAAGTGGTGGTGCATGGGTTGAGATAAAAGTGGAATTATAATCGGCAACCTGCACATAATAATCTTGCAAAATGCAAAGACACTGAAATAATTATTAACAATGGTATAAAGGATTTTGTGGATCGTCTACACCGGACATGTGGCGTCATAAGAGTCTAAGGCCACCCTCCAATCCAGGATGAGGATACTCCTGTGACGTCACTATGATGTCACAGGTTTGGTGTAGACGATCCATAAAATCCTTTATAGCATTGTTAATAATTATTTCAGTGCCATTGCATTTTGCAAGATAATTATGTGCAGGTTGGCGATTATAATTCCATGTTTATCTGAACCCATGCACCACCACCTTTAAGTGACTAAGGTATTACATATACAACTATTCTTAATTATCCTGCGCAGTGCTATAGTAGCTGCCTGTAACAACCTGTGTATATGTCTGTCTGCTTGTTTCTTAAGGGGAGATGAGACGTTCATATGGTCCCCTTTCTCCCTCATGCTTATCCCAATTAGTTATGATATTTTAAGATGTTTGTCCCATTAGTTTGTCCATTTTAAGACTTTTTGACCAATTTCTTTGTCAATATTAAGACCTTTCGTGCCCTTTAAGTGTCGATTTTTTTATGGCGAGCGATAGAGAGCCTGTAATTGTGGAGGAACCAGCCTTCGGCCGTGACATTTTTCTACCGAAAAAATATACAAATTAATCTTGAAGGGGGATCTAATGGAAGTTTTGTTTTAAGTTTGACGGAGGTATAGGAAGGAAACTAAAAAATAAATGAATATATAAATAAAGCCAATATAAATAAATACATAAATAAATAGATATATAACTAAATGGACCCCCAAAATAACCACTGTCCCCTTAATCAGTTTTCGTTGACAGATGACCTCAAGAGCGAACTGTCATTGTTTGCCACTCACTCCACCACCATCGGTAGGATATCCAACCAATCATCAGAATGATCCTTTCCGTCCTCATTCTTGACAAACAATACAATATCTCTCTTAACCCCCTCCCCCCACCTACCTTGCTTCTGGCAGGCAATCTCGGACCTTCATCATCATAATATCTATCTATCTATATCTATCTATCTCTCAGTCTCACTCTCACTTTCTCGCTCTCGCTCTCTCGCTCTCTCTCTCTCTCTCTCTCTCTCTCTCACACACACACACTCGGGGTAAGGGAAACAAAGACAAACAAACTAGGATTCGGAAAAGGAGTGCAAAGGAAACCAAGCAGCGACAGGTCTAGCGACTCCTCTAGTTTACTGGCCCTTTAAAACACTGCTGCTCAGAGCTTTCAACAGTGGTTTAGAATGGGTAAGGATCATTTGGAAAGGAAAGTTCTGTCTTGGGACTAACAGCCAATGCATGGTGAGAAGATGCTAGTAGGTGATAATTTGGGACACAGTAATAAGTGAATCTTCATGTATCTTGAGAAATGAGAGTAACATCTTAGATACTGATCCTCGATGTATATGAGGAAATCACAAAATACAAATTATTAATTTACAAATGCAGTCAGTCACGGATCTGAGGCAAGGTGTTTGTCTATGCGATGTTCAAAGGAATCAACGGTGCTGCAATCTATAACATCACGACTCTCGAGAATGCCCATTCCACAAGTTGACAACTCGATGGAAGAAGAAATTCTTAGACTAATGTGAGTAAGAGATTTACCAATTATTTTACAAATATTTCCGTGTGTATTTTGATTGGTCGATCGTACAGTAACTATTACAGTTCATGTTGTCAATGCCTTTAATTATTTTGAATTCTAGAATTAGGTCGCCTCTTAATATGTTTAGGGTGCAAGGAAAAAGATTGAATTCTGTAAGACGCTCCTCATATGCTTTGTTATTTAAACATGGAATAATTTTGATAACTATGTAGAAGTCTTTCCAGCTATTCTATAATCTATGTAGAAGTCTTTCCAGCTATATTATAATCTATGTAGAAGTCTTTCCAGCTATTCCATAATTATGTAGAAGTCTTTCCAGCTATTCTATAATCTATGTAGAAGTCTTTCCAGCTATATTATAATCTATGTAGAAGTCTTTCCAGCTATTCCATAATTATGTAGAAGTCTTTCCAGCTATATTATAATCTATGTAGAAGTCTTTCCAGCTATATTATAATCTATGTAGAAGTCTTTCCAGCTATTCTATAATCTATGTAGAAGTCTTTCCAGCTATATTATAATCTATGTAGAAGTCTTTCCAGCTATATTATAATCGATGTAGAAGTCTTTCCAGCTATATTATAATCTATGTAGAAGTCTTTCCAGCTATTCCATAATTATGTAGAAGTCTTTCCAGCTATTCTATAATCTATGTAGAAGTCTTTCCAGCTATATTATAATCTATGTAGAAGTCTTTCCAGCTATATTATAATCTATGTAGAAGTCTTTCCAGCTATTCCATAATTATGTAGAAGTCTTTCCAGCTATTCTATAATCTATGTAGAAGTCTTTCCAGCTATATTATAATCTATGTAGAAGTCTTTCCAGCTATTCCATAATTATGTAGAAGTCTTTCCAGCTATATTATAATCTATGTAGAAGTCTTTCCAGCTATATTATAATCTATGTAGAAGTCTTTCCAGCTATTCTATAATCTATGTAGAAGTCTTTCCAGCTATATTATAATCTATGTAGAAGTCTTTCCAGCTATATTATAATCGATGTAGAAGTCTTTCCAGCTATATTATAATCTATGTAGAAGTCTTTCCAGCTATTCCATAATTATGTAGAAGTCTTTCCAGCTATTCTATAATCTATGTAGAAGTCTTTCCAGCTATATTATAATCTATGTAGAAGTCTTTCCAGCTATATTATAATCTATGTAGAAGTCTTTCCAGCTATTCCATAATTATGTAGAAGTCTTTCCAGCTATATTATAATCTATGTAGAAGTCTTTCCAGCTATTCTATAATCTATGTAGAAGTCTTTCCAGCTATATTATATCTATGTAGAAGTCTTTCCAGCTATTCCATAATTATGTAGAAGTCTTTCCAGCTATTCTATAATCTATGTAGAAGTCTTTCCAGCTATATTATAATCTATGTAGAAGTCTTTCCAGCTATATTATAATCTATGTAGAAGTCTTTCCAGCTATTCTATAATCTATGTAGAAGTCTTTCCAGCTATATTATAATCTATGTAGAAGTCTTTCCAGCTATATTATAATCGATGTAGAAGTCTTTCCAGCTATATTATAATCTATGTAGAAGTCTTTCCAGCTATTCCATAATTATGTAGAAGTCTTTCCAGCTATTCTATAATCTATGTAGAAGTCTTTCCAGCTATATTATAATCTATGTAGAAGTCTTTCCAGCTATTCCATAATTATGTAGAAGTCTTTCCAGCTATTCCATAATTATGTAGAAGTCTTTCCAGCTATATTATAATCGATGTAGAAGTCTTTCCAGCTATATTATAATCTATGTAGAAGTCTTTCCAGCTATTCCATAATTATGTAGAAGTCTTTCCAGCTATTCTATAATCTTTCTGGTAGTAGGGGCACCAGGATTGAACTCAATATTCTAGAAGAGGACGTACTAAAGAGCTGTAAAGAGTGAGGCTTACAGCATAATATCCTTAACCTGTTCAGTACCGAGGTGTCCATTCAACATTATTCTGGCTAATATTACGCGATTATATTCAGTTCAAAAAGAGCCTCCAGTAATTAATAGGCTTCGAACGACTCACTTAAGCCTTTTTACTAACACAGATCCTTCTTAAACTGTATAAAATTGTCTAAATATATCTAGAATCAAATTAAAAAGACGTCGCCGGTACAAAAGGGGTTAATATCATCAAAGCCTTAGATATTATCGTGTTTACTAATTATTATGTCCACAACATTAAATGCCTACCTCGTTCAGCCAGAACTGATGTTCTGGTTGTGAATGGGACCTGTTCGCAGATTAATTAGTATCGTTTATCTTGAATTTATAAAGAAACAGATAGCACATGTTAAATAACCCTGACCACAACTTTTATCTACTTGACCTCTTTCTAACTAACATTCCAAATTATTAAAATATCGATATACTAGCACTACTTGGCTCATCTGACCATTGCCTAATATAAGCTGTTTTACCCAATCAGTCTGATCCTCTTCAGTCTGAACCTGTCTCTGTAACCAAATGCACTACGGCAGGGCGGACTGGGACGGTTTACGAAACTTTGTAGTTAATGTCCCTTAGACATCGTTTAGTTAAAATTACTCAAATTCCCTAAAACATCACCTTAATGGCTGTATTTTCATAGGGAGGGAAATATATATCCTTCTAAATTAGGGTAAATTAAGTTGGATTAATTATGTAGCTGGCACTGATATATCTGGCACTGATAGAGTGAAGCTTAATTGAGATCAATACAACCGGAAATCGGCATCTGATGTCTTGACTAATTAGGATAGGTTGACTAAAACCGGTAGGGAGATAATTAGATTAAATCAATTCAACTCGATTTGCGTGCGAATAGTTGTACAAATCTTGTATGGTACCGGTACTCTGGAATATGGGTCATACGGCTTGCATATGAAATGGAATACCCGTAGTTTTTCCAGATATGATTATTCAATCTCCTTAATATGTTTAAGAAAGGGTTAACTATACCTTATCACGCCGTGGTGTAGTTGATTAAAGCATGGACTCTCGTCCTGACTGCCCGTGGTTTGAATCCCGACTGAGTGAAAACAAATAGTAGCTCACGTGTATTCGTGAACTATATTTCAAATATATATATATATATACGAAATGTACCACTTAATTTGCATAAAATCTCTCTCAGTCGAAAGCTTAGCACATTATACGGTACACCCCAAAATAGAATTCAGACCAACTTTTTTATTTAAGCGCATTCAAACAAGTCTCGGTCTTGACCTGGGATTAATTAATTTTCTTGAAAGGTGAGAGTGGAGTGAATTCCTTGTTTGTTCTGCGCTTAGTGTTGCTCGAATCTGAACGGGCTTTCATCTGGTTCTTAGAGTATCCTTTCATGTTCTTGTACCGGTATTACGTTTTGCTGTGCCACCAAAGAGAGCTACCCTCACCGCCACATGGGTTAAAGTTAGACACAAGAGAGAAATACCCAAGTACCACATGTAAGTTTTGTTTCTTCCCAAAGCAGAGTTACCGGACCTTACCAAATCCCGGTCTGCAATCTGCGACTGAAATTGGTCAGTTATCCGTAATCAAACTGGGTTTATCATCTGCAACCACACCACTATCGCTTGCAATCATATTTTTACCATCACAATCAAATGAGCGACTCCTGGAACCACCAACGCCATCAACTTCAGACACTATGATTGGGGTTCAGAGTAAAAAAACGCCTCCTCAATAGGGTAAGCAAGATAATTAGCCACAGTTGGTATGGTACATTATAACATTAATAGAGAAACATGTCACACAGTGACTATGAAATACAACAGCAAATTTCGAGATTGTATTTAAAATGCCGAGTAAATGGCTATTATTTCAGGTTTCTTACAATTTTCGAATAACTATTTTAGGGGTGCAGTAGGTTCTAAATTACTGGGAAACTAAGATTAGAACAAAATACGCTTGTACAGTTTATAAGGTACCGGTATATTTATATATTTTTTTATTTTTTTCCTGTGCGTATGAAGGCGACAAAAAGGCAGGTTGCCTGTAACGAGTGTCTCCCCCAAAGAGTGACAGAGATAGATTCAAGGGACATTGGGGTCAAAATGCCTGGACACACGAAGTTTAAAGCAGTTTAAGTCATAAGATGAAGGTAAGATTGATTGAAACAGAGATGTAACTTTGCTGCATGTAGAAAGAGATTGTAGGGAACTAGTGAGTTGATGAGACAAAATGCTTTGGACTCTTACTATTTCAAGAAGTGCGGTATGAGTGGAGCCTCCCCACACATTCAAACAATAGGCCTACTCAATACAGGGGCACATAATATGTTATTTACAAGAAAAGTTGGATGATAAAGATACACCTAGAATATGAGAGAATATGAAGGATTGATTTGTGTATTGTTGAAGAATAATTGATAAGTCGTGTGGTAGATTGCGATAGAGGGAGAAATTGGATCTTGGAGGTGTTGAAAGAAACAAGATTTTCTCTGCCCCAATCAGAAATAATTGATAGATCGGAGGATAGGCGCTCTATGGTCCTGTTAAGTGAGTTTTAAGTGCTTGCATGCTGGGTTGATGTGAAAAATAGTTGAAGAGTGTAAGGTAGAGTTATCAGCATATGAGTGGATAGGACTACTTGAGATCATTAATAAATATTAGCAAGACAATTCCGGAGTTGATTAGTTGAGGAAGTGAGCGCAATGGCCGTCCACAACTACGGCTATGGAACGGAAATTAAAGACAAAGGCACAGATAGAGGAATAGAAACCGAAGGAGGGTAGTTTGGAAATTAGAGATTTGTGCCAGACTCTATCGAAGGCTTTCAATATGTCAACAGCATACTGGAAAAAGTCTCCCTGGAGTCCTAAGAGGAGGATGACCAAGAGTTTGTAAGATAAGCAAGATCGCCAGTAGAGCTGCCCTTAAAGAAACCATACTGGCAATCTGAAAGTAGATTATGGGAAGACAAATGCGTAAGAATTTGTTAGTTAAGAATAGTTTCAAAAACTTTAGAGATGAAAGAAATGAGAGCAATTGGACAATAGTTGGAGGGTTGAGAGTGGTCACCCGTTTTGGGGACTAGTTTAATAAGAGCAAACGTCCAGCAAGAAGGAAAGACGTTAGCAGAAAGACAGACGAAAGAGTTTGCCTATAGGCAGGGAGTCAGCACGGAAGAACAGTTTTGGAGTACAACAGAAGGAACACCATCCGGTCTGTACACCTTCTTAGTATTGGGCCCAGAGGGTAGAAAGTACATCCTTAGAAGAGATTATGATATTAGGCATAAGTAAGTGAGAGGGGGGTGGAGAGGGAGTATTAGCACCGGAATCATCCAAGGTGGAGTCTTTAACGAAAGTTTGGGCGAAGAGTTCAGCTTTGTCAGAGGAAGAAGTGACGGTAGTGCGTCAGAGTGGAAAAGAGGAGGGAAAGACGAAGAAGTCAAGTTGTTGGAGAGGTTTTAAGCTAGATGTCAGAAAGCTTGGGAAGAGCTAGAGTTGGAAACTTCAGATTTTTTTTTATTGATGAAAGAGTTTTTGGGTTGATTCCAGGCAGAAACATAAAAAGAACGAGATTCTTGAGTTTGAAGGTGACTGTACCGTTTGAATGCTTCCCCCTTATTGCGGACAGCACTAGAACAAGATAAATAATACTACTCCTGACACTTTGCGGACAGCAGTAGAACAAGATAAATAATACTACTTCTGACACTTTGCGGACAGCAGTAGAACAAGATAAATACTACTACTGACACTTTGCGGACAGCAGTAGAACAAGATAAATAATACTACTCCTGACACTTTGCGGACAGCAGTAGAACAAGATAAATAATACTACTCCTGACACTTTGCGGACAGCAGTAGAACAAGATAAATAATACTACTTCTGACACTTTCATCTATTTGTTATTACTTTTTCCTTCTTTCCTTCAGTCGATTCACCTCGTCTATCATTTCTTTACTCATGCCAACCTGCTTGCCTGACTTAATTCCATTCATGTGTCTTCCTTTCCACATTTCTTCCTTCCTTCCTTCCTTCTTTCCCTTCTCTTCTCCCTCTTGTCTTACCTTCTCGAGCTGCAGCCCAACTCGAAACACGATCTAGAAAATGTAAAGTATTCTGAA
Organism: Paralithodes platypus; assembly: GCA_032716605.1. Taxonomy (NCBI): domain Eukaryota; kingdom Metazoa; phylum Arthropoda; class Malacostraca; order Decapoda; family Lithodidae; genus Paralithodes; species Paralithodes platypus. The sequence continues at coordinate 43,276,750 of CM064510.1, forward strand.
AACGCCGCAGGGCAAAGTGTGTGTGGAGAGAGAGAGTGAGAGTGAGAGTGAGAGAGAGAGAGAGAGAGAGAGGATTAAGAAAAAGAAACCCACAATTCAGTATCCACCTGGGTCCAATATGTTGGTTTTTATTTTGTCCTTACAATGTTCCGACTTATATTTTATACTGGGGACGTAGGAGTTAGTCTATTTTAAGAAACCATTTTGGACATCAACATAATGTTTATATATATTCAACATTGCAGTTAATATGGTTATGTTGTAATGTTTGTCCATCGTTGTACGGTAGCGCTAATAAGTCATGTCTCAGCTGTCATTACGTTTGGCTCGCTCTGTGCTGTATTAATGTCCGTCAGATGTTGACTAGGGTGGGTAAGTATAGGAACATGTTGGTATATCTCACTCAAAAATATGAAATTATGTGTAAATATTGCTGATACGAATTATTGATCAAAATATAATTGGTGCCGAGACATCACTTATTAGGCCGACTGTACGTATTATGATAGTTGTGGAAGGGGGTGGTAGTTGTGGTAGCGATAATGATAGTTATGGTGATCGTTGTGGTAATTGTGGGATAGGTAGCGCCAACGAACTTGACAATAATCTCGATCCCTGACCTCTTTCTGAACTCAAAAGGGACTAGAGCAAACTGGCTGTAAATAGCCACACCTATTACCTGCTGGACTCTTCCCAAATGAGAGTAATTTCAGCCCGATTCCTTTCATTTATTTTGAGTTATACCGGTAAGAAGTTAAGGGGTCAAGATGATTGTCAAGTTCGTTGGCGCTACCTATAGTGAGAATGATGGTGCTGGTAGTTTATATGGTGACTACCTATAGTGAGAATGATGGTGCTGGTAGTTTATATGGTGACTACCTATAGTGAGAATGATGGTGCTGGTAGTTTATATGGTGACTACCTATAGTGAGAATGATGGTGCTGGTAGTTTATATGGTGGCTACCTATAGTGAGAATGATGGTGCTGGTAGTTTATATGGTGACTACCTATAGTGAGAATGATGGTGCTGGTAGTTTATATGGTGACTACCTATAGTGAGAATGATGGTGCTGGTAGTTTATATGGTGACTACCTATAGTGAGAATGATGGTGCTGGTAGTTTATATGGTGGCTACCTATAGTGAGAATGATGGTGCTGGTAGTTTATATGGTGACTACCTATAGTGAGAATGATGGTGCTGGTAGTTTATATGGTGGCTACCTATAGTGAGAATGATGGTGCTGGTAGTTTATATGGTGGCTACCTATAGTGAGAATGATGGTGCTGGTAGTTTATATGGTGACTACCTATAGTGAGAATGATGGTGCTGGTAGTTTATATGGTGACTACCTATAGTGAGAATGATGGTGCTGGTAGTTTATATGGTGACTACCTATAGTGAGAATGATGGTGCTGGTAGTTTATATGGTGGCTACCTATAGTGAGAATGATGGTGCTGGTAGTTTATATGGTGACTACCTATAGTGAGAATGATGGTGCTGGTAGTTTATATGGTGACTACCTATAGTGAGAATGATGGTGCTGGTAGTTTATATGGTGGCTACCTATAGTGAGAATGATGGTGCTGGTAGTTTATATGGTGGCTACCTATAGTGAGAATGATGGTGCTGGTAGTTTATATGGTGACTACCTATAGTGAGAATGATGGTGCTGGTAGTTTATATGGTGACTACCTATAGTGAGAATGATGGTGCTGGTAGTTTATATGGTGACTACCTATAGTGAGAATGATGGTGCTGGTAGTTTATATGGTGACTACCTATAGTGAGAATGATGGTGCTGGTAGTTTATATGGTGACTACCTATAGTGAGAATGATGGTGCTGGTAGTTTATATGGTGGCTACCTATAGTGAGAATGATGGTGCTGGTAGTTTATATGGTGGCTACCTATAGTGAGAATGATGGTGCTGGTAGTTTATATGGTGACTACCTATAGTGAGAATGATGGTGCTGGTAGTTTATATGGTGACTACCTATAGTGAGAATGATGGTGCTGGTAGTTTATATGGTGGCTACCTATAGTGAGAATGATGGTGCTGGTAGTTTATATGGTGGCTACCTATAGTGAGAATGATGGTGCTGGTAGTTTATATGGTGACTACCTATAGTGAGAATGATGGTGCTGGTAGTTTATATGGTGACTACCTATAGTGAGAATGATGGTGCTGGTAGTTTACATGGTGACTACCTATAGTGAGAATGATGGTGCTGGTAGTTTATATGGTGGCTACCTATAGTGAGAATGATGGTGCTGGTAGTTTATATGGTGGCTACCTATAGTGAGAATGATGGTGCTGGTAGTTTATATGGTGACTACCTATAGTGAGAATGATGGTGCTGGTAGTTTATATGGTGACTACCTATAGTGAGAATGATGGTGCTGGTAGTTTATATGGTGACTACCTATAGTGAGAATGATGGTGCTGGTAGTTTATATGGTGACTACCTATAGTGAGAACGATGTGCTGGTAGTTTATATGGTGGCTACCTATAGTGAGAATGATGGTGCTGGTAGTTTATATGGTGACTACCTATAGTGAGAATGATGGTGCTGGTAGTTTATATGGTGACTACCTATAGTGAGAATGATGGTGCTGGTAGTTTATATGGTGACTACCTATAGTGAGAATGATGGTGCTGGTAGTTTATATGGTGACTACCTATAGTGAGAATGATGGTGCTGGTAGTTTATATGGTGACTACCTATAGTGAGAATGATGGTGCTGGTAGTTTATATGGTGACTACCTATAGTGAGAATCATGGTGCTGGTAGTTTATATGGTGACTACCTATAGTGAGAATGATGGTGCTGGTAGTTTATATGGTGACTACAAACGTATACGGTAATTAAGGGGAGGTATTTAGTTTGTTCCCTAGACTTCCATCAAGTTTAAAGTTACACCTCCTAGAACCCCTTTCAAGATAAATTTGTACATTTTTCGGTAGAAACATTTCCCGGCCGAAGGCCGGTTCCTCTTAAATTTCAGGCTCTCTATCGGTCGCCAGGAAAAAATTTACACCTAAATGGGATGAAAGGTCTTATAGTTGACAGAAATGGGGCGAAACTTCTTAAAATCGCCAAACTAATGGGGTGAAAGTCTTAAAATCTCAAAAGCAATGGGGCTAAACATGAGGGAGAAAGGAGTCGAGAAAAAAATCCCTCAACTGGAGATCTCCCCTTAAAACCTTGTTGTGTGTCTGGTAGTGCCTGATATGTGAATGGTGATTAAGGGGAGGCAGACCGTTTTTCTGGACCCCCTTCTCCCTAATGCTTAGCCCCATTAGTTTTCAGATGTTAAGATGTTTGCCCCATTTGTTAGTCGATTTCAACACCTTTCGCCCCATTTCGTTGTCAATTTTAAGACCTTTCGTGCCATTTAGGTTTCGATTATTTCCTGGCGAGCTATAGCGAGCCTGCAATTTTAAGAGGAACCGGCCTTTGGCCGGGACACTTTTCTACCGAAAAATTTACAAATTTATCTTGAAGGGGGTTCTAGGTTTTTTTTCTTCCAAGCTTGATGGAGGTCTAGGGAGGAAACTAAAAAAATATATGAATAAATGAATTAATAGACCAAACAAACGGCCAGTCTCTCCTTAAGTTAATATGGTGGTGGTGGTGTTGATAAAGTGAAAACGCCAGTTGAAATGATTGTAGTGGTGGTGATGTGATGACAGATGTGGTGGCGATATGATGGTGTTGGTGGTGTAATGAAAGTGGTGGTTGTGGTGGTGTTATGATGGTGTTGGTGGTGTAATGATATTGGTGGTGGTGGTGTAATGAAAGTGGTGGTGGTGGTGGTGTTATGATGGTGGTGGTGATATGATGGTGGTGGTGGTGTTATGATGGTGGTGGTGGTGTTATAATGGTGGTGGTGGTGTTATGATGGTGGTGGTGTTATGATGTTGGTGTTGGTGTAATGAAAGTGGTGGTGGTGTTATGATGGTGGTGGTGGTGGTGATATGATGGTGGTGGTGGTGTTATGATGGTGGTGGTGGTGTTATGATGGTGGTGGTGGTGGTGGTGTTATGATGGTGATGTTGGTGGTGGTGTTATGATGGTGGTGGTGGTGGTGGTGTTATGATGGTGGTGGTGGTGATATGATGGTGGTGGTGGTGTTATGATGGTGGTGGTGGTGATATGATGGTGGTGGTGGTGTTATGATGGTGGTAGTGGTGTTATGATGGTGATGTTGGTGGTGGTGGTGTAATGAAAGTGCAGGTGGTGGTGTTATGGTGGTTGTATTGTGGTGTTATGGTGGTGGTGGTGGTGTTATGGTGGTTGTATTGTGGTGTTATGGTGGTGGTGGTGGTGTAATGAAAGTGGTGTTGGTGTTATGATGGTGGTGGTGGTGGTTATGATGGTGGTGGTGGTGGTGGTGGTGTTATGATGGTGGTGGTGGTGGTGTTATGATGGTGGTGTTGGTGGTGGTGTAATGAAAGTGGTGGTGGTGTTATGATGGTGGTGGTGGTGATATGATGTTGGTGGTGGTGGTGTTAAGATGGTGGTTGTGTTATGATGGTGGTGTTGGTGGTGGTGTAATGAAAGTGGTGGTGGTGTTATGATGGTGGTGGTGGTGATATGATGTTGGTGGTGGTGGTGTTAAGATGGTGGTTGTGTTATGATGGTGGTGGTGGTGATATGATGGTGGTGGTGGTGATATGATGGTGGTGGTGGTGATATGATGGTGGTGGTGGTGTTATGATGATGGTGGTGGTGATATGATGGTGGTGGTGGTGATATGATAGTGGTGGTGGTGTTATGATGATGGTGATGATGGTGGTGGTGGTGCTGGTGTTATGATGGTGGTGTTGGTGGTGGTGTTATGATAGTGGTGGTGTAATGAATGTGGTGGTGGTGTTATGATGGTAGTGTTGGTGGTGGTGTTATGATGGTGGTGGTGGTGATGTTATGATGGTCGTGTTGGTGGTGGTGTTATGATGGTGGTGGTTGTAGTGGTGGTGTTATGATGGTGGTGGTGTAATGAAAGTGGTGGTGGTGTTATGATGGTGGTGTTGGTGGTGGTGTTATGATGGTGGTGGTGTAATGAAAGTGGTGGTGGTGGTGGCGTTATGATGGTGGTGGTGGTGGTGGTGTTATGATGGTGGTGGTGGTGTTATGATGGTGGTGGTGTTATGATGGTGGTGGTGTTATGATGGTGGTGGTGGTGGTGTTATGATGGTGGTGGTGGTGTTATGATGGTGGTGGTGGTGTTATGATGGTGGTGGTGGTGTTATGATGGTGGTGGTGGTGGTGGTGTTATGATGGTGGTGGTGGTGTTATGATGGTGGTGGTGGTGTTATGATGGTGGTGGTGGTGTTATGATGGTTGTGGTGGTAGTGTTATGGTTGTGACTGTGGTAGTGTTATGATGGTGGTGGTGGTGGTGTTATGATGGTGGTGGTGGTGGTGGTGGTGGTGTTATGATGGTGGTGGTGGTGTTATGATGGTGGTGGTGGTGATATGATGGTGTTGGTGGTGGTGTAATGAAAGTGGTGGTGGTGGTGGTGTTATGATGATGGTGGTGGTGGTGATATGATGGTGTTGGTGGTGTTATGATGGTGGTGGTGGTGATATGATGGTGGTGGTGGTGTTATGATGGTGTTGGTGGTGGTGGTGTTATGATGGTGGTGGTGGTGGTGGTGATATGATGGTGGTGGTGGTGGTGGTGTTATGATGGTGGTGGTGGTGGTGGTGATAATGATGGTGGTGGTGGTGTTATGATGGTGGTGGTGGTGTTATGATGGTGGTGGTGGTGTTATGATGGTGGTGGTGGTGATATGATGGTGTTGGTGGTGTTATGATGGTGGTGGTGGTGTATGACATGTGGTGGGGTGGTGGTTATGATGGTGTTGTGGTGGTGGTGTTATGATGGTGGTGGTGGTGGTGGTGATATGATGGTGGTGGTGGTGATATGATGGTGGTGGTGTTATGATGGTGGTGGTGGTGGTGGTGGTGTTATGATGGTGGTGGTGGTGGTGTTATGATGGTGATGGTGTTATGATGATGATGGTGGTGGTGTTATGATGGTGGTGGTGGTGGTGTTATGATAGTACAAAGGAGTACAAAGGAAATCAAGCAACAACAGATCTAGTGACCCTTCTAGGTTGCTTGTCCTCCAAAACACTGAGGATCAAGTGTCCAAACAGTGGTTTAGAGTGGGTAAGGGAACATTGGAAAGGGAATTACTGCCCTGGAACTAATGTCCGTGGCAGGATGGTGGTAGTGGTGGTGTTATGATGGTGGTGGTGGTGATATGATGGTGTTGGTGGTGTAATGATAGTGGTAGTTGTGGTGGTGATATGATGGTGTTGGTGGTGGTGTAATGAAAGTGGTGGTGGTGATGGTTTTATGATGATGGTGTTGGTGATGGTGTAATGAAAGTGGTGGTGGTGGTGGTGGTGGTTATGATGATGGTGGTGGTGGTGGTGATATGGTGGTGGTGGTGGTGTAATGATAGTGGTGGTTGTAGTGGTGGTGTAACGAAAGTGGTGATGGTGGTGTAGTGAAAGTGGTTGTAGTGGTGTTATGATAGTGTAATGAAAGTTGCTATAGTGATGGTGATGATGGTGTAATGAACGTACAGTAGTTATAGTGGTTATATAGTTATAGTTATAGTTATAGTTATAGTTATAGTTATATGGTGATGGTGGTGGCGGGATGGTGATGGTGCTAGTGATGTTGGCATCTTGATAGCCTAGTGCTTAGTGTTCGGAATTTCGGTGTGAGTATCCTAGGTTCGAGTCCTCGGAGTACCACATGTATTCATTGATTTCATTAGTTAGGGAGGCTATACTTGTAAATTTATTGGTGAGTTAGTGAAAACAAATATGAATATAATGGTAATACTGATAGATGGGCTAAAATAATGACATCGGCAGTTACTCTAATTAGAACGGGTAGTAAAGTATATTTTGCTTAGTAATAATAATTGACAAAGTGAAGCCACACTTAAGGGGAAGTTTTTAGTGTGTTTCCTAGATTTCCACCAAGCTTGAAATTACAGCCCCTTGACCCCCTTTCAAGATAAATTTGTAAATTTTTCGGTAGAAAAATTTCCCGGCCGAAGGCCGGTTCTTCTTAAATTACAGGCTCGCTATCGCTCGCCAGGAAAAAATCGACACCTAAATGGCACGAAAGGTCTTAAAAGTGACATAAATGGGGTGAAAGTTCTTAAAATCGCCAAACTAATGGGGCGAACATCTTAAAATCTCAATAGCAATGGGGCTAAACATGAGAGAGAAAGGGGTAAAGAAAAAAATCCCTCAAGTGGAAATCTCCCCTTAACCCCTTCAGTACCGGTAATGTCCTGTTTACATTATTCTGGCTACTAGTATACGATTGTATTCAGTTTCAAAAGGGGCTCCAGCAATTAACAGGCTTCGAACTATCTCACTTTAATACCCTCTTCACTACCACAGACCTTTCTCAAACGGCACAATATTATTTAAACATTGCTAGAGTCAAATTAACAAGACGTCGCTGGAACAGAAGGGGTTAAATGGTGATGGTGTTAAGGGGGGTGACCTGCATTTTGTTTTTTCTCCTTTTCTCGCTTTCTCTGGCTTGTATCCGTTCGGCCCCATTCAGCCTACTGTTTTAAGACGTTTATCCCCATCCAGGTGTCGAGTTTTTCCTGGCGATCGGTAGCGAGCCAAAATATTAGTCTTAAATGTGTTGACAGCAGGCTAACAAAAAATGTATAGAAAAATGTCTCCGGCGAAGCCAGATTTCTCCAAACAATGCTGGCTCGCTATCGCTCGCCAGAAACAAAATCGACACCTGGATTGGGATAAACGTCTTAAAACAGTAAGCTGAATGTGGCCGAATGGATACAAGCCAGAGAAAGAGAGAAAAGGAGATAAAAAAGGCAGGTGGCTCCCCTTATAGCTTTTGGTAGTAGTGGTAGCCTAATGGTGTTAGTGACGGTGGTGTTGTTAACCCCTTCTGGTGTTAACCCCTTCTAATGGTGATAGTGACGGTGGTATTGTTAACCCCTTCTGGTGTTAACCCCTTCTAATGGTGATAGTGACGGTGGTGTTGTTAACCCCTTCTGGTGTTAACCCCTTCTAATGGTGTTAGTGACGGTGGTGTTGTTAACCCTTCTGGTGTTAACCCAAATGTGTGACGGTGGTGTAGTAACCGGTGGTGTTAACGGTGGTGTTGTTAACCCCTTCTGGTGTTAACCCCTTCTAATGGTGATAGTGACGGTGGTGTTGTTAACCCCTTCTGGTGTTAACCCCTTCTAATGGTGATAGTGACGGTGGTATTGTTAACCCCCCTTCTAATGGTGATAGTGACGGTGGTATTGTTTAACCGCCTTTGGTGTTAACCCCTTCTAATGGTGATAGTGACGGTGGTATTGTTAACCCCCCTTCTAATGGTGATAGTGACGGTGGTATTGTTAACCCCTTCTGGTGTTAACCCCTTCTAATGGTGATAGTGACGGTGGTATTGTTAACCCCCCTTCTAATGGTGATAGTGACGGTGGTATTGTTAACCCCTTCTGGTGTTAACCCCTTCTAATGGTGATAGTGCCGGTGGTATTGTTAAACCCCCTTCTAATGGTGATAGTGACGGTGGTATTGTTAACCCCTTCTGGTGTTAACCCCTTCTAATGGTGATAGTGACGGTGGTATTGTTAACCCTTCTGGTGTTAACCCCTTCTAATGGTGATAGTGACGGTGGTATTGTTAACCCCTTCTGGTGTTAACCCCTTCTAATGGTGATAGTGACGGTGGTATTGTTAACCCCTTCTGGTGTTAACCCCTTCTAATGGTGATAGTGACGGTGGTATTGTTAACGCCTTCTGGTGTTAACCCCTTCTAATGGTGATAGTGACGGTGGTATTGTTAACCCCTTCTGGTGTTAACCCATTCTAATGGTGATAGTGACGGTGGTATTGTTAACCCCTTCTGGTGTTAACCCCTTCTAATGGTGATAGTGACGGTGGTATTGTTAACCCCTTCTGGTGTTAACCCCTTCTAATGGTGATAGTGACGGTGGTATTGTTAACCCCTTCTGGTGTTAACCCCTTCTAATGGTGATAGTGACGGTGGTATTGTTAACCCCTTCTAATGGTGATAGTGACGGTGGTATTGTTAACCCCTTCTGGTGTTAACCCCTTCTAATGGTGATAGTGACGGTGGTGTTGTTAACCCCTTCTGGTGTTAACCCCTTCTAATGGTGATAGTGACGGTGGTGTTGTTAACCCCTTCTATACCGACAACTTCTTTTTATTTTTATTCAAGCAATATTTAGACGATTTTGTGCAGTTTAAGAAGGATCTGTGGTAGTAAAAAGGGTTAAGTGAGATAGTTCGAGGCCTGCTAATTGCTGGAGGCTCTTTTTAAACTGAATATAATCGTCTAATAGTACCAGAATAAAGTGGAGTGGATGTCTCCGGCACAGAAGGGGTTAAGAAGGATCTGGGTTACCAAAAACAATGGTTAAGGGGGGTGACCTGTTTTGTTCTGTCCTTTTCTATCTTTCTCTGCCTTGTATCCCTTTGGCCCCATTCAGCCTACTGTTTTAAGACGTTTATCCCCATCCAGGTGTCAATTGTTTACTGGTGAGCGGTAGCGAGCCAGCATATTGTTTATTTTTGTTTGACAGCAGGCTAAATTTGTACATTTTTCGATAGAAAAATTTCTCCGGCGAAGCCGGATTTCTTCATATAATGCTGGCTCGCTATCGCTCGCCAGGAAGACATCGACACCTAGATGGGGATAAACGTCTTAAAATAGTTGGCTGAATGGGGCCGAATGGATACAAGCCAGAGAAAGAGAGAAAAGGACAGAAATAACATAATGCAGGTCACCCCCCTCAAGTGAGATAGGCCTAGTTCTAATCCTGTTAATTAGTGGAGGCTCCCTTTAAACTGAACACATTAGCTCTTCTAGTAGCTAGAATCAAAGTTGAAAGGATATAGTACCGGTTAAGGGGGGATGGGCCGGTTTTCGGGACCACTTTCTCCCTCATGTTTAGCCCCATTAGTTTTTTCAGATGTTAAGATGTTTGCCCCATTAGTTAGTCGATTTTAAGACCTTTCGCCCCATTTCTTCGTCAATATTTAGACCTTCCGTGCTATTTAGGTGTCGATTTTTTCCCTGGCGAACGACAGTGAGCCTGTAATGTTGAAAGAACCGGCCTTCGGCCTGGAAAATGTTCTACCGAAAAATGTACATATTAATCTAGAAGGGGGATCTAATGGATGTTTTTTTTATAGTTGATGGAAGTCTAGGGAGGAAACTAGAAAAATAATGAATACATGCAAAAATCGCCCAAAAAGTAAACCAAATGGAGGTGTTGGTGGTGGTGATGGAAATATTACAAGGTAATAGTAGTAGTAGTAGTAGTAGTAGTAGTAATAGTAGGAGCCAACAGTCGGTCAGAAGAAGACGTATGGATTTATCTCTCCGTGGGGAACAGCATATTAGTGAGGGAAGGGGTAGGGATGGAACTGTGATACAATCAACAGAGTGAACGGGAAATTACGGTGATTGGATAGTGAGTGAAAAACTGGAGATCTATCTAACCAAAATTAAGCGACAAGTTAAAGAAGAAATGGAATTTTGAAGTGAGGCAAGGAACAGACAGTGACAGGGACAATACCCGCACCCCCGCACCCCCGTGACCTCTACCAACCAGTACCACCAACACCAAAACCTCCAAGCACCACTCCAGGCCATCACACGTGGGGTAAACCCCCCCCCCCTTCCCCACCCACACGCCCCCCTCCACCCAACCGTGCTGTCATCACGCCAGCGCATGGAGATACGAAAGGTGCATGGAGAAGTGAAACCAAATCAATTCGACACTTCAATTATGCAGAAAAGACAAAACATATTGCTGAAAATCTGAGGAATATATTGAAAATACTTACTTGGTGTGCTCTAGATATCTCCCAGTACCCCTTACCCTACAACGCCACCCTATACCCTTCCCCCACCCCCCTACCCTACCCTACCCTACCTTAACCCCCCCTTACCCCTTACCCATACACCAGCCCCCCCCTCCTACAGTCCCTTACCCCCGCGACCCATGACCCCACCCCACCCCCCACACCTGCTACCGGGGCCTTATCCAGTGACCTGTGACCCCCCCTCACGAAGTCTCACATCTCCCTCTCGCTACCTACCTCCATTGCTAGCTCTCTCTCTCTCTCTACCTGCATATCCAGTGTTTAATTACTCACCTTCAAAACCACAGGGACATTATCTCTCTCGTCTCTCTCGGCCGTCTCAAGTCTCTCAATCTCTCGTCTCTCCTCCTTCGTCTATATATATATCTCTCTCTCTCAGTCCTCTCTTTCTACTCTCTCAGTCCGTCCTCCACTGATCAAGCTAAGTCCCTTTCAACAATCAGTGACTACTACTATAACCAACCCCCCCCCTCCTCCTCTGTCTCTTTCGCTCTCTCTCTCATCTTCCCTTACCTTTTACTGACCCCTTCATCACTGCCCTTTTACCACTCTCACTCTCACTCTCTCAATCACGCTCTTTATCTTATATCGTGTTTTCATACTGTTTACATAATTGGTTTACTTAGTTTGATGTAAGTCCACGTAGCAACAACAAATTATACAGACACAACAATCTTACACATACAATCCCACCCAGTTCTGTCAAGGGGGAATATCAAATATGACAAACAATCAATTACTAATAGGCAATAAGCACTGTAGTAAAACAACAACAGATTGAGACATAACCGAAATATGTTTGAGTGTTGCTTACACCAGGCTATGTACGGATGATAAGGTAAACCTTATAATTATCTAAGTAATACTGAATTTTTGGCACACAAAACATCTTTCTTAGTTAGGGCACTGCTTAATTAGGTTCCTAGAATCTTTCGTGTAGGACCTGTGTAACCTGCCTACAGTTATCCTAGGACCTACTATTTGAAGGACTTTAGTAGAGGAACGGACCAGAAATGTGGATATAATAATGAGACTTCAGGATATGATGGAGGACGAGGACAGCTCAGACAAGGGCTCCATCACAAAGGTCAAAAAATTACAAAAAATGCTGCCCTATGTACCACCAAACATGAAAAACAACTGGTGGAAGCATTGCAGTTGTGGTGAAGAGAAATAAAAAGTTGCACAAAAGGTAATAAAGGGAACAATTGTCGTAACCCTTTAGGTAGAACAGGAACGAGGTGGAGAAACGCGCAGGCAAAAATTTCCAGACGTGAGCAACGGGAGGCAGATGAGGGAGGGCCGTCAGGGTGGCAGGGAACCCGAAACAATAAGGGGAGTAGGCAAGGGTCTCAAGGGCCCCAAGAGAGATAGAAGAACCCCAAGAAGTGAAAGTTAGGAGGAGGCCAACAAGAGACACCAAGAGAGGAGAGACTGACAACCGAGACGGAAGAGAGGATGGCAGGCCTCCAAGGGTGCCAAATGAAGAAGGCAGAGGTGGAAACATACTCTGGAACGGAATTACGGGAAGAGGAAGTTTAGAATTTGGATTGAATCAACGTACTCAGAAATGATAGTATATTGGGTCTGCACACAATTTTTTCAACCCTCCCCCAAAATGTGGTCGCCACCCCCAACATGCTGAACGATAGGACAAAGCTCATTTATAACTTCTGTCTATGACACATCTTTAGCCCCGTATGTTCTCAAGATAATTTTCAGGCATTCCAGCATCTCTTCTTGGCAAAACAACTTCACCACAAATCGATCAAGGCGAAAAAAGTGGTGACTGCACTAACAAGAAGAATGAAAATTATGGAATGAGAAACAAGATGGATGACTTACGCGAATTGAAAGCCAGATCATTACAAGGGAGACTAGGCAGGACGGCGGCAAAAAAAGAAAAACAATGAAGACCGAGGCCAGGAGATTCGGCTGACCAGATGAGGCAAGGAAAAGTGGCACCCCGCTGCAATAAGGTCCACTTACAAAGGAGGCAGCTTGTGGGTTGCTTGGCCTATCACAAGAGAAAGAAACCATCCAAATGTTGAAAGAGAAACATCCACAACCTAGGTGTCCACGAGAGTCAGAAGGCTAGCTAGAAGGGGGATATATATACCACCGAACACACGTACACTGATACGGAACGAAATCACAGGCGAAATGATTTGGAAAAAGGCTGCTAGGACACAAGGCAGTTGCAGGCCCATCAGGGCTGGATGCAAACGGCTGGAGGGATATCCTGAGGTAGAGCAATCTTCGGACTAGCAGCAACAGACTTATGTAGGGCTCTGGCAGCCTCTTGCAAAGAAAGATGACCACCCAAAATTGTCAACATTTGGAGGCCTTCACAACAGCTTGTCGCCTATTATCCTGTTAGACAAGAATCCAGAGATGCAGGAACCAGTAGGAGTGGGTGTAGTGCTGAGAAGAATTCATCGGTAAAATGCATAAATGGAAGTGGGGAAAGACGATGTGCGGGTCAGCGGCCGGTAATCTCCAAGTGTGTGCCGGCCACCCAGCAGGGGGAGAGTGCAGCAATTCATGGTCATAAGAAAAATAATATGAGCCAAGTGGACTGTGAAGCTGTGCTGCTAGTGGATGCAACAAACTCCTTTAACACCATCAACAGAAAGACGGCAATACATAACATCAAAGTAAAATGCCCCAGTTTTGCCACCTATGTAGAGAACACCTATAAAAAGCTGCGGACCTCTTCATAGTAAACAACCAGAACACACGAAGGGGACACACCTCTGAAAATCAATGGAAGGAACCACACAAGGTGACCCAGTAGCAATGGCAATGTACTCCTTAGGTCTTCCTTCCCCCCCCCCCAGTTTGTTTGCTAACCTTAAAGCAAGCCATGAGGCGACGCAGTAAAGCAGGTGGCCTATGCAGACGATCTCACTGGCGCGGGAAAAGTCAACAATCTCAAGCACTGGGGGTGGAAGACAAATATCAGAGGTAGGACCAAAAAATAGGTACCATCCAAATGCCACAAAGTCAATACTAATAGTAAAAACAGACACAGGTTATGAAAGGGCGGTTTAGAAGCTTTCAAGCGTAGTGAAGTGGTAGTAACAAAGGACGGACAGCGTCACCTTGGGGCGGTGATCGGCACGGAAGAGTTCAAGAACAAATACATAGAGGAGAAGGTCAGAGAATGGGTTAAAAGAAATTGAGAAAACTGGCCCAATATTGCAAAGACGGAACCACAGGCCCCCCGCGTATTCCGTCATTCACATATGGGGTCAAACATCGCTGGACCTACTTGAATGCAGAACCGTTCCAAATGTGGAGCGCATTACTTCAAACCGCTGGAATATGCCATCAGAGACAAACTCATCCCAGCGTGGATAAAAGTTGCACCACCCCGAATGATACAGAGGAGGGAGCTGCTCGCACTGCCTCCTAGGTTGGGAGGGCTGGAATCATCGCCCCAGTGAAGAGGGCGGGTAACGGAATACCAGAACTCGGTGAAGATAACAGGATCTCTCACTGCCCTTATCCTAGCACAAGATTCTGACGGTTGTGAAGTAGACCCAGGCAGAAATCTACAACATCAGAAAAGACCATCACGTCAGAGAGGCAAAACTCACAGAAAAAAATGGACCTGGCCACAATTGATGAGGACAGAACTTCACCTGAGACAAACAAGAAACTAACCTCAACAATAGCACAGGGCAGAAACGGGCGCTTCACAATTGGCTGACAACACTACCAATACAAGGTTGAAACAAGCTTCAATCTCACCAAACAAGAAATTTAATGAATTCTATTGCACTGAGGTATGGATTGGCCGATTGAAGG
>CM064510.1:43291607-43625146 GCA_032716605.1 Paralithodes platypus
ATCATTGAAATGTAGAATGATTTGGTTCACTTCTCCATGACTCTTATTTCCATGCGCTGGCGTGAAGACAGCAGGTGGGTGGGTGGGGGTGTGGGTGGGGGAAGGGGGAAGCGGGGGGGGGGTTTACCCAGGTGTGATGCTGAGTGGTGCTGGAGGTGTTGGTGGTGGTGGTACTGGTTGGTAGAGGTCACGGGGGTGCGGGGGGGGGGGGGTGCGGGTATTGTCCCTGCCACTGTCTGTTCCTTGCCTCACTCTTCAAAATTCCATTTCTTCTTTCACTTGTCGCTTAATTTTGGTTAGATAGATCTCCAGTTTTTCACTCACTATCCAATCACCGTAATTTACCGTTCACTCTGTTGATTGTATCACAGTTCCATCCCTACCTCTTCCCTCACTAATATGCTGTTACCCACGGAGAGATAAATCCATACGTCTTCTTCTGACCGACTGTTGGCTACTACTACTAGTAGTAGTAGTAGTAGTAGTAGTAGTAGAAGTAGTAGTAGAAGTAGTAGTAGTAGTAGTAGAAGTAGTAGTAGTAGAAGTAGTAGTAGTAGTAGAAGTAGTAGTAGAAGTAGTAGAGATCATCGCAGAGAAAAAGCAACAGCCTAGGAGCCACGTCGTAGCCTGGATGAGATGCTGTCTATCTTTCTCATTGCTCAGATCAGCACTACTATGCCTGCGGGGAACAAGAAGGTCTGCACCACAACCAGTGACGGTGGCAGAAGTAGACTACGAGGCAGCAGTGGCAGAGGGTCGCATAGGAAGGAGACTGGATTGAAGTTGCATGGTGTAGAATAGTAGTGTCTGATGCTTGTGAAATTTAGTATGTGTACAATATTAAATACAAGGTAGTGGTGGTGGTGATGGTGGAGGTGGTGATGGTAGTAGTAGTAACATGAAATGTATGAAAAATATTAAATAAAAATCAATGTAGTAGTAGTAATCCACGATGATAAGTCTGAGTGCTTACCCCGGAATAGGAAGTAGCTGAATGACAACGAAGTCAGGCGCTTTGATGACTATTCTGACCTGGTCTAGGGTCCAAAGAGGGGATGCACAGAATGAGTGATTGAAAAAAGAAGTAGTAGTAGTAGTAGTAGTAGTAGTAGTAGTAGTAGTAGTAGTAGTAGTAGTAGCCAACAGTCGGTCAGAAGAAGACGTATGGATTTATCTCTCCGTGGGGAACAGCATATTAGTGAGGGAAGGGGTAGGGATGGAACTGTGATACAATCAACAGAGTGAACGGGAAATTACGGTGATTGGATAGTGAGTGAAAAACTGGAGATCTATCTAACCAAAATTAAGCGACAAGTGAAAGAAGAAATGGAATTTTGAAGAGTGAGGCAAGGAACAGACAGTGGCAGGGACAATAACCGCACCCCCCCCCCCCCCGAACCCCCATGACCTCTACCAACCAGTACCACCACCACCAACACCTCCAGCATCACACGTGGGTAAACCCCCCCCCCCTTCCCCACCCACACCCCCACCCACTCACCTGCTGTCATCACCCCAGCGCATAGAGATACGAGTCATGGAGAAGTGAACCAAATCATTCTACATTTCAATGATGCAGAAAAGACAAACATATTGCTGAACATCTGAGGAATATATTGAATACTTACTGGGTGTGCTCTAGATATCTCCCATACCCCTTACCCTACAAACCTTACCCTTCCCCCCCCCCCCCACCCCTAGCTACCCGACCCCCCCTACCTGCTTACCAGACCCCCCCTTACCCCACACCCTTACCCCTACAACACTCCATATTAGCAGTCCCTTACCCCTTACCCATACACCCACCCCACCCCCACACCCTCTACCTTACCCAGTGACCTGTGAGTGACCCCCTCACTCTCACTCTCATCACTTTCTCTACCTCTATTGGTAGCTCTCTCTACCTCATATCCCAGTGTTTAAATTAATCACCTTTCAAAACCACAGGTGTCCTCTAGCTCTTCTCTCTTCTCTCTCCTACTCGATCTCCACTCTCCTCCTCCTCTCTCTCTCTCATCTCTCTCTCTGCTCTCTCCTTGTCGGGGTCTCTTCCTCTCACTCCTCTCTCTCCTCCCTCCTCATCTCTCTCGTCCACATCGTCCCTCTCCTCATCTCTCTCCTCTCCGGAGATGCGAGCTCTCTCCTCTCTCTCTCTTCTTATCAGCGATCTCTCTCCTCTCATCTCTCCCTCCCAAACTCTCCTCTCTCTCTCTACTCTCTCCCTCTCTCCTCCCTCCCTCTCTCTCTCATCTCTCTCTCTCTCTCTTCCCTCACCGCTCTCTCTCCTCTCTCTCTTCTCTTACATCTCTGCAACCCCTTCTCCTCACTGCTCTCTCCTCCTCTCTCTCTCTCTCCCTCGTTCCACCTCATCACTCTCTCGTTCTCATCTCTCTCTCATCCCTTATACTCACATCTCTCTTATCCCTTACTTTACGACCACCCTTCCATCCTGCCCTTTGCCCTCCCCTCACTGTCTCCTAATACGCTCTTTATCTCTATCGTGCATCCATGTTTAATTGTTTACTTAGTTTGTGTAAGTCACGTAGCAACAAACAAATATACAGACACAACAATCTTTTCACATACATCCCACCAGATCTGTCAGGGGGGGAATATCAAATATGGAACAAACAATCATACTAATAGGAAATAAACACTGTAGTACAAACAATATATGTAGATACCGAAATATTATTGAGTTGTTTGCTCACACCGGCTATGTACGGATGAATAAGGTATACTTATAATTATCTAAGTAATACTGATTTTTGTGGACACAAATCATCTTCTTAGTTAGGCACTGCCTTTTAATAGTTTCCTAGAATATTCGTTAGGACCTGCTGTACCTGCCTACAGTTATTCTTAGACCTCACTATGTAAGGACTTAGTAAGGAAACGGACCCCCAGAAATGTGGGATATAATAATGAGATAAGGATAAGATGGAGGACGAGGACAGCTCAGACGAGGCTCCAAAACAAAGGTCAAAAAAATTACAAAAAATGCTGCATATGTACCAACCATGAACACAAACTGTGAGCACTTGCAGTTTGTGTGAAGAGAAATAAAAGTTGGCAAACAAACTGTAATAAAGGGGACAATTGTTGTAAACCCCCTTTAGGTAGAACAGGAACGAGTGGAGAGACGGCAGCAAATTCCCAGAGTGAGGCAACCGGGAGGCAGATGAGGGACGGCCGTCAGGGTTGGCAGGGAACCAGAAACAATAATGGGTAGTGAGCAAGGGACTCAAGGGCCCCAAGAGAGATAGAAGAACCCCAAGAAGCGGAAAGTAATGAGGAGCCAACATAGAGACACAAGAGGCGGGAGACGACAACCTGAGACGGAAGAGAGGATGGCAGAGGCCTCCAAGGGGGCCAAATGCAGCAGGCCAGAGGTGGAAACATACTCTGGAAAGGAATTTACGGGAAGAGGAAAAGTTAGAATTTGGATTGATGCAACGTACTCAGAAATAGTATATTGGTCTGCACACAACTTTTTCAAACCCTCCAAAATGTGGTGCCACCACCAACATGCTGAACGATATGACAAAGCTCATTTATAACTATGTCTATGACACATCTTTAGCCCTGTATGTTCTCAAGATAATTTTCAGCATTCCACATCTCTTCTTGCAAAAAACTCACCACAAATCTAATCAAGGCGAAAATGTGACTGCGCTAACAAGAAGAATGAAATTATGGAATGAGAACAAGATGGATGACTTACTCAATGAAGCCAGAGCATTACAAGGGAGACTAGGCAGGCGGCGGCAAAAAAAGAAAAACAATGAAGACGAGGCCAGGAGATTCGGCAACCAGATGAGGCAAGGAAAAGTGGCACCTGCAATAAGGTCCCTGACAAAGGAGGCAGCTTGTGGGTTGCTGCCTATCACAAGAGAAACCATCCAAATGTTGAAAGAGAAACATCCACAACCTAGTGTCCACGAGAGTCAGAGGCTAGAGGGTGATTATATACCACCGAACACCGTCATATACGAACGAATCACAGGCGAAATGATTTGGAAAAAGGCTCTAGGGACACAAGGCAGTGCAGGCCCATCAGGGCTGGATGCAAACGGCTGGAGGACAATCCTGAGTAGAGCAATCTTCGGACTATCAGCAACAGACTTATGTAGGGCTCTGGCAGCTCTTGCAAGAAAGATGACCACCCAAAATTGTCAACATTTGGAGGCTTACACAGCTTGTCGCCTAATACCTTTAGACAAGAATCCAGGATGCAGACCAGTAGGAGTGGGTGAAGTGCTGAGAAGAATCATCGGAAAATGCATAATGGAAGTGGTGAAAGACGATGTGCGGTCAGCGGCCGGTAATCTCCAAGTGTGTGCCGGCCTCCAAGCAGGGGGAGAGGCAGCAATTCATGCCATAAGAAAAATATATGAGCAAGTGGACTGTGAAGCTGTGCTGCTAGTGGATGCAACAAACGCCTTTAACACCATCAACAGACAGACGGCAATACATAACATCAAAGTAAAATGCCCCAGTTTTGCCACCTATGTAGAGAACACCTATAAAAAGCCTGCGGACCTCTTCATAGTAAACAACCAGAACACACGAAGGGGAACACCTCTGAAATCAAT
The DNA here is from genome assembly GCA_032716605.1 of Paralithodes platypus. NCBI lineage: Eukaryota > Metazoa > Arthropoda > Malacostraca > Decapoda > Lithodidae > Paralithodes > Paralithodes platypus. Next base: position 43,296,203 of record CM064510.1, read on the forward strand.
GGAAGGAACCACACAAGGTGACCCAGTAGCAATGGCAATGTACGCCTTAGGTCTCTCAGTGTTGCTAACCTTAACAAGCCATGAAGCGACGCAAGTAAAGCAGGTGGCCTATGCAGACGATCTCACTGGAGCGGGAAAAGTCAACAATCTCAAGCACTGGTGGGAACAATATCAGAGGTAGGACCAAAAATAGGGTACCATCCAAATGCCACAAAGTCAATACTAATAGTAAAAACAGAACATTATGAAAGGGCGGTAGAAGCTTTCAGCGGTAGTGAAGTGGTAGTAACAAAGGACGGACAGCGTCACCTTGGGGCGGAAATCGGCACGGAAGAGTTCAAGAACAAATACATAGAGGAGAAGGTCAGAGAATGCGTAAGTGAAATTGAGAAACTGGCCAATATTGCAAAGACGGAACCACAGGCCGCGTATTCGGCATTCACATATGGGGTCAATCATCGCTGGACCTACTTGATGAGAACCGTTCCAAATGTGAGCGCATTACTTCAACTGCTGGAAGATGCCATCAGAGACAAACTCATCCCAGCGTGGATAAAGTCGCACACCCCGAATGATACAGAGAGGGAGCTGCTCGCACTGCCTCCTAGGTTGGGAGGGATGGGAATCATCGACCCAGTGAAGAGGGCGGTAACGGAATACCAGAACTCGGTAAAGATAACAGGATCTCTCACTGACCGTATCATAGCACAAAATTCTGACGGTGAAGTAGACCAGGCAGACATCTACAACATCAGAAAGACCATCACGTCAGAGAGGCAAAACTCACAGAAAAATGACCTGGCACAATTGATGGGACAACTTCACCCGAGACAAACAAGAAAACTACAAATAGCACAAGAAACGGGTGCTTCAAATTGGCTGACAACACTACCAATCAAGGCAAAAAGCTTGAATCTCAACAAACAAGAATTTAATGATGCTATTGCACTGAGGTATGATTGGCCGATTGAAGGACTGCCCGATCCATGCGTTTGTGGAACCATCAACGATACAGACCACACCATGATATGTAAGAAAGGAGGATTCATCAGCATCAGGCACGATGAAGTAAAAGATATAACAGCGAACATGCTCAGGGAGGTGTGTAGAGATGTGGTGAGCGAACCATCACTCATTCCCTTGGGTGGAGAGACCATGCAGCACAGGACGGCCAACACATCCACTGAAGCAAGATTGGACGTTAGTGCAAGAGGCTTTTGGACAAATGCACAGCGAGCATTCTTTGACATAAGAGTATTTGACCCAATGGCCCACAGCTACAGCGAGCTGTCTCTGGAGGCTGCACACAAGAGGAACGAACGAGAGAAGGTCAGGACATATGGAGAAAGGATCTTACAAGTCGAACATGGCAGCTTTACCCCACTAGTCTTCACCACATCAGGAGGGATGGGACCCAGGGCCCAGTGCTTCTATTCAAGGCTAGCAGAGATCATCGCAGAGAAGAAGCAACAGCCTAGGAGCCACGTCGTAGCCTGGATGAGATGCCGTCTATCTTTCTCATTGCTCAGATCAGCACTACTATGCCTGCGGGGAACAAGAAGGTCTGCACCACAACCAGTGACGGTGGCATAAGTAGACTACAAGGCAGCAGTGGCAGAGGGTCGCATAGGAAGGAGACTGGATTGAAGTTCCATGGTGTAGAATAGTAGTATCTGATGCTTGTGAAATTTAGTATGTGTACAATGTTAAATATAAGGTAGTGGTGGTGGTGATGGTGGAGGTGGTGATGGTAGTAACATGAAATGTATGAAAAATATTAAATAAAAATCAATGTAGTAGTAGTAATCCACGATGATGAGTCTGAGTGCTTACCCCGGAATAGGAAGTAGCTGAATGACAACGAAGTCAGGCGCTTTGATGACTATTCTGACCTGACCTAGGGTCCAAAGAGGGGATGCACAGACTGAATGGTTTAAAAAAAAAAAAAAAAAAAAGTAGTAGTAGTAGTAGTAGTAGTGATAAATAGTTGTGATAATAGTAGTAGTAGTAGTAGTAATAATAGTAGTAGCAGTAGCAGCAGTGGCAGAGGGTCGCATAGGAAGTAGACTGGATTGAAGTTGGATGGTGTAGAATAGTAGTATCTGATGCTTGTGAAATTTAATGTGTACAATGTTAAATATAAGGTAGTGGTGGTGGTGATGGTGGAGGTGGTGATGGTAGTAGTAGTAACATGAAATGTATAAAAAATATTAAATAAAAATCAATGTAGTAGAAACAAAAAATAGTAGTAGTAGTAATAATAGTGAAGAAGAGTGAAAAAGAGAGAGAGTACAAGGAAAGACTAAATGAAAAGTGGATGGAAGTGAGAGAGATGGAAGAGAGAGAAGTAGAGGTTGAATGGCAACAGTTTAAGGAAGGAGTGAAAGCAAGTGCAGAGGTAGTATGCGGCAAAAGGAAAGTAGGAGGCAGAGGTATCAGGAAGGGAAGCGAGTGGTGGAATGATACGGTGAGAAAGGCAGTTGAGGAGAAGAGACAGTGTTTTGAGAGGGTTTTACAGGATGGTAGTGTTGAGGTATGGGAGAGGTACAAGGAGAAAAGGAGAGAGGCAAAACGGAAAATTAGAGAAGCGAAAAAAGATGCAAACGAAAGGTGGGGCCAAAGGCTGAGTGAGAATTTTGAAGAACGAAAGAAGATGTTCTGGAAGGAGGTAAATAAAGTAAGGAAAGGAGGACAAAAGAGGGAAGAGTCAGTGAAAGATGAAAATGGAGAATTACTAGTGGAACCAGTTGAAGTGAGGAAAAGATATGCCGAGTATTTTGAATCTTTGTTAAATACAAGAGATGGAAGAGAAGCAGTGATTGAAGCAGAGGTGGATGGAGATAGGTTACCCAGGCCACCCAGGTGGCAGGGAATGAATGAAAGGATTGAGGAAAATGAGGTGAAAGAAGCAGTGAAACAAATGAGAGCGGGAAAAGCAGAAGGTTTGGATGGTATTGCTGTGGAGTGTATAAAGAAGGGTGGAGATGTGATAATAGATTGGTTGGTGAGACTTTTCAATGTGTGCTTTGTTGTGTCAATGGTACCAATAGACTGGAAGAGTGCATGTATTGTGCCGTTGTACAAGGGGAAGGGAGATCGGCAGGAGTGTTCAAGTTATAGAGGTATTAGTTTATTGTCAGTGGTTGGAAAGCTGTATGGCAGGGTGTTGATAGAGAGGATAATAAAGTGTACGGAAGTTGCAATAGGAGAAGAACAGTGCGGTTTTAGGAGGGGAAGAGGGTGCGTGGATCAGATGTTTGCAGTAAGACAGTTATGCGAGAAGTATTTAGAGAAGCATAAGGAGATATTTTGGGCTTTTATGGACTTGGAAAAAGCGTATGATCGTGTGGACCGTGAAGCAATGTGGAAGGTGTTAAGGATTTATGAAATAGGAGGAAATTTGTTAGAAGCAGTTAAGAGTTTTTATGAAGGGAGCAGAGCATGTGTGAGAGTAGGAAATGGTGAGTTGAGTGAATGGTTTGAGGTAAAGGTAGGTTTGCGACAGGGTTGTGTAATGTCACCATGGCTGTTTAATATGTTTATGGATGGTGTGGTGAGGGAGGTAAAAAGGAGAACTATGGGAAGAGGATTGGGTTTAGTAGGAAAGAATGGTAGAGATTGGGAGTTGAATCAGTTGCTGTTCGCTGATGACACAGCATTGGTGGCGGATTCTGATGAGAAACTGCAGCGGGTAGTCAAAGAGTTTGGTGTGGTTTGTGGAAGGAGGAAACTGAAGGTGAACGTCAATAAAAGTAAAGTAATGGTGTGTAATAGGGGAGAGCATAGGGTGAATCTAGATGTGAGGCTGGATGGGGAAATATTGGAACAAGTAGAGTGTTTTAAATATCTAGGAGGAACGATAAGCAGGAGTGGAGGTATGGAAGTGGAGGTAAAACAGAGAGTGTGTGAAGGAAGGAAGGTTTTCGGAGCAATGGGAAGTATGTGGAAGACGAGAAATCTCGGAGTGAAAGTAAAAAGTGCACTGTATCAAGGAATTGTTGTGCCAACAGTGATGTATGGGGCTGAGACATGGGCTCTGAAGAAAAAGGAGAAAAGAGGGCTGGATGTGATGGAGATGAGCTGCTTGAGGAGTATGTGTGGAGTTACTCGTAGAGACAGATTGAGGAATGAAGAGATACGTAGGAGAGTGGGGCAGCAGGAACATTTGTCAGCCAGAGTGGACAGAAGGGTGCTGAGCTGGTATGGTCATGTTGAACGAATGGGAGATGAAAGGCTTACAAAGAGAATATGTGAGTCAGGTACAAGGGGAGATAGAAGGGCAGGAAGACCCCCATTGAGATGGAGAGACTGTGTAAGAAAGGCTTTGGATGATAGAGGAATGACTATAGATCAGGCAGGGGAAGTGGTGGTGGACAGGAGTGAATGGAGAATGCTTGTGAATAGTTGAGTGAACACGTGGTCATTTGGAGTAAGGGGTCGGGCGCAAGTTCGACTAGATAATAGTCCATCAGGCGCCTGGCCCGGGGGGACGATTAATATGAAGGGTGTGCCTGGAAGTGTGGTGGGAGGGCTTGTGGCTTTGGCTCCGCTGCATGTCTGCCTGCCGAGATCGGAACCTCTCCGGGTGGTCAGGGGCCGGGGGAGTGCTGGAGCGACCTTGGTAACCCTGGTCTCTGGGTCTTCTCCTGGGTGACCTGGATGTGTGTGAGTTTGTGTTTTTTATCTGTGTTTATTTTTTGTTTTATGTTGTTTTTGTGTTTTCCCTGTTCTTGCTCTGTCTTGAGTCGGCTACCCTCAAAATGGGGATTGGGCCTGAGCATATAGATAGATAGATAGTAGTAATAATAGTAGTAGTAGTAGTAATAATAGTAGTTGTGGTGGTGACTATCCTGACCTAGTCTAGGGTCCAAAGAGAGGATGCACAGACTGAGTGGTTAATTGTAAAAAAAAAAAAAAAAATTACACCTGGATGGGGCTAAACGTCTTAAAACAGTAGGCTGAATGGGGCCAAATGGATACAAGCCAGAGAAAGATAGAAAAGGACAGAACAAAAACAGGTCACTCCCCTTTATGTCTTTAACCCTTTCTGTACCAGCGACGTTTGTTACATTTTATTCTAGCTATATGTATATGATTGAGGGCATTTTATTCTAGCTATATGTATACGATTGAGGGCATTTCAAGCAGGATCTGTGGTAGTAAAAAGGGTTAAGGGGGGTGACCTGTTTTTATTCTGTTCTGTTCTATCTTTCTCTGGCTTGTATCCAGTTGGCCCCATTCAGCCTACTGTTTTAAGACGTTTATCCCCATCCAGGTGTCAATTTTTTACTGGTGAGCGGTAGCGAGCCAGCATATTTATTATATTTTTGTTTGACAGCAGGCTAAATTTGTAAATTTTTCGATAGAAAAATTTCTCCGGCGAAGCCGGATTTCTTCATATAATGCTGGCTCGCTGTCGCTCGCCAGGAAGAAATCGACACCTAGATGGGGATAAACGTCTTAAACTAGTTGGCTGAATGGGGCCGAATGGATACAAGTCAGAGAAAGAGGGAAAAGGACAGAAATAACAAAAAGCAGGTCACCCCCCCCTTAAGTGAGATAGTTCGAAGCCTGTCAATTGCTGGACGCTCTATTTTGAACTGAATAAAGTATAGTCTGATAGTAGTCATAATAAAGTATAGTCTGATAGTAGTCATAATAAAGTATAGTCTGATAGTAGTCATAATAAAGTATAGTCTGATAGAGCTCATAATAAAGTATATTCTGATAGTAGTCATAAAAAGTCTGATAGTAGTCATAATAAAGTATAGTCTGATAGTAGTCATAATAAAGTATAGTCTGATAGTAGTCATAATAAAGTATCGTCTGATAGTAGTCATAATAAAGTATCGTCTGATAGTAGTCATAATAAAGTATAGTCTGATAGTAGTCATAATAAAGTATAGTCTTGATAGTAGTCCTAATAAAATAAAGTATAGTCTGATAGTAGTCATAATAAAGTATAGTCTGATAGTGGTCATAATAAAGTATAGTCTGATAGTAGTCATAATAAAGTTAAAAGGACGGCACCGGTACTGAAGGGGTTAATTGCCCTTATTTTATACATTCATTTTCCCTTGGTAATTTGCAGTTCAGCTTTGTTAATTTACCACTGGCGAAACACACAAGCATCATACACTCCATATTTAAGGGGAGGTTTTTAGTTTGTTCCCTAGATATCAATCAAACTTAAAATTACACCCCTAGACCCCCTTTCAAGATACATTTGTACATTTTTCGGTAGAAAATTTTCCCGGCCGTTTCCTCTTAAAGTACAGGCTCGCTATCGCTCGCCAGGAAAAAATCGACACCTAAATGGCACGAAATGTCTTAAAATCGACAAAAATGGGGCGAAAGTTCTTAAAATCGGCAAACTAATAAGGCGAACGTCTTAAAATATCAAAAGCAATGAGGCTAAACCTGAGGGAGAAAGGGGTCCAGCAAAAAATCCCTCAAGTGAAAATCTCCCCTTAAGTCACCCTCCCCTTCCCCTCTCCTTCCAAATATTTCCCCTACGTTTTCTTTATATTTCTCTCTCTCTCTCTCTCTCTCTCTCTCTCTCTCTCTCTTTCGTTCTATCTCTCTCTCTCTCTCTCTCTCTCTTTTTCTCTCTCCAAGTCTAACTCACTCACACTCTCTTTCTCTCTCCAAGTCTAACTCACTCTCTCTCCCCCCCTCCCTCCCTCCCTCTCTCTCTATATATATATATATGTGAGTGTTTGTGTGTGTGTCTCTCTCTCTATGTGTGTCTCTCTCTCTCTCTCTCTCTCGCTCTCTCTCTCTCCACACACACTTTGCCCTGCGGCGTTTTCAGAATACTTTACATTTTCTAGATCGTGTTTCGAGTTGGGCTGCAGCTCGAGAAGGTAAGAATGAAGGGAGAAGGGAAGGAAGGAAGGAAGGAAGGAAAGACTGAAGGGAGAAGGGGAGAAGGGAAGGAAGGAAGGAAGGAAGGAAGGAAGGAAGGAAGGAAGGAAAAAGGAAGGAAGGAAGGAAGGAAGGAAGGAAGGAAGGACTGAAGGAGAAGGGGAATGGAAGGAAGGAAAGGAGAAGGAAGGAAGGAAGGAAGGAAGGAAGGAAGGAAGGAAGGAAGGAAGGAAGGAAGGAAAGAAGGAAAGGAGGAAGAAATGAAGGAAGGAAGGAAGGAAAGAAAGGAAAGACTGAAGGAAGATAAGTGGAGAGGAAGACTAAATCCCCTCCAGCCCCTCCAGGTGTGAACCATTATCAGTTACCGTGCCTATTCGTCAACCCTTCTAACCTAATTAGCTTTCATTTGTCATCATCCATTTTACACGTTCCAGAGCTAACTGGTTCCCTTAAGCTCACCGGCTTTTTTTTTATCTTTCTCTCATTTTCTCTTTCCCTGGCTTGTATCCATTCAGCCCCATTCAGCCAACTGTTTTAAGACTTATGCCCATCCAGGTGTCAATTTATTACTGGCGAGCGATAGCGAGCCAGCATTGTATGGAGAAATCCGGCTTCGCCGGAAACGTTTTTCTATCGAAAAATGTACAAATTTAGCTTGCTGTCAAAACAAAATATATACATGCTGGCTCGCTACCGCTCGCCAGGAAAATATTGACACCTGGATGGGGGGAAACATCTTAAAACAGTAGGCTGAATGGGGCTGAATGGATACAAGCCAAAGAGAGAGGGAGAGAAAGAGAAAACAACGAGGTGGGCTCCCTTAATAAAGTAAGACCATTTAGGCATCTAATTTTCGTTTTTCTTGTTTTTTAACTCGTGTATATTTTTTGTAATTGGAATAATAGGAGGGAAGAAAGTTGAAAAATCACTACTATACATAATGCAATACACAAGGATCACAATAGAAGCGGTATTAAGTTCTCAGGACACAACTGTATTATATAAAGCCGGTATCACACGAGAGATTTTATAGGCTAATCAACATTCGATAATCAACATTCGATAGTCAACATTCGATAATCAACATTCGATGATCAACATTCGATAATCAACATTCGATAATCAACATTCGATAATCAACATTCGATAATCAACATTCGATGATCAACATTCGATAATCAACATTCGATAATCAACATTCGATAATCAACATTCGATAATCAACATTCGATAATCAACATTCGATAATCAACATTCGATAATCAACATTCGATAATCAACATTCGATAATCAACATTCGATAATCAACATTCGATAATCAACATTCGATAATCAACATTCGATGATCAACATTCGATAATCAACATTCGATAATCAACATTCGATAATCAAAAAAATTCTGGCAACATTTTGTGGAGTATTTTGCACTGGTATCGAAAACTAGACTGATGGTAGATACATGTAGGTATTAGACAAAATTATAAATGTTAACCTCACAAGCTGCCAGACCAGTGTTAAGGATACATGTTGAGGGAAAAAGCGCCCGTGTGATACCAGTTTAAAGGGGTAGTAATTGGTTTTGGGGTCTATATATTAATTTAGTTATTTATTTTTGAGTTTCCTCGCTAGACCTCCATCAAGCTTAGAAAAACACCCCCTAGACTCCCTTTCAAGATAAATTTGTACATTTTTCGGTAGAAAAATGTCCCGACCGAAGGCTGGTTCCTTCTAAAATGAATGGCTCGCTATCGCTCGTCAGGAAAAAATCGACACCTGAATGGAACGAAAGGTCTTGATATTGACAAAGAAATGGGGCGAAAGGTCTCAAAATCGCCAAACTAACGGAACGAACGTCTTAAAAACTCAAAACTAATATGCTAAACATGAGGGAGAAGAAGGTCCAGGAAAAGCGAGTTACGTACGGTACACTAAATGACGGGACATAGGACTAAAATATAGCCTATACCACGTGAAGTGAAAACAAAAGAAGTGAAGACGGAATTGTATAAAATTGGAATCAAATACAAAAGAAACCCCGAACATAAGTCGCTGTCACACGAGCGCTTTTTCCGGCAATTTTCCATGAGCCAGTTTTTTCTCGTATTATTTCGGGACATTTTCGCACTCATGGTATCGGTAACTAGACTGAAGGTAGATTATGTTAGGCGGCTGAATTCTGATAATGTGTAGTTCTAAAAGCTTCCAGACCATAATTGCCCGTACAAATTGCTCGAAAAAAAAAGGTTCGTGTGACTCCGGCTATAAACATACTACATGACATAGAAACAAGGAATACAACCAGAAGAAGGTCATAAGCAACTAAACACAATAAAACACAATAAAACAATCAAGCAATACAATCAAGCAATACAATCAAGCAATACAATCAAGCAATACAATCAAGCAATACAATGAAGTTATCGTATATAAAACCGAATACTAAGATATATAAATGTACCGACAAATGAAGAACACAAATACAAAATATATATAATAATAAACCAATAAATAAAATAAACAATAGGTCAGAATTAAACTTGAGAACAAAAGAACCACTTCCAATGATAGACGTGTGATATCGATATAACAATTAAGGGGACTCACCTCGTTTTTTGTTTCTCTTTCTATCCCTCTCTCTCTCTCTCTCTCTCTCTCTCTCTGGGTTGTATCCATTTGGCCCCATTCAGACCTACGATTTCCACTTAAGGGATTTTTTTCTTTACCCCCTTCTCCCTCATGTTTAGCCCCATTGCTTTTGAGATTTTAAGATGTTCGCCTCATTAGTTTGGCGATTTTAAGAACGTTCACCCAATTTATGTCACTTTTAAGACCTTTCGTCCCATAAAGGTGTCGATTTTTTCCTGGCGAGCGATAGCGAGCCTGTAATTTAAGAGGAATCGACCTTCGGCCGGGACATTTTTCTACCGAAAAATTTACAAATTTATCTTGAAAGGGGGTCAAGAGGGTGTAATTTCAAGCTTGATGGAAGTCTAGGAAACACACTAAAATCCTCCCCCTAACACGTTTATACACATCCAAGTGTAGTTTTTTTCCTGGCAAGCGGTAGCGAGCCAGCATATTTAAAAAAAAAAATGACAACAGGCTAAATTTGTACATTTTTTATAGAAAAATTTCTCAGGCGAAGCCGGATTTCTTCATACAATGCTGGCTCGTGATAGACACCTGGATGGGAATAAACGTCTTAAAACAGTAGGCTGAATGGGGCCGAATGGATACAAGCCATAGAAAGCGAGAAAGGGAGATACAAAAGCCGGTCACTCCCCTTAGAGCATCGACTAGCAAAGAATACAACCAGGAAGAAGGCGTTAGATGAATTCAAGAGAGGAAACACCAAGCCCAAAGTGATAAAAGCCGAGATAAACCCGGCGATAAAGGAGGAAACATGACCATTATCGATAAAGCCAGAGAGAGGAAGCTATTTAACACTATCTGATCCGACCTCTTGGGGGCTATGACGATATTTCACTTTATTTTTATTTTTACTTGCTTTTATCATTTTCGAGCAATGTATCTTTAGTTTGTTCCTTAGGCTAACCAAAATGCTGTCCCAGAATCCGTCACAATTAACTTTAACATAAACTCGCAAATTTTGTTTAGATAGTAAAATGTCCAAGCCGAAGGCCGATTGTTCCTAAGTAACAGAATCGCTATCGCTCGCCCAGACTAAAATCGGCACCTGAATTGGGCGAAGCGTCTTATTATCGCCAAACTAATGGCGACCAATCGGAACTGCTACATAATTGTAGACACAATTCGATAAGGAACCTATAAAGTATAGGAACACAGAAAGACTAAATGAGAAATTTAACTAGAGAGAGAGAGAGAGAGAGAAAAAAAGAGAGAAAGAGAGAGAAAGAAAGAGAGAGAGAGAGAAACAAAATTATCATCATTCATCGAAACAGTAGAATGACGAACTCACACAAATTGAATAACATTGATTGCATCCATCAAATATTAACAAAAGTCAATTAGTCAAAAGTCAATTGCACCACCTGAAATCCTGGAAGAGCAATGTGCAACCACCACAGTTAATTGGCAGGAGGTAAGCCGATTGGTCCTATACTCCCAACACTTTCCACTATATAGAATGTGCAAGACTTTCTCCCTCATGTTTAGCCCCATTAGTTTTCAGATGTTAAGATGTTTGCCCCATTAATTAGTCGATTTTAAGACCTTTCGCCCAATTTCTTCGTCAATATTTAGACCTTTCGTGCTATTTAGGTGTCGATTTTTTCCCTGGCGAACGATAGTGAGCCTGTAATGTTGGAAGAACCGGCCTTCGGCCGGGAAATTTTTCTACCGAAAAAATGTACAAATTAATCTAGAAAGGGGATCTAATGAATGTTTTTTTTTTTTTTTTTTAATTTGATGGAAGTCTAGGAAGGAAACTAGGAAAATAATTAATATATGCAAAAATTGCCCCAAAAGTGAACCATCCCCTCCTCAAGGCGACCCTGAGATTATGGTATCGAGGAGGAAATGTAAAATGTTCAACCGTGTCAGCCTGGGATAAAAGTGATGCTCGTTGGCGTGATGTCAGGAAGTGCAGGGAATTATAAGGGATTTGTGTTATAGTGGTGGACAGGGGCATTGGGAATCATGTCAATATGGTCTTTATTAAAGGGGGGTGACCTGCTTTTGGTTATTTCTGTCCTTTTCTCTCTTTCTCTGGCTTGTATCCATTCGGCCCCATTCAGCCAACTATTTTAAGACGTTTATCCCCATCTAGGTGTCGATTTCTTCCTGGCGAGCGATAGCGAGCCAGCATTATATGAAGAAATCCGGCTTCGCCGGAGACATTTTTCTATCGAAAAATGTACAAATATAGCCTGCTGTCAAACAAAAATAAAAAACATGCTGGCTCGCTACCGCTCACCAGTAAAAAATTGACACCTGGATGGGGATAAACGTCTTAAAACAGTAGGCTGAATGGGGCCAAATGGATACAATCCAGAGAAAGATAGAAAAGGACAGAACAAAAACAGGTCACCCCCCTTAACTCTTTCAATACGGGTGACGTCTTTTATATATCCTTCTAGCTACATTCAGACGATTTTATGAAGCTTAGGAAGGATCTGTGGTAGGTGTAGGGGTGAATTTAAATAGTATATGGCTTTTAATCGCTAGAGGTCCTTCGTAAGGTAAACAAAATCGTCAAATAGTGGCCAGAATAACATCAAAAGGACACCCCCCGCACTGAAAGGATTAATTATGTTATTACTATATTGAATTATAGTATAATTTATGTGCTCTTGTGTATTCCAAACAAGCATTATAATTAGTGGTGTTAATTTAGGGCCTTGCTCATGTTTGGAAGCAAATACGTTTGACAATGACATTCATGCACATCATATTTGTTATTAATTATAATATATATATATATATATACCGGTATATATATATACCGGTATATATATTTTTTTTATTTTTTTTATTTTTTTTACGTAACAGCTTTAATATGTTAAAAGGTGAACAGGAATATGTACAGTATATAGATATGTTGCAGTCTTGATAAAACACATTAATGTAAACGTACACACATTCATACAGTATATGTTGCAATCTTGATAACAACAAAGACAAATCAACATAAACATACACACAGTCCTACCGCATATGTTCCTGTCTTGCTAAAACATAAACATGAAACTGATTCATAACTAATTGCACACTAATGATGGCTTTGTGTTCCAGGGGAGGCCTATATTCTAGAAGAGGTCAATGCGTATTTGTATTTGTACTGTGGTAGGCCAATGTAATGTACAGTGCTAACTAATTAATAACGAAATGCAAATACTACCTCGTGCGTGTGCGTATGGGTGCAAAGACATTAGAGAGTTACATAGCAACACAGAAGGAATGTGTGTGTGTGGGGGGGGGGGGGGTTGTGAGAGTGGTGAAATAGATAGCTATAATGTGTGAGTGTGTATGCATAAATTAGAGGAAAAAAAAATCCTAGGACAACATTAAGGTTTATAACTTCCTTTATATAGGAACGTACAGGGGGGGGGGGGGGAGAGAGAGAGCGTAACAAACATAACACCGATACCAATACGAGTACAATACAGAGAGAGAACTAAAGGGTAAAGAGGAGATAAATAATGAGAGACTCTGGTTAGAAGGACAGAATAATTTAACATCAAAGGGAAGCTGATAACAAATTCGATTAATTACCAATGGAATGCTTAATGGGCTTCACTTGTGATATTCCGATTGATGGTAGAGGAAAAATATATCGTGGAGTAAGGCAATTAAGATGAGGGTAGGAAGGAGAGCAAGACAAAATACATCTACAGTACCGGTACCGGTATATATAAAATACATCTACAGTACCGGTATATATAAAATACATCTACACTACCGGTATATATAAAATACATCTACAGTACCGGTACCGGTATATATAAAACGAATTAGTTATTATTTGTATACCTATCCGGAATATTAAGAATTAAGTACTTAAATTATCAAAAACCTAGAATTGTGTTTCAAGCCCATAATCTGAATCAATGTATTTGTTTCTATGTGAATGAAGGAGACAAAAGGCAAAGCTGCCTGTAACAAGTGTCCCCCTCATACTTGACAAGGTGATAGAGAGACAAATTCAAGGTACGTTAGTGAAAATGTCTAAACACACATAATTTGTTGCAGTTTACGTTATAGGATGAGGGAAACACAGACAGTGAAAGGTAACGTAGAGCATATACGTGGATAGGACTATAGGTACAGTTGAGAAGGTTATTTATGAATATTAAAAAGAGAACTGGAGACAGGACAGAACCGTGAGGAACACTGGGGTCGATAGGTTGAGGAAGAGAGCAATGGCTGTTCACAACTACAGCTATGGAACAGCAGAAAGAAATTTTGAGATAAAGATATGATAGAGGGATGTGAACCGAAGGAAGGTAGTTTATATATTATTGATTTTTGCCAGACTTTATCGAAGGCTTTCGATACGTTTGGCGCAATATAAAAGGTCTCACCCAAATTCCGAAAAGGAAGATGACCAAGAGTTAGTAAGATACTATTATTTTTATTAATCTCACCACCACACCCCCAATGAAATTAATTAAAGTATATATGATCCACCGGGATTCGAACCCGGGTTATCACACACATATTTTTGCCACCTTAACCATTACACCACCAGGACGGTTAAAGGTTTATGCACACGCCTACGACTTATTATCCATTCTCGAATACTGGATATTAAGAAAGGAGTTCACATCACCAGTACATCGGCCCTTATGGAAGACATACTGGCGATCTGAAAGTAGATTATGGGAAGACAATTATTGCACGAGAGATTTTGTATTAAGAATAGATAAATGCACCTTAGAGATGCAAGAGGTGAAGCCATTTTGGCCACATTGCTTGGTACTGCGGGGTACATTTATGGTAGTACCCTATGGTAGTACCCTATGGTAGTACCCTATGGTAGTACCCTATGGTAGTACCCTATGGTAGTACCCTATGGTACAGTAGGGGTTAAGAAAGGTCAATTTAGCAGACTTCAAAGCTAGCAGACCTTGGCAAGCGTAGTATCATTCAGCAGTATTCAACACAGATCAAACAAAAAGGTCTGCATGGATCAAAACAACTATACTGGCCATGTTACTATGTACATCTATGTACGGTAACTATCAAAAGGTATTGTAGTACTAGAGAGTGGTCATCTTTGTTTCGTGGAACCCGCCATTTTGGTTCCTCAGTTATCAAACAACACACTATTATTCTGTGTCTGACCACCACTAGAATGTATATCCAAACATCAAACTATATACTGGTACCGGTACAATATTCCCGAATGTTGATATACATTACCGGTGACGTCCTTTTCTCTGTATTGTGGCCACTATTAGACTATTTTTAATCAGATTATGAAGGACCTCTAGCAATAATAAAGCTTCAAACTATCTCGACCAACCCTTTTAACTATCGCAGATCCTTCCTAAGCTGCATAATATCGTATAAATCTAATTAGAATAAAAGATAGCACACGTCGCTGGTACACGGTCTCTGTAACTATAGGATCTCTTTTTTTTTAAGGCAGAACTGTCTATAGCGAGTGCCTCCCCCATAGTTGAAAGTGACAGGGCCAAAATCAAGGGACGTTCGAGCCAAAATGCCTGGACACACGGAGTTTGTAGCAATTTAAGTCATAGGAAGAGGGAAAGACTGATTCTGAGAGAGAGTTCCAGAGCTCAGCTGTTGAGTAGAAGAAAGTTTGAGAGTAACGTTTCACTCTTGGGTTGGAGAGTTGCACAGAGTAGGGGTGGGATTGAGTTGCAAGACGGGTACCACGTGCCCTACGTAAAGGAGGTGGTATACACTGGGAAAGCTCTGAGGAACACTGATTATTATAGTAGCGATAGAATAGCGAGAGAGATGCAACATTGCGGCGGAGAGAGAGAGATTGCAGAGTTGGTGAGTGGATGGGAGTTAATGATACAAAAGGCCTTCCTTTCAACTTTGTCTAGGAGAGCGGTGTGAGAGGAACCTCCCCACACATGTGAACAATACTCAATACAAGGACGCACTATGTCCCTGTACAGAGCAAGAAGCTGTGCAGGGGAAAAGAACCCCCTAAGGCGGTTGAGCACACCCAGCTTCTGGGAGGCTGCCTTTACCGCCATCTCTGTTACTGTAGGATCACTAGTTTACCACCATCTCTGTTACTGTAGGATCTCTAGTTTACCACCATCTCTGTTACTGTAGGATCACTAGTTTACCACCATCTCTGTTACTGTAGGATCTTTAGTTTACCACCATCTCTGTTACTGTAGGATCACTAGTTTACCTCCATCTCTGTTACTGTACGATCACTAGTTTACCTCCATCTCTGTTACTGTGGTATCTCTAGTTTACCTCCATCTCTGTTACTATAGGATCACTAGTTTACCTCCATCTCTGTTACTGTAGGATCACTAGTTTACCTCCATCTCTGTTACTGTACGATCACTAGTTTACCTCCATCTCTGTTACTATAGGATCACTAGTTTACCTCCATCTCTGTTACTATAGGATCACTAGTTTACCTCCATCTCTGTTACTGTAGGATCACTAGTTTACCTCCATCTCTGTTACTATAGGATCACTAGTTTACCTCCATCTCTGTTACTGTAGGATCACTAGTTTACCTCCATCTCTGTTACTGTACGATCACTAGTTTACCTCCATCTCTGTTACTGTAGGATCTCTAGTTTACCACCATCTCTGTTACTGTAGGATCTCTAGTTTACCACCATCTCTGTTACTGTAGGATCTCTAGTTTACCACCATCTCTGTTACTGTAGGATCACTAGTTTACCTCCATCTCTGTTACTGTAGGATCACTAGTTTACCACCATCTCTGTTACTGTAGGATCTCTAGTTTATCGCCATCTCTGTTACTGTAGGATCACTAGTTTACCTCCATCTCTGTTACTGTAGGATCACTAGTTTACCACCATCTCTGTTACTGTAGGATCACTAGTTTACCTCCATCTCTGTTACTGTAGGATCTCTAGTTTACCTCCATCTCTGTTACTGTACGATCACTAGTTTACCACCATCTCTGTTACTGTAGGATCACTAGTTTACCTCCATCTCTGTTACTGTAGGATCACTAATTTACCTCCATCTCTGTTACTGTAGGATCTCTAGTTTACCTCCATCTCTGTTACTGTAGGATCACTAGTTTACCTCCATCTCTGTTACTGTAGGATCACTAGTTTACCACCATCTCTGTTACTGTAGGATCTCTAGTTTACCTCCATCTCTGTTACTATAGGATCTCTAGTTTCCCTCCATCTCTGTTACTGTAGGATCTCTAGTTTACCCCCATCTCTGTTACTGTAGGATCTCTAGTTGACCTCCATCTCTGTTACTGTAGGATCTCTAGTATACCTCCATCTCTGTTACTGTAGGATCTCTAGTATACCTCCATCTCTGTTACTGTAGGATCTCTAGTTTACCACCATCTCTGTTACTGTAGGATCTCTAGTTTACCTCTATCGCTCTCTCTCCCTGCCTACCCCAGTTTCTGCCTGACTGCTGACCTGACCTGCCTGCCTACCAAGCGACATATTGGCAATAAATCACCTGATCCTGATGGCCATTTATTGTGGCCTCCAGGGTACAGAGAGAGAGAGAGAGAGAGAGAGAGAGAGAGAGAGAGAGAGAGTTAGACTTTTAGAGAGAGAGAGAGAGAGAGAGAGAGAGTTAGACTTAGAGAGAGAGAGTTAGACTTAGAGAGAGAGAGTGGGGAGAGAGAGTGGGGAGAGAGAGTGGGGAGAGAGAGAGTGGGGAGAGAGAGAGAGAGTGGGGAGAGAGAGAGAGAGTGGGGGGGAGAGAGAGAGAGTGGGGGGGGAGAGAGAGAGAGTGGGGAGGGAGAGAGAGAGAGAGAGAGAGTTAGACTTAGAGAGAGAGAAAGAGTGTGAGACCTTTTAATCTGTGTAATCGAAAACGACATTAATTAATTTTATTATCATATGATTGTCACATAAATATTTAAAATGTAATTCCGTATTCAAACAACAATGTGGTCCCTGCCAAATAGATTATTGATAAGCCATAATAAGAGCACTGTTGTAGGATTAGTAGCAATAAGGATTTGTACTGTAATTGTTTTTGGTTTTTGTTTTTTTTATGAGTGAAATGCGTGTGAAATGTCTATCTATCTATCTATCTATCTATCTATCTATCTATCTATCTGACTATCTATCTATCTACTGTATATACTCAGGCCCAATCCCTACGTTTCCTTTTTTTTTTAGGGGGGGGGGACCACAATAACAAAATACAAATTCACACACATCTAGGTCATAATTCACACACATCTAGGTCATAATTCACACACATCTAGGTCATAATTCACACACATCTAGGTCATAATTCACACACATCTAGGTCATAATTCACACACATCTAGGTCATAATTCACACACATCTAGGTCATAATTCACACACATCTAGGTCATAATTCACACACATCTAGGTCATAATTCACACACATCTAGGTCATAATTCACACACATCTAAGTCATAATTCACACACATCCATCTAGGTCATAATTCACACACATCTAAGTCATAATTCACACACATCTAAGTCATAATTCACACACATCTAGGTCATAATTCACACACATCTAGGTCATAATTTTGTTTTATTAGCTTGTGTCTTCAATGTCTAACTTTAAATGGTCTTGTGTACTGGTACTGGGTAATCATACATTGAATACATTGAATACATTGAATTGAATCGGCCTTCGGCCGGGACATTTTTCTACCGAAAAATGTACAACTTTATCTTGAAGGGGGATCTAGGGGGTGTTTTTCTAAGCTTGATGGAGGTCTAGGGAGGAAACTAAAATAAATACCGTATATGAATAAATGAATTAATAGATCAAACAAACGGTCTGCCTCCCCTTCACCTACCCACCAGTGTCACTCAACGACACTGCTGTGCCACCTACCAGCCACACCCTCACAACGACACTGCTGTGCCACCTACCAGCCACACCCTCACAACGACACTCTGCTGTGCCACCTACCAGCCACACCCTCACAACGACACTGCTGTGCCACCTACCAGCCACACCCTCACAACGACACTGCTGTGCCACCTACCAGCCACACCCTCACAACGACACTGCTGTGCCACCTACCAGCCACACCCTCACAACGACACTCTGCTGTGCCACCTACCAGCCACACCCTCACAACGACACTGCTGTGCCACCTACCAGCCACACCCTCACAACGACACTCTGCTGTGCCACCTACCAGCCACACCCTCACAACGACACTGCTGTGCCACCTACCAGCCACACCCTCACAACGACACTGCTGTGCCACCTACCAGCCACACCCTCACAACGACACTGCTGTGCCACCTACCAGCCACACCCTCACAATGACACTGCTGTGCCACCTACCAGCCACACCCTCACAACGACACTGCTGTGCCACCTACCAGCCACACCCTCACAACGACAACTGCTGTGCCACCTACCAGCCACACCCTCACAACGACACTCTGCTGTGCCACCAACCAGCCACACCCTCACAACGACACTCTGCTGTGCCACCTACCAGCCCCACCCTCACAACGACACTCTGCTGTGCCACCTACCAGCCACACCCTCACGACACTGCTGTGCCACCTACTAGCCACACCCTCACAACGACACTGCTGTGCCACCTACCAGCCACACCCTCACAACGACACTGCTGTGCCACCTACCAGCCACACCCTCACAACGACACTCTGCTGTGCCACCTACCAGCCACACCCTCACAACGACACTCTGCTGTGCCACCTACCAGCCACACCCTCACAACGACACTGCTGTGCCACCTACCAGCCACACCCTCACAACGACACTCTGCTGTGCCACCTACCAGCCACACCCTCACAACGACACTGCTGTGCCACCTACCAGCCACACCCTCACAACGACACTCTGCTGTGCCACCTACCAGCCACACCCTCACAACGACACTGCTGTGCCACCTACCAGCCACACCCTCACAACGACACTGCTGTGCCACCTACCAGCCACACCCTCACAACGACACTCTGCTGTGCCACCTACCAGCCACACCCTCACAACGACACTCTGCTGTGCCACCTACCAGCCACACCCTCACAACGACACTGCTGTGCCACCTACCAGCCACACCCTAACAATGACACTCTGCTGTGCCACCTACCAGCCACACCCTCACAACGACACTCTGCTGTGCCACCTACCAGCCACACCCTCACAACGACACTGCTGTGCCACCTACCAGCCACACCCTCACAACGACACTGCTGTGCCACCTACCAGTCACACCCTCACAATGACACTGCTGTGCCACCTACCAGCCACACCCTCACAACAACACTGCTGTGCCACCTACCTGCCATACCCTCACAACGACACTGCTGTGCCACCTACCAGCCATACCCTCACAACGACACTGCTGTGCCACCTACCAGCCACACCCTCACAACGACACTGCTGTGCCACCTACCAGCCATACCCTCACAACGACACTGTTGTGCCACCTACAAGCCACACCCTCACAACGACACTGCTGTGCCACCTACCAGCCATACCCTCACAACGACACTGCTGTGCCACCTACCAGCCACACCCTCACAACGACACTGCTGTGCCACCTACCAGCCATACCCTCACAACGACACTGCTGTGCCACCTACCAGCCACACCCTCACAACGACACTGTTGTGCCACCTACCAGCCACACCCTCACAACGACACTGCTGTGCCACCTACCAGCCACACCCTCACAACGACACTGCTGTGCCACCTACCAGCCACACCCTCACAACGACACTGCTGTGCCACCTAACAGCCACACCCTCACAACGACACTGCTGTGCCACCTACCAGCCACACCCTCACAACGACACTGCTGTGCCACCTACCAGCCACACCCTCACAACGACACTGCTGTGCCACCTACCAGCCACACCCTCACAACGACACTCTGCTGTGCCACCTACCAGCCACACCCTCACAACGACACTCTGCTGTGCCACCTACCAGCCACACCCTCACAACGACACTGCTGTGCCACCTACCAGCCACACCCTCACAACAACACTGCTGTGCCACCTACCAGCCACACCCTCACAACGACACTGTTGTGCCACCTACCAGCCACACCCTCACAATGACACTGCTGTGCCACCTACCAGCCACACCCTCACAATGACACTGCTGTGCCACCTACCAGCCACACCCTCACAACGACACTGTTGTGCCACCTACCAGCCACACCCTCACAACGACACTGCTGTGCCACCTACCAGCCACACCCTCACAACGACACTCTGGTGTGCCACCTACCAGCCACACCCTCACAATGACACTGCTGTGCCACCTACCAGCCATACCATCACAACGACACTGCTGTGCCACCTACCAGCCACACCCTCACAACGACACTGCTGTGCCACCTACCAGCCACACCCTCACAACGACACTGCTGTGCCACCTACCAGCCACACCCTCACAACGACACTCCTGTGCCACTACCAGCCATACCCTCCACAAACGACACTTGTACCACCTACCAGCCACACCCTCACAACAACACTGCTGTGCCACCTACCAGCCATACCCTCACAACGACACTGCTGTGCCACCTACCAGCCATAACCCTCACAACGACACTGTGCCACCTACCAGCCATACCCTCACAACGACACTGCTGTGCCACCTACCAGCCACACCCTCACAACGACACTGCTGTGCCACCTACTAGCCACACCCTCACAACGACACTGCTGTGCCACCTACCAGCCACACCCTCACAACGACACTGCTGTGCCACCTACCAGCCACACCCTCACAACGACACTGCTGTGCCACCTACCAGCCACACCCTCACAACGACACTGCTGTGCCACCTACCAGCCACACCCTCACAACGACACTCTGCTGTGCCAGCCACACCCTCACAACGACACTGCTGTGCCACCCTACCAACTCACAACGACACTGCTGTGCCACCTACCAGCCACACCCTCACAACGACACTGCTGTGCCACCTACCAGCCACACCCTCACAACGACACTGCTGTGCCACCTACCAGCCACACCCTCACAGACGGTATTACGGTACATGTCAACCACCAGCTCATGTTACCCACCAATAATTGTCAACACCCCAACGACTACCCATGTCTGATAACAACTGTCTTGATAGCATAAGTGCGCGGAATTTCGATGTGAGTATCCTAGGTTCGAGTCCTTGGAGTGCCACATGTATTTGTTGATTTCATTAATTGAGTTTAGATGTGAAGTTGGTTGGTGGAAAAAGCATAATAATCCTACGACTCCAACAAGCTACTGCCGACATTACCTAGGCAATCATCATCAGAGCGGCAGCCATACGGTAATGAAGTTACGTGATATTCCCTACACCACTACCAACACTGAGGAGTGTGTGGCCCATCAAATCACCACCTCCTACATCCGGTCTTGATAGCGTAATGCATAGTGCGCTGAATTTCAATGTGAGTATCCTGGGTTCGAGTCCTCGGAGTGCCACATGTATTTGTTGTTGTTGTTGTTGCTGTTCCCCATGCTGCCTGGCCGAACAGCCCCAAGGACCCGAGCAAGGCCAAGGCCATAACAGAGTGCCCCCACAGAACCCTCCCTGCCGACCACAATAGAGCATGGGTGACCAAAGCCACTCCATGGAGGGGAGCTGAGGAGGGTGAGGAAACGCCCGGGAAACCAAAGCCCCACCCATGTATTTGTTGAATTAATTAATTGAGTTTAGATGTGAAGTTGGTTGGTGTAAAAAACATAATAAATTATTGCCAGCTGTCAAGTGTGTTGAACCTTAGCACCTGGAATATTCATATATCGAGCCCTAAGACACATTAGAGTAGAACCATTGTGAATTCTTTATATCCTGCAGATGCACCTATTTTCACTTTCCATTACTATTAACCTTTAGAACTGTTGCTGATACGAACATAAACATAGGCCAATCACCAGACACAATACGAAGCAAATAAAACTGTAGTATAAAAACATCAGAAGGTCTAGATAAAGTAGTCAGTAAATGGAAAAGATCGAGCATGAAAGTAAAAAAGTGCATGATAAAATTAAAATATTGGAAAAAATATGAATGCTGTAAAGTGCTGACATAGCCAGTGCAAAAATAGAAGAAAAAAACATTAAAGACATCAATAGCGAGAAAAGTGGTTTAGCAGAAATGGAGAGCAGAATAAAAGTGTGTAAAAACATGCATTACCAGTACCGGTATGTGAAAGATATAAGATATACCGGTACCAGAATGCAGGATTGCAACAATTGCCACCAACCAACCCGGGCTACCACTACCAGCATTGTCGGTGCATTTGCCATTCATTACGCCCTTGGTGGACACCTTGCCCTTAACCCATACGGTGCGGGAAACTTAGTACCGGTACTACGTTTGCCAAGTTACAGCAATTCACAGGCTTTAAAAGCCTGTAAATTCCGTAGAAATCGAGTATCAGTGGGCAGGACCGCGAGGGGCCCACCTTCGACCGTCAGGACGTCCGTCCGTGCACTGAGGTCCCAGACCCGGTTCTCAGCAGTGCTGCCAAAGGCAAAAAAAGTGCTACATTGCTAATAGCGAGTTTTCCTCAACGTCTATGGTGCGCTGCGGATGAACCCCGCGAGCTATGAATCTCATTCTAGTGTCATTTTGAAGCTATTTTCGTCTAGTTTTTGGCAGAATACATTTCATTTCATGCAGACACTTGATTAATCATTCAGGAGTGCCTGAATATGCCCTAAATAGCCCAAATATGCCCGCAGAGAAAGGGTTAATATCTTCTCTGCCAAATACACCAAAGAAGAAGGAACTAAGTCACCCTGCAAATACAACAGTCTCCCCCAGCAGTTCTCACCATAGAGAACCATAGAGAACGGAAGTGGACAGTCTCCCCTCTACAGCCAACTAACAGAAAACAACTGTTTCTGCTACCTGCCCCACCTCGCAATAAACCTACACTTAGCACCTCCATGATAGAGGGGCTCACCATTGGCCCTATCATAAAAACACCCCTGACCTTCCTCCCCGGAAGCCAGCCCCCTGTGAGGAGCACTGAAGAAGGGTAGAGGCCAGGATGTGGATATTACTCAGCAGCTCAGCTCCAATGCTTTCCCAGGCTGTAGAGAGAGATCTTAACCAGATTCTCCCCTGTTCTACGCTTACCCAGGTGGAACAACAAGTGTCGTTAACCCAGGTCACTGGTACAGTATTGCTTACCGAGGTTACAGGGTCGTTTGTTCTCCAGGCACCCTAAACCTTCACCAGTACCGTCACCAGCCCGGCAGAAAGAAAGCGAGAACCAGCCGCCATGACTACCAACCCTGACGACACCAGAAAAGCAGCAAAGAGGATGGAAGCTAGAGAACCAGGACCTACCCGAGACACCAGGAAAGACTATTCTTCCGATATAGGATATAGCGGAGCATTGTACTTCGAGCTACCAGTAGTAATATTGTTTTCTAACTTTAAAATCTCTACAAAAATGTTAACTTCCACAATACACACATCGATCCCTTCCATATCTCGAGAGTAATATAATAATTTAAAATACTACAAATCTCTCCATCTCTAATAATAAAGATACATAGTTCTACCTTAATGTCAGACCTTATCCACAACACCAGAATAACACATATTAGCTACGGTTAGCTAACAGTAGACTGAATGGGGCCGAATGGATACAAGCCAAAGAGAGAGGGAGAGAAAGAGAAAAAAAAAAGCGAGGTGGGCTCCCTTAAAGGTCCCCTAATCAACAGTTCAACACTAGTGTTCTTGCTCTCTGTTATGGGGAAGCAGACCGTTTTTCTGGACCCCCTTCTCCCTAATGTTTAGCCCAACTAGTTTTGAGATTATAAGACGTTCCCATTAGTTTGGCCATTTTAACACCTTTCGCCCCATTTCGTTGTCAATTTTAAGACCTTTCGTGCCATTTAGGTGTCGATTGTTTCCTGGCGAGCGAAAGCGAGCCTGCAATTTTAAGGGGAACCGGCCTTCGACCGGGACATTTTTCTACCGAAAAATGTACAAATTTATCTTGAAGGAAGGTCTAGGGGGTATTTTTCTAAGCTTGATGGAGGTCTAGGGAGGAAACTAAAAAAATATATGAATAAATGAATTAATAGACCAAACAAACGGCCAGCCTCCCCTTAAATAGAGGAAAGCACTATTTGACTCAAACGGGATAATAAGCTAAAAAGAGAAACACGGATGAACCAAAGGAGGAGCAAAGACCAGAAAGATAAACACAATCTACAGTATATAGATAGACTCAAGGGGAGGCAGACCGTTTCTCTGGACCCACTTCTCCCTAATGTTTAGCCCCATTAGTTTTCAGATGTTAAGATGTTTGCCCCATTAGTTAGTCGATTTTAAGACCTTTCGCCTCATTTGTTCGTCAATATTTAGACCTTTCGCGCTATTTAGGTGTCGATTTTTTCCCTGGCGAACGATAGTGAGCCTGTCATGTTGGAATAACCGGCCTTCGTCCGGGGAATTTTTCTACCGAAAAATGTACAATTTAATCTAGAAAGGGGATCTAATGGATGTTTTTTTTTTAATTTGATGGAGGTCTAGGGAGGAAACTAGAAAAATAATGAATACATGCAAAAATCGCCCAAAAAGTGAACCATCTCCCCTTAAGCGATAAGGCAGCGATATGGAGGAGACAAGGAAATGGAATACCGTAACGGGAGGATGAAAGATAGTTTATTTACGTCTTTATGTGACAGTCAGGACTGTTGTACGGTCGCGCTAATAAGTCATGTCCCAGCTGTCATTACGTTTGGCTTTCTCTGTGCTATATTAATGTCTGTCAGATGTCGGATAGGGTTGTTAAGTGTAGGAACATGTTTGTATATTTCACTCGATATGAAGAAATGAAGCTTAGATATTGGTGATACCAATTATTGATCAAAATTTACATGGTGCCGAGACATCACTTATTAGCACAACTACCGGTATGTCAGAAGAGGAACAGGCGGAGGAAAAAGAAGGATATGGAGGGGGTGGAAGATGAGGAGGAGATAGGAGGAAACAGGAAAGAGGGAAAGAGAGAAGCGGGAAGGGATGGAGAGGTTCCGGAATGCTGGAGGGACCTTGGTGACCCTGGTCTCTGGGTCTTCTCCTGGGTGACCTGGATGTGTGTGAATTTGTGAACATTTTGTCTGCGTGTGTTCGTTGTTTTGTGCTGTGTTTTCCCTGTTCTTGCTCTGTCTTGAGTCGGCCACCCCCCCCCCAAAAAAAAAGGGAAAAGAGGGAAAAGGAGAAGAAAAAATCGGAAAAGTGGGGATTGGGCCTGAGTAAATAGATAGATAGATAGGAAGAGATGGAGGGTGAAAGGAAAAATAAGGTTTGGCATGGCGAATGGAGAGACAACATTAGAAAGTGAACTGGAGAAAGAGCCACTAGTCACAGGATATATAACTGGAGAAAGAGACACTAGTCACAGGATATATAACTGGAGAAAGAGACACTAGTCACAGGATATATAATTTCATATTTGTTTTCACCAACTCACCAATTATTTTACAAATAAACCTAACTAATGAAATCAATGAAAGTAGGCTAATGAATTCATGTGGTACTCCAAGGACTCGAACCTAGGATACTCACACTGAAATTCCGCACACTAAGCACTAGGGGTTAGTGTACCGGTATATCAGTGTAGGCTATCAGTGTACCGTAAATCTCTACGGTAAGGTCGATTTTTGGTCGATTTTTCATTTATTCATTATTTTTCTAGCTTCCTCCCTTGTCCTCCATTAAAATTTAAAAATTACATCCATTAGATTACCCTTGTAGATAAATTTGTAAATTTTTCGGTAGAAAAATGTCCCGGCCAAAGGTCGATTCTTTCAAAAATTACAGGCTCACTATCATTCGCCAGGAAAGAAAATCGACACCTAAATGGAACGCAAGATCTTAATATTGACAAAGAAATAGGGCGAAAGATCTTAAAATCGACAAACTAATGGGGGATAACATCATAAAATATGAAAACTAATGGGGCTAAACGGTTCCATGTCATCTCAACCAGTAGACCATTTCAACCAGTAGCTCTCAACCAGTGCCAAATTAACCCAGACCAACCAAACCAGTGCCAAAATATAGTACTAACCTAACCTAACCGTATTGGTTGATTTGGTACTGGTTGAGAGCTACTAGTTGAAATGGTCTACTGGTTGAGTTGACCGGTCACCGGGCTAAACATGAGGGACAAGGGAGTCTAGATATACAACCCATCTCCCTTAACCAACTTTTTTACCTACACTGCTCTCTCTCTCTCTCTCTCTCTCTCTCTCTCTCTCTCTCTCTCTCTCTCTCTCTCTCTCTCTCTCTCTCTCTCTCTCTCTCTCTCTCTCTCTCTCTCTCTCTCTCTCTCTCTCTCTCTCTCTCTCTCTCTCTCTCTCTCCCTCTCTCTCTCTCTCTCTCTTTTATATTGCGTTTTCATTAATATATCTCTCAACACCATAAAGGTCAGAGGTCTCATCCATCTCGGCTTTCCTCACTATAGTCCTACCACTCCACGGAGGCAGTTTGGGTGTGGTCAGATCACGAATGTAAATAAAAATGCCAGCTGTATATTTCTATACAACAAAATTCAATTTTTCTTCCTCATCTTTCCCTCCCCTTTTCCACTCTGATGGCACAACCATCACTTCTTCCTCTGACAAAGCTGAACTTTTGCTAGAAACTCCACCTTGGATGATTCCGGTGCTATTCCTCCCTTTCCTCCCTCTTCTACGTATGCCTAATATCCTAATCTCTTCTAAATAATGTACTTTCTACCCTCTCTGGGCTTAATCCTAAGAAGGCATAAGGTCCGGATGGTGTTCCTTCTGTTGTACTAAAAAACTGTGCTTCCGTGCTGACTCCCTGCCTAGGCAAACTTTTTCGTTTCTATCTCTCCTCTAACGTCTTCCCTTCTTGCTGGAAGTTTGCTGTCATTGAACCTGTCCCAAAGAAGGGTGACCGCTCTCAACCCTACAACAATCGTTCAATCGCTCTCATCTCTTGTATCTCTAAAAGTTTTTGAAACTATTCTTGCTTCCAAATTTCTTAAGCATTTCTCTTCTCATAATCTACTCTCAGAACGCCAGTATGGCTTCCTTAAGGGTCGCTCTACTGGTGATCTTCTTTCATATCTTACTAACTCTTGGTCATCCTCCTTTTGGGATTTCGGCGAGACCTTTTATATTGCACTAGACATATCGACGGCCTTCGATAGATTCTGGCACAAATCTTTAATTTCTAAACTACCCTCCATCTGTGCCTTTGTCTCTAATTTCCTTTTCGGCCATTCCATAGCTGCGGTTGTGGATGGCCATCGTTCATTTCCTCATCCTATCAACTCCGGTATTCCTCAGGGCTCTGTTCCATCTCCCATTATCTTTCTAATTTTCATAAATGATCTTAACTGTACCTCCAGTCCCATTCATGCATACGCAGACGACTCTACCTTACACTACTCAATTACTGGTAGTTTTCCTGAACGCCCCAGCCAGCAATCCTTCAAAGACAAACGTAATTAAGCCATGCCATGTAGATGTCAGAGGAGATGAGGGGATGAGCTGAGCCTGCTGTGACTGCGTCCGAGGATCTACTGATGAAGGGAGGGGGGAGGGGGGGACCTCAAGGGAATGAGAACAATGGGGTCAGGGGTCAGGGGCAATCTCCTAGGTTGCTCTTCTGGCCTTCTAATTGTGTGGCGGCTTGCTACTGACCCTCTCAAGAAGGCAGCTTCTACATAGGGCGGCTCGTTTCTCCAAGTCCTTGGCTTCATTTGTTTTGGGGGAGCCTTTCTGCCAATCTATAATGGTTCTGGGTATTGAGCAAGTCTTTTAGCTCCTGCAGCTACACGTAGCCAGTCTTCACTCTCCTCCTGTAGATGAGTTGGCAGCGGTCTCGATATGTCTGTACTCTTTATTTATCTTAATGGATTGTCAGGCCCGTCTAGAACATTTGTTATTCATAAGAGTTCTCATACTTCCTTAATGCCTTCGACGCAGGGGAGAGCTGTGGTTGCTGCAGGTACTGATGGGAGGGAGTGGAGTAAATATCTATGCGCATGTCGAGCGTACAACTTGTGCTGTCTGGGGAGGTTTTATGGCCCTTATAACACCCCGGCCTGGATCATGAGGCCTGTCTGATCTTCTTCACTAGACAAATCAAAAGCTGTGGGGGGATCAGAGTTTCGCGATTTTGATACGAGAGATAAGCGAAGGTCGAGGGTGCTTGTGGTGGTGCCCTATGATGTCCAGCCAATTTGTAACCATTTCTTGCCAGCCCTTGCTTGAGGTCCTTGATTGGGCGAGGGGGGCTTGGTTTTGTTGGGCGGCTCATTCTCCACACGTACTGACGCTTTTGCACTCTCATACATGCTTTTCTCTGCCTTCAGCAACCTGCCGTCTACTCCGTATATTCCTAGCACTTTCCACAAACCCTCTCTATCAACTCATAGACCTTCTCCAAGTCCATAAAGGCAGCATACAACTTGTGTCCCTTCTCCAGATACTTCTCCACAACACATTTCAGGGCAAATATCTAATCTACACATCCTCTTCCCTTCCTAAACCCGCCCCGCTCGCCACCTATCCACTTCTCCGTTCTCGCTCTCACTTTCTCAATCACTACCCCACTGCATACCTTCCCTACTACGCTTAAAAGGCATATACCCCGGTGGTTACCACACACTCCTCTTTCCCCTTTACCCTTGCCTTTATACCGTATATATTTACGGTCACTTTTTTGCCATGCATCAGGAATTTTGTCCTTTACGATAGCATTAATCAACTTTGTGACCAATTTCACCCCAATATCTCCAGCTGCCTTTAGCATCTCAGCGATAATGCCAGAGCTCCCAGCGGCTTTCCCGGACTTCATTCATCTATAGCACTTTTAACGGCGTCGTACCCTATCAAAGGCGGGGCCTTCTACTGGGACTGCAGTGCCGATCCCTTCTCTGTTCCATTCAAACTCCACATGCTTATATATATATATATATATATATATATATATATATATACCGTATATATCATTCCTCATATTTTGTTTCTCTCCCCACTTCCACTCAGTCACTGGGACACTATAGTCCAGGGTGAATATTTTCCTATTTTCATCTAGAAGGTTTCGGGCGAATTATCACATTCCAGATCCGAATATTGCCCTATCCCTATCCAATTATTACCCAGTAGTTACAACACCAGAGAATTATCGTTCCATATAGCCTAGAGTATATTTATGAAACTAAATCATTGTATAGTGCAGTACCATATGTAAGCTATATTATATCGATACCGGTAGGTAATATAAATACGGTATGGTAACCAAAACACCAAATATACCGTACCGGTATACTGTAGCCTATGCACATGATTTGGTTAAATACCGGTACGAGAAAAATATGGGTCGTAAATGTCTTCTATCTATCTCTATCTATTGCCTGACGCCGTGATCCCCGAAGGGGTGGCCACGAACGAACCGCCCCCATGCACCTCTGTCCCCAGTCAGTCGACGCCCCTCCCCCCAACCAGCACCGCCTTCGTTCATGTAGTTCCTCACTCCATCCTTCCACCTCATATTCGGTCTACCTCTCCCCCTCTGTCCCTCCACCTCGCTCTCGTAATATATGAATGTCTTCCATTCATATATTGTTTGTCCTGTGGTGTGTGCTTGCCGGGTGGGTGAACGTGTGAGTACCGGTATGGTGGCATGCATGTATGAATGTGTGTAGTGTATGTACAGTGTGTGTGTATGTATATGTGTGTGTAACAGATCGAGTAAATAAGTGTAAATGAAGGCTATCGGTTCCTACAGCCATATACTTAAAATGACATCCTTGGTATAGAGTATGTTTATGCATAGACCTAGGCCTGTTATAAGTAAGGTATACCAGTACCGTACTGTGTAATATACCGGTACCGGGTACTCAAAAATAACAACAGCAAACAGAAATATTATAAATAGCTACGGTTACACTACTGATTATAGGCTATGGTAACGAAGCGAAGGTAGTACGGCACTTTATCACTCCTTCCAAAATGGATTTAGCCAATAGAACTCCATATTATCATTAAAAAAACACAAATATCTTCTGAAAATCACGTAAATACCATCCATCATTTGTTTTATTCTGTGTATGAAGAAGACAAAAGGCAGGTTACCTGTAACGAGTCTCTCCCCCAGTTAAACGAGTGACAGAGCCAAATTCAAGGGACGTTGTGGTCAAACTGCCTGGACACACAAAGTTTAAAGCAGTTTAAGTCATAGGATGAAGGAATAATAATAATAGTTCTTAAAGCTAGCGCATGCTAAGCTAGCTAAGGATAGCTCAATAAGACCGATTAACCCCATCCCTTTGCTCATGAGGGATGGTAACGACTCAGTGCTTGTGAAAAATCTTTAATGCGCCGAGCGTGGGCGCGAACCCGGGCCTTCTGGGTGGAAGTCCGAGACGCTAGTCACTACACCAAGCGAGCCGCTTCGTAAATGATTGATTGAGGGAGAGAGTTCCAGAGTTCACTAGCCGAGCAGAAAAAAAGACTTGAGAAAATTTTCTAATTCTTGGATTGGAGAGTTGCAAGGGAAGGTGTATGCACTGAGAGAGCTCTGAAGAACACTGATTGTTGTAATAGCGATAGAAGAGGGGGTGCCAGAATAGATTTGAACCCATAAACGATGACCATCCTCAATAGAGATTTTTCTGGTGCACTGCGACCGTCCTCAATAGATCCAGGCCAAAAAAAAAAAAAATTTAAAACACCCCAGTGGCACTCAAAACAAAGCAATTTGTGATTAGGTGAGATAATTCCCCTCCATTACTTGCTACTAATCCTACGTATGTGCCCCCCCCCCCCCCATCCTCAATTAGCAGCTATTTTTCCTCTTATTTCCCCTTTTATCGGGTAATTTTTGGCACAGATTTCCCTCACGCGGTCTCTTTAACACGGGCGAGGCAGCTAGAAATCCTTGCAACAGAGAGACTTCTAGTGCAAGACCTCAGTGACGTGTAGCTCTACAGCTCAGAGAGGGAGCATATACGCCGCCCCGGCTCTCGCCTCATGATATGACCTTACGGCAATAATACATCTTTTTCACCCCACAAATGCTATTCCCTCTTCTTTTATTGCTCTTAAATGTCCATATATTCATAAAAAAAAGCAAAATAGGCACATATGGATAAGTAATAATTATATATACCGGTATGGTATATACTATGACGATTTTTGTCAGAATTGAACCAATTACCGTACCTTCGCTTAGCGGAATGGTTTGAACTACCATACTGGTACCTTCGAAGTTTATGAGTTAAGCAAAAACAAATTTGTCCCGTCACCCCCCCAGGGAGGGGGGTGGGGGGGGGGGGCAACTCAGTTTTCAAGTTCGAGAGCCCATACTTGGCATGCATAGGCTACTAAGTGGGTGCCAGAATAGGTTTTAAGCACATTTTTGTTTGTCCCCTCACCCCCTGGGGGAGGGGGGTAATTCAGTTTTCAAGATGAAGAGCCAATACTTGGCATGCATAGGTCTGGTTAGGTTGGATATATTATTATTATCCCCCAGGCAGTGCTGGGTACCTCAGCTAGTATTATGATATTCCTTGAAAACAAGTTACACAAATTAGCCACATTCATCCAACATCCACCAGTCAGATATTCGCTTGATATTTTGTAACTTGAAGTGCCAGATACAGTACAGTATATTATAACTGATTGAGACGGGATCTCCCTGTATCATTGGTATGAAGAATTGATCACTTGCAAGTTTCAGGCTATAAGGAAGTTGGAGCTGAAAACATCAATATTAAGCAGCAATGCAATTAATGTAGGTCACTAAGGGATAAAAAGTATGTACGGTATAAATTATTTTGATTGGATGGGTATATAAATTTAATACAACCAAATTTTGGCTGATAATTCTGCTAAATATCGATGTCTACAGCTCCAACTTCCTTATAGCCTGAAACTCGCAAGTCTTCAATTGCATTACCAAGCAGCTTCTGACAACTTTGTACCCCGTACTACCCAATTATATCTTTGGTTTACACCAAGCAATCACGGTATCAATTACTTGCATTAAAGTACGAACACCGAACAGCACAAGCAACAAGCATACAAAACACAAACATATAATAATAAAATAGGCCCAATGATAATTTATACAAATACAAGTAATGATTTAGTATTCTGGATAGAATTCACCATCTGAGGAAGAGCACTTTATTGACGTTTTGCAGATAGCTTCATCAGGTCACTCAAATAATGTAAGCTATCTACGAAACGTTGTCAATAAAGTGCTCTTCCTCAGATGGTGTTTTTCAAGTACCCCTCAACATGTAGTATTCTGCCGGGTAATCCTTCAGAACTGCGCCCTCTCTCTCTCTCTCTCTCTCTCTCTCAGGGCCCACCAACCCCCTACAACCCTCGTTATATTGGTATTAGACTAACTTGACTTAACTAACCTAACCTAACCTAGTAGGCTAAATTAGGACACCCTACTAACCTTTACCAAACAGTTGCTAACCCTTAACGAACAGTTGCTAACCCTTAACTAACAGTTGCTAACCCTTACCTAACCTAACAGTTGCTAACCTTTACCTAACAGCTGCTAACCTTTACCTAACAGTTGTTAACCCTTAACTAACAGTTGCTAACCCTTAACTAACAGTTGCTAACCCTTACCTAACCTAACAGTTGCTAACCTTTACCTAACAGCTGCTAACCTTTACCTAACAGCTACTAACCTTTACCTAACAGCTACTAACCTTTATAATTTAACAAACAAAAATATAGGCTAGCCTATACCGGTATATAAATGTTAGGCAGAGATATCACCCTCGATAATCAAAACGTTATATCTGGTAAAATATACATTTCCGGTGTACCGTAATTTTAACAGTCCTGGAGGTTCTAAATATCATAAAATGGTTCCATGTCAACTCAACCAGTAGACCATTTCAACCAGTAGCTCTCAACCAGTGCCAAATTAACCCAGACCAACCAAACCAGTGCCAAAATACTGATGTTTTGGACCGACAGTTAACCCATCGATCTTTTTAGGCCTAATAGGTCCGGTAGAGCATATACATCATTGCTATATATGTCATTAAGAGCTGAAATGTATTATAAGGGAGAAAAAATCAAAAATGCTAAAATACATATATACTGTAAAACAACAAGTTTTCAGCCAGTACCCAACCAGCGGGGGTGTGGAGGCGGCAGCCCCCACCCATATACTAGGTTAGGTTAGGTTGTTAAGTTAGGCTAATAGCAAAAAAAAAAAAAAAAAAAGTAACCCAACCAGCGGGGGTGTGGGGGCAGCAGCCCCCACCCATATACTAGGTTAGGTTAGGTAAGGTTGTTAGGTTAGGCTAATAACCTAGAACATTAAAAAAAAAAAAAAAAAAATAGTCTAACCCAACCAGCGGGGGTGTGTGGGCGGCAGCCCCCACCCATAATACTAGGATAGGTTAGGTAAGGTTGTTTGGTAGGCTAATGTCTTCCCAAAGTTGACTATTTTTATAACATGAGATATTAGGCTATCCACTCCACCCCGTGAAATCCGAGCCAGCTTTCGTCAAAAGTTGGCTCGGGTATTCACAAAATTGGGTTTTATGGGTTTGCAATTTGGGAAAACCCGAGCCAAGTTTTGATACAAAACGCTATATTATTGTATTTTTACGCTTTTAACCCCTCATTTTCCCTGAACTTCATAGCCCTCCCCACTAGTGGGGGGCGTGTTTTTAGATTGTTGGATAATGGGTAAATACTCATTTCCGCTCCTCTTCAGTATAAAACAACACTATATCTGAAGGGAAAATTACAAAAAACAAAATAAAACTTACCGACATCGCTGTCGGTCCAAAAAGTCAGGTTTACCCCAAAATATAGTACTACCTTACCTTTGGATACCTTTGGATGTGTTCGCCGCTCTTCTAGCGGCACCAAGGAGCGCGACGCCCCTCGTTATGGGTGGTGATTTGGTGCAGTAGACTGTTTGAAGCGACAGCTCGCTCCCTTGCGAGGATTGGCTCGTCTGGCACTTTTTGCAGTTCGACATCTAGGGCTCTCTTGAAGTTGTCTAACGAGATGTCCCTCATGTCTCTTACTCGCCGTGGGAGTTTGTTGAAGAGACGTGGGCCTCTGTGTGATAACCAGCCCTCTCGCAGAGAGCCCATAGCACCCATGTTATTCATCCGGGGGATTTCGCATTCCCAGCCTCTCCTATCACTGAATTTCATGACTATCGGAGTATGTAGGTTAACCTAACCGAATTGGTTGATTTAGTACTGGTTGAGAGCTACTGGTTGAAATGGTCTACTGGTTGAGTTGACCGGTCACCTCATAAAATACAACATAGAATGGGTTTTTAATCACTAAAGTGGAAGGTGTAGGACTGAACAATTACATTTTGCCGTATCGCCGGCTTCGTTTACATTACTCTTATGCTCGCGATCACGTCCCCCCCCCCCATGACATATTGTCATCATTATATAGCCTACATTGCCAGTAGAGGGCAAGTTACAGAAACAACAAAAAATAAGTCGAAATACGGTAGACGGGAACGTAGCGAGCGTACAAGCAGGCTGCAGGCCTAGTGTAAACAAAGCCGGCGATACGCAGGGCTACTACATTCTTACCCAAATAAATATATAGGCCTAAATTAATAAAACCTACAAGAAAGCTACAACCCATGATTCAATCAGTGTATCATACTCACCAATAGGACAGGAGAAGCCAACAGCCAAGACAAACAGTACAGTACTCCTCATCCTGGTTCTCAAACAAGACCACACACTATCTTCTATCACTTTACTTATAGACCTGTTGTTGCTTGATTTCCTTTGTACTCCTTTGTACTTTATAACTAACTAACGATTATCACATGTCGCTATACTGTCATTTATTCCACTTCTGTCAACCATACTTCGTTGCTTATCAAATCAATTAAGTGTATATAATCACGAAATAGTTTGTATGCCATTTTCTATGTTTCCCTTTTCATCTGTTTTCTCTTTCTAACGTCTAACGTACAGTCTCATGTTAGTTACCAAAGCAGTTCAAGTTTGATTAAGGTCCTGGTAATATCACATGAAGTGAATTATAGCATAAGTTCTATTACTTTGATATATGATAATATGCCTATGCACTATAACACCACTGACACTATCGAGGGTAACGAGATGATTTGCGATGATCAAAAGGTGTTTTCATCTGCGTTTGTTCTACGCTGGCAATGAGAGGGTTTACGTGGGCTTGACGTAACGGCAGGGAGGAGACTGAGCGCTGAAACCTCACCCTCCTTCCTTAGCAGTCAGGCGAACACTGGCGCCAGGCGCAGTCACGGACAGTGTTGCTTGGCCGCGATAACCACGGTACCATACACACTGTGGATAGGCGGCACAAACGATCGAACAGACTTATTAAAAACAAAGCGTTGTTGTTTTAATAGTATCACTCATACAAAATGTTTAATTTTATGCACAAATAATGCTTTTAATACTTTGTGTAATAACATTTCAATTCCCACGCAATTAAATTATTAAATAATTCGTGTGTGAGTGAAAAGACATGAATTGACTGGTGGATAAACCAGCGGATACAGGCAGGCTGTTCAGCACTACATCCTAACTCATTAGTAATTTAGGTTGCAAATACTGACACCGATTATGTCAGAAGAGGGTAGTACAAAAGGCAGAAGCTTCGAGCATAATAAACATATGCAACACTTTTTGTATTCAACATTGAGTATTATTATTCTGATACCTTGTTCTCTGTAGACCCCTCCTTTCCTCCCATTATTCCTTCACACACACACACACACACACACACACACACACACACACACACACACACACACACACTCACTCACTTACTCTTTCTCTCTATCTCTTGTTATTCATGATTTGCTTCACAAAATATGCCATACTTTGTATTGGCATTTAATCTGTATTTGCAAATCTAGTCAATTTATAATGTTTGGTAACATCCACCAACCTTACCAAATGTTTAGGCCTTTCCGCGTTCAAAAACGAAATCAACATGAATGTACTGTTGTAAAGTCTTGAAACGAAATTGTATCAAGTACCGACATTCTTTCACATATTAACCCCTTCCGTACCGGCGACGTCTTTTCAATTTTATTCTAGTTACATTTAGACGATTTTATGAAGCTTATGAAGGATATATGGTAGCTAAAAGGATTAATTGGGATAGTCTGTAGCGTTTTAATGGGTAGACATCCTTCCTATGGTGAACAAAATCGTCTATTAGTTGCTAGAATATAATGACAAGTACATCACCAGTACAGAAGGGGTTAACACTCTCTCCTTAGGCAACACGCTTCCCAGATATTTAAGAATACGACCATTAAGGGGAGAATACGACCATTAAGGGGAGAATACGACCATTAAGGGGAGAATACGACCATTAAGGGGAGATAGGACCATTAAGGGGAGAATATGACCATTAAGGGGAGATAGGACCATTAAGGGGAGAATACGACCATTAAGGGGAGAATACGACCATTAAGGGGAGATAGGACCATTAAGGGGAGAATACGACCATTAAGGGGAGAATACGACCATTAAGGGGAGAATACGACCATTAAGGGGAGAATACGACCATTAAGGGGAGAATACGACCATTAAGGGGAGATAGGACCATTAAGGGGAGAATATGACCATTAAGGGGAGATAGGACCATTAAGGGGAGAATACGACCATTAAGGGGAGAATACGACCATTAAGGGGAGATAGGACCATTAAGGGGAGAATACGACCATTAAGGGGAGAATACGACCATTAAGGGGAGATAGGACCATTAAGGGGAGAATACGACCATTAAGGGGAGAATACGACCATTAAGGGGAGAATACGACCATTAAGGGGAGAATACGACCATTAAGGGGAGATAGGACCATTAAGGGGAGATAGGACCATTAAGGGGAGAATACGACCATTAAGGGGAGAATACGACCATTAAGGGGAGATAGGACCATTAAGGGGAGATAGGACCATTAAGGGGAGATAGGACCATTAAGGGGAGAATACGACCATTAAGGGGAGAATACGACCATTAAGGGGAGATAGGACCATTAAGGGGAGAATACGACCATTAAGGGGAGATAGGACCATTAAGGGGAGATAGGACCATTAAGGGGAGAATACGACCATTAAGGGGAGAATACGACCATTAAGGGGAGATAGGACCATTAAGGGGAGAATACGACCATTAAGGGGAGAATACGACCATTAAGGGGAGATAGGACCATTAAGGGGAGAATACGACCATTAAGGGGAGATAGGACCATTAAGGGGAGAATACGACCATTAAGGGGAGAATACGACCATTAAGGGGAGATAGGACCATTAAGTTTAGAATACGACCATTAAGGGGAGATAGGACCATTAAGGGGAGAATACGACCATTAAGGGGATATAGGACCATTAAGGGGAGAATACGACCATTAAGGGGAGAATACGACCATTAAGGGGAGATAGGACCATTAAGGGGAGAATACGACCATTAAGGGGAGAATACGACCATTAAGGGGAGATAGGACCATTAAGGGGAGATAGGACCATTAAGGGGAGATAGGACCATTAAGGGGAGACTACGACCATTAAGCGGAGAATACGACCATTAAGGGGAGAATACGACCATTAAGGGGAGAATACGACCATTAAGGGGAGAATACGACCATTAAGGGGAGATAGGACCATTAAGGGGAGAATACGACCATTAAGGGGAGAATACGACCATTAAGGGGAGAATACGACCATTAAGGGGAGATAGGACCATTAAGGGGAGAATACGACCATTAAGGGGAGAATACGACCATTAAGGGGAGATAGGACGTTGTTTTGGTCTATTAATTCAATTATTCCTTTATTTCTTAGTTTCCTCGCTAGACCTCCAGCTTAGAAAGACACCCCTTATACCCCCCTTCAAGATAAATTTGTACATTTTTCGGTAGAAATTTTTCCGGCCGAAGGCCGGTTCCTCTTAAAATATCAGGCTCGCTATCGCTCGCCAGGAAAAAATAGACACCTAAATGGCACGAAAGGTCTTAAAATTGACAACGGAATGGGGCGAAAGGTGTTATAATCGCCAATCTAATGGGCCGAACGTCATATAATCTGAAAATTAATGGGGCTAAACATGAGGGAGAAGGGGGACCAGAAAAGCGGCCCATCTCCCCTTAAGCTCGTTTTGACAATCCTCTACCCCCATGCTATACCTCCCATGCTATACCCCCCATGCTATACCCCCATGCTATACCCCCATGCTATACCCCCCATGCTATACCTCCCATGCTATACCCCCATGCTATACCCCCATGCTATACCTCCCATGCTATACCCCCATGCTATACCCCCATGCTATACCCCCATGCTATACCCCCCATGCTATACCCCATGCTATACCCCATGCTATAACCCCCATGCTATACCCCCATGCTATACCCCCATGCTATACCCCCATGCTATACCCCCCATGCTATACCCCCATGCTATACCCCCATGCTATACCCCCATGCTATACCCCCATGCTATACCCCCATGCTATACCCCATGCTATACCCCCATGCTATACCCCCATGCTATACCCCCATGCTATACCCCCATGCTATAACCCCCCTCCTATACCCCCATGCTATACCCCCATGCTATACCCCCCATGCTATACCCCCATGCTATACCCCCCATGCTATACCCCCATGCTATACCCCCATGCTATACCCCCCATGCTATACCCCCATGCTATACCCCCATGCTATACCCCCCATGCTATACCCCCATGCTATACCCCCATGCTATACCCCCATGCTATACCCCCCATGCTATACCCCCCATGCTATACCCCCCATGCTATACCCCCATGCTATACCCCCATGCTATACCCCATGCTATACCCCCCATGCTATACCCCCATGCTATACCCCCATGCTATACCCCCATGCTATACCCCCCATGCTATACCCCCCCATGCTATACCCCCCATGCTATACCCCCATGCTATACCCCCATGCTATACCCCCCCATGCTATACCCCCATGCTATAC
This sequence comes from Paralithodes platypus, assembly GCA_032716605.1. Lineage (NCBI taxonomy): Eukaryota > Metazoa > Arthropoda > Malacostraca > Decapoda > Lithodidae > Paralithodes > Paralithodes platypus. Next base: position 43,335,710 of record CM064510.1, read on the forward strand.
CCCCATGCTATACCCCCATGCTATACCCCCATGCTATACCCCCCATGCTATACCCCCATGCTATACCCCCATGCTATAACCCCCATGCTATACCCCCCATGCTATACCCCCATGCTATACCCCCATGCTATACCCCCATGCTATACCCCCATGCTATACCCCCCATGCGATACCCCCCATGCTATACCCCCATGCTATACCCCCATGCTATACCCCCCATGCTATACCACCATGCTATAAACCCCCATGCTATACCCCCCATGCTATACCCCCCCATGCTATACCCCCATGCTATACCCCCATGCTATACCCCCATGCTATACCCCCCATGCTATACCCCAATGCTATACCCCCATGCTATACCCCCATGCTATACCTCCCATGCTATACCCCCATGCTATACCCCCATGCTATACCCCCATGCTATACCCCCATGCTATACCCCCATGCTATACCCCCCATGCTATACCCCCATGCTATACCCCCCATGCTATACCCCCCATGCTATACCCCCATGCTATACCCCCCATGCTATACCCCCCATGCTATACCCCCCATGCTATACCCCCCATGCTATACCCCCATGCTATACCCCCATGCTATACCCCAATGCTATACCCCCCATGCTATACCCCCCATGCTATACCCCCCATGCTATACCCCCCATGCTATACCCCCCATGCTATATCACCCATGCTATACCTCCCATGCTATACCCCCCATGCTATACCCCCCATGCTATACCCCCATGCTATACCACCATGCTATACCCCTTTCCAAAAAATAGCTAAGTCTGGAAACATTTGGGATGTGCAGTCATAATGGGTGCCCTCTTGTACACTAACGCATACTAAAAGTTGCTCAGGGGTGGGTCCTTCCTTCCCCTACTCCATCCTGGGCAGGTGGAAGGGGGGAATCGGGTCCAAGTCTACCCCCACCTTCCACCCCCAAACTATCCCCAACTCCCCAACCTTCCTTCTCTAGCTGGCAGTTAGTGATTAGCGACGATTGGTCTCATGTATTACAAATTATTGTGAAACCATCATTCCACACGCTCACAATGGCCGACATTAACATTTATTAGGAATTTATATATACAATATACTGTATATTTGTATTCTCAAAATGAGTCTCTATACACAACTTGGGTTACAAGAATCTCAACTGTAGCTATCTGCTTCTCTCTCTCTCTCTCTCTCTCTCTCTCTCTCTCTCTCTCTCTCTCTCTCTCTCTCTCTCTCTCTCTCTCTCTCTCTCTCTCTCTCTCTCTCTCTCTCTCTCTCTCTCTCTCTCTCTCTCTCTCTCTCTCTCTCTCAACACGCAGACTACGAGGTCAGTTCATTCAAGTTTTTAAAATATATAATGGGTTTGATAATGTGTATCATAGCAAAATGTTTAGTCTCTATATGAATACAATACGCAACCATGGCTGGCAGTTAGAATTGAAAAGGTTAAGCACTAGTATTTGTAGAAACTATTTCCCATTTAAGATCTGTTCTACCTGGAAGAAACTTTCCTCAAAAGTTGTAAAAATTTCCTCAGTTGAGCAGTTCAAGAAGACAGTAGATAGTATTTTGCACACCCTGTAAGGAGTGTAGTGCATTGAAAAATGTCTCTCCTTCCACTTCGAATATTTCCCCGAAATGGACCGGAAGGTCTTTGAGATACTAACCATACCTTGTAACTCTCTCATAGCACACACTTTCGACAACGAAGATTTAACGGGTCTGAATGTGATATATTTCCCTTCATTAGTGTGTGTGATACATTTGATACACATAGAGGAGAGTTGATGGTAAAACTGCCAATTAATCCTATTCTTTATTTGGGGGTTTGTAGAGGTGAGAGGCTGGGATCACAGATAGAGACAGAGAAGGCGAACCCTGCTACTCAAGGGCTCTATACTCACACCTTAATAAAAGTTAACACTGACTTTGATATAATTTGTATCAAGTTCTACATTGACTTGATTAACAAAAAGTGCATAGACCACATACAATTAAATGCAAACCGTTTATAGCATGTGTGGTATAGAATACATGGGGGAACTGATTCAAATGATAGACTAAACAATCAATAACAGTCGCAACACTATTCCAGCCTATCTTTGCCTGTAGTCCTTTCCTTTTATGTTATGAAAGGCCGACTGTGAAAGTAATTTAAGAACCTAGGAGTAAATCGTGGAGGGAACGTTGATGTGTATTGCAATAATGGTGAACATAATATCCTGAATACTGTATGAGATTGGATTTAATTACGGTATTATTATATTGAAATCACATTAACTATTGATCGTAGAAAGTAGTGCAATAAGAGAGAGAGAGAGAGATAAGACCACTACAGCCAAGATTCGTGTAACCCACGTTGTGTATAGAGACTCATTTTGAGAATACAAATATACAGTATATTGTATATATAAATTCCTAATAAATGTTAATGGTGGCCATTGTAAGCGTGTGCAATGATGGTTTAGCAATAACTTGTAATACGTGAGGACAATCGTCGCTAATCACTAACTACCAGCTAGAGAAGGAAGGTGGGGGAGTTGGGGATAGTTTGGGGTGGAAGGTGGGGGTAGACTTGGCCCGATTCCCCCCTTCCACCTGCCCAGGGTGGAGTAGGGGAAGGAATGACCCACCCCTGAGCAACTTTTAGTACGCGTGAGTGTACCTGCGTGATCTCCAGCAGAAGGTGAAGCTGAAGTGTTTTATGAGGCGGGTTGTGGCAAAAGTTGTGGTTTTAGTGCCTCGTTCAGGGCAGTGGACATTACCGGGGGTCTGGGTTACGCTTTCTCCAGGGATCATAACACACCACTTTTTTTTCTAGGCTTATGTTTTATTATATTAATTTTTATAAAAACAAAAAAAATCTATGTGAATGAGGGAGACAAAAGGCACAACTGCCTGAAGCGAGTGCCTCCCCCAGATTTCAAAGAGAGACAGGGCCGAAATCAAGGGACGTTCGAGCTAAAATGCCTGGCCAAACGGAGTTTGAAGCAATTTAAGTCATAGGAAGAGGGAAAGACTGATTCTGGGAGAGAGTTCCAGAGCTCAGCAGTTGAATAGGAGAAAGTCTGAGAGTAGCGTTTCACTCTTGGGTTGGAGAGTTGCACAGAGTAGGGGTGGGATTGTGTTGCAAGGCGGGTACTACGTACCCTACGTAGAGGAGGTGGTATACACTGGGAAAGCTCCGAGGAACACTGATTATTGTAGTAGCGATAGAATAGTGAGAGAGATGCAACATTGCGGTGAAGAGAGAGAGATTGCAGAGAGTTGGTGAGTGGACGGGAGTTAATGATACGAAAGACTTTCCTTTCTACTTTATCTAGAAGTGCGGTGTGAAAGGATCTTCCCCACACATGTGAACAATACTCAATACAAGGATGCACTGTGCCCCTGTACAGAGCAAGAAGCTGCGCAGGGGTAAAGAACCCCTTGAGGCGGCGTTGATCACACCCAACTTCTGGGAGGCTGCCTTAGTGAGACTGGTAATATGGTCTTTCCAAGTGACAGCAGAAGAAAAAGAGACACCGAGAACATTGAGGGAAGATGAAGGGTTAATTTTTGTATTGTTGAAGAATAAAGGATAGTCCTCTGGAGGTTCCTGAGGGGTAGTAAGATGGATAAATTGAGTTTTGGAAGCATTAAATGTAACAAGGTTTTCTCTACCCCAATTGGAAATAGTAGCTAGATCAGATGATAGGCATTTTATGGCTTCATTACGTTTACTTTTGAGAGACTGCTGGCTGGGGCGTTCTGGAAAACTAATTGAGTGGTGTAAAGTAGAGTCGTCTGCATAAAAATGGATGGGACTAGATGTACAGTTGAGAAGATCATTTATGAAAATTAGAAAGTGAATAGGAGATAGGACAGAGCCCTGAGGAACACCGGAGTTGATAGAATGAGGAAGTGAATGATGGTCTTCCATAACCGCAGCTATGGAACGGCCGGAAAGGAATTTGGACATAAAGGCACAGATAGAGGGATAGAAACAGGAGGAGGGTAGTCTGGAGATTAGAGATTTGTGCCAGACTCTATTGAAGGCTCTCGATATGTCTAGTGCAATATGTGACGTCTACCAGCGTTGGCAGAATTGCCTCTCGTTAGCCACTAGCGCTCGCAAGGGACATCGAAATGGGCTACAGTTATCCGAGAATGTTGTTCTTTCTTTCCTTGTAATCGCATTGTCACAGACAGTCCAGTGGTGGTCTTTGTTTTCGTCTGTGACAACGGGTTATATATTATATCAACTGTAGTGATGATAGTACCAGCGTGGGAATGAGAAAGACTTTCAGAGCGAGAAGGTAGTAAGTGTCTGAGTCATGTGTGCATTCCTGCCTCTCGCTCGCCATTGGCCGGCGTGTCTGGCTGTGTCACGTGACACCTGCTGTCTTGTGACGTATCGGCCCGTGATTGGCCGACCATCGCGCCCTTGCGGGCTCCTGTGTAACTTGCCTCCTCCATGAGGGTCCCCACGAGCTGTCCTCGTCAGGACAGGCTTGGCGCGCGTGCTTCTAACATCCCTTTGCATACTCTCCCCCGATCACCACCTTTATCACTGTTTCTCTCTCTCTGAACTTCTTCTTTTCCACTACTTCTCACCTTTATTCAATTACTTATCCCCTTGGGTTCTGCATACGGTTTTCATAGCCAGCCCATTGTATTGCATGCGCCGTCCTCAGAGATATTTACATGTACTTAGAATAGGTTTGAGGGTTCTTAGTTAGTATAGGTTAAGAACTTTGTGTGTCTCCATTATTGATTTAGTGTTTCTGCTCTTTTATTTAATGCTAGACTGGGATAAGGTAACTGTAGTCGTTGTCTCCGATGTGTGTACGGTTTGCCTATACCTACACGACTTCGACCGGTCCTGTGGTAGTCTTTTCGGTTGCGTCCTTTGCGAGTGCAGCATTGTGTTGACTGAGGGTTTTGGCCTGTTCCAGTTCCACACTTTGCTGCCTCTTTGCTTGTCTTTAGAGGGTCGCCAGGATAGAACCAGATACTTGTGATCTGGATCTATCAAGAGAGCACCCTAGTCAATTAACGTAACTTAAAGGATGCAGTCTTAAGGACATCGCTAGGCTACGAGCCTGTCTTGCTCAACCCCAGTTCCTTACCTAGAGTATCCCAGCTAGACATTATTAATTGAGTAGACACTTGTTAGTATTTAATATAAGCTCATTGATATGTACGCATTATTATTCACAGCATTTATTAGTCTAGGTTGTTGTTGAGTCGCACAACCATAGCAGACTGTTTCGTTGATGAGGAAGTACTTCTTTTAGTGTCGAGCATTGCTACCGTTGCGCATTTGTAGTATTCTCGTGTCAGTTAACATTATATGTCCTATCTTTTAGTGTATTCGATTTACACGTGTGGTGTCCTGCCTCCTGCCTTTATATTGTTCAAGATTAGTACGAGCATCTTATGAGCATCAGACTTTCTTCAGAAGTTTCAGGTCTATGCTGTAGGACTATACTTCACTTTCTTTCAGATAGGAGTGAAGAGTTTATTGTTGTTTAGAGTAGCTGTATTAAAGCATCTTTTTATTGTATTAAATCTTGCAGTGATTTAATTGATCTTTCCATAGATTCCTTTTTATGCATTTTAACGTAACTTGCATCTTGTTTGTTATCAGGCTATACCAGTGCCGGTTAGCCTGAAGTAGAGTACATTTATGCCCAGTTAAGGATACCCCGCTATCGCAGATTAACTCTGGAGGGTATAGGTGTTTTGTTCGCCGGCATATAAGTTTGAGGGTTTGGATCTAGCGTACCGTTGTTGCATAGTGCCCTATTACTAGTCCAATCGTTAAGTGCCCTTGTTTAATTCGTAGTCCCGGTCATAACAAATGGCGACCTTGCCTAGTATCTTATCTTAGTCGTCATACCAAATGGCGACCTTAGTCTAGGATTTAGTGAACTAAGAAATAATTGCAGGATTTTTGGACATTTGTTTTTTGAGGAATATTTTGGACACGTTGGAATTTTTTTTGGCAACCTAGTATAGCACTGGAGTTGTCTTCAAGCATTTTTTTGAGTGAATAGTGCTACATGAGAGTTTAGGTACTTTTTTTTTTTTTTAAACGTTGAGGATTTCCGGTGGACACTATGTCGAACGACGGATCAGTGTACAGTGAGGACACAGTACGGGAAGCAGGCGAGGAGGTGGAGAAGGTGGAGTTGTTAAGAGGCGTTCGGGTGGTGAACAATGAGGAGGATGCTCGGATATTTTTGGAGGAGCCTGTGTCAGCGGATCGTGTGTCGGGGCTAGACCGGTTCGGACTGCAGTGTGTAGCCACGGTCGTAGGGTTTCCCGGTACTAGCGGTTTGTCGAGAGGTGAGCTGGTTACCTGTGTGCTCGGTGGGGTGCGTGGGGCTTCGGGTGGAGCGGGAGCTGGGGCACCTTCTGCCCAGCCCCCATTCCACTCGACTCCTACCATGGCGCCCCCTCGGGCTCCGGAGCCGGGTACGTTCCCGCAGGCCGATGCCCGCTGGCGATTGGGTATGCCTCTAGGTGATTCATGGGGTGGGTCCCCAATAGTAGCACCCCCTCCTCAAGGTTTGTCTTCCGAGATGTTGTTTCAGCTCGAACTCGCCAAACTTCAGGCTGAGCAACGAAAGCATGAGGCTGAGCTCGAGCAGCGGCAGCGAGAGGCTGAGCTCAAGTATAAGTGTGAGAATGAGCTCAAGCAGAGAGAGGCTGAGCTCAGGCAGCAGCAGCAGCAGCGGAAAGCTGAGCTTCAGGTTGAGGCTACGAAGTACTGTGCAGACATAGAGCTTGAGAAGTCTTGGGTGGAGTCGACAGGACAGCGTCTCGGTTCTGGGAATCGAGGTCTTGATCAGTCTTTATCGCACCTTCTTAAGTCAGTCCCTGCATTTGACGAGTCGGCTGTCACCGAGTTTTTCCTGCGTTTTGAGAAGAAGTGCCGGGAGCACCAATGGCCCGAGGTTAAGTGGGCAGCCCTTGTTTCCTCTAGGTTGGTTGGCAAAGGACTCAACGTATATGATGCGTTGCCCTTGGAGTCTTGCATCGATTATGATTATTGAAGGAAGCTGTTCTGCGGGCGTACGAGTTACAACCAGAGACATATAGGTTGAAGTTTTGGGGTGTTACGAAGGGTCGTGAGTGCACTTTTCTAGAACATGCCTGGGAACTGTCTGATGCTTTGAGAAATTGGCTGAGGTCAGAGAAGGTGACGACGTTCGAAAGGATTGAGCAGTTAGTCCTTCTAGAGCAATTTTTTAAATGCACAGGCGGCGACCTGACTTTGAACCTCAAAGAGAAACGTCCTAAAACTCTACAAGAGGCAGCTGAGATGGCTGACCTGAGATTATCGCTGATTCGTGGGTGCGGGTCTGCACAACGGACCGATGCAGTTAACAAGGGGCGCAACACCCCCCCCCCCCGAGTCAGTGATGCAACATTTAATAACAAAAGTAAGAGCAATGATACTAATTTTGATCACAAACCAAAAACCGTCCCGTTTAAGAAAGGTCAGGGCCCTTCCCCACCTCAGGGGAAGTCCAAGGGTGAAGTAGAGTGTGTTAAGTGTCATAAAAAGGGGCATTTTGCACGTTCCTGCCCTAGTAACCAATCTGCAGAAGTTGTGTCTTTGGCTAGCAACATTGGGGTGTCTCTGAGGTTTTCTGCGTTTACCCGGGGGGATATGTCAGATGCGGGGGCACAGCCAGTGAAGGAGTGTCCGGAAGGCTCGAAACCTGTCCGCGATGCTTTTTGCGACCATAGAGGGCGTGGCTGCGTGAGTTGGGCTTGTTGCAAGCATGGGTTGGAGTTGTTGCATGATACAGGTGCATCCCGGACTCTGATGAAAAACTTTACAGGCCAACCTATAAACGCGGCACGGGTAGTTGTGGTGCAGGGTATTAATGCTACACGGTCATACCCGTTGGTTCGAGTGGAGCTGGAGGTTGATGGTGTGACACGAGAGATAGATGTTTATCGTAGAGAAACTGCCAGTAGAGGGCGTCGACCTTCTTCTCGGCAACGACTTTGCGGTGCCTACTTCTGAGGTTCCACCCTTAGTCGTTGCCGAGTGGGCGGCCGACGTGAGTAGGGAGGGGCAGGAGTTGGTCGAGAGGTGTCAATTACAGCAGATGGCGTGTGTTGTCACCCGACCTCGTGCATCTAAGGTGTCACAGCCTCAGTTTCCTCAGTTTCCAGACCAGCGGAGGAACGGTCGGAAGGAGAAAGCTAAAGTTGGGAGACGTTTTGAGAGTTTTGATCCAGCGGCTCTTCTTGGCGACTCAGTATTAGCACCAATGTTTAGGCCCGGAGTGGCCCCAGAACCTGTCACACTTGGTGAGGAGGTAGGGCGTGAGAAAACTCCGAGACAGCACTGTGACACGCTTAAACAAGATAGGATTGAACAGCCCAGTATCGGGGGAGGCCATAAGTTGCTCCGGGAGCACCTAGATAAATTGGCTCCTTCGGATATCTGTCGGCTGCAGCTAGGTGATCCTGAGCTTCAGAAGTGCAGTAACGGTGCAATTGAACTTGAGGAGGACGGGGATGCAAAGCCGTGGGACTTCTTTCGTGTGGAGGGCATCTTGTACAGGCGTTTTCTAGATCCCAGACGGAGTTGGGAGGGTGGGTCGAGAGTGGTTGACCAGTTGGTAGTGCCTAGTGTGTGCCGTGATAGCCTACTGAGGTTGGCGCATGATGTACCGTTGGCAGGGCATTTAGGTGTACGTAAGACGGTAGCAGCATTGGCGAAATTGTTTTAGTGGCCAGGTATGAAGGCACATGTGGCGTCATGGGTGGCAATGTGCAGTACCTGCCAGACAGTAGGTAAACCAAACCAGTGTATTCCCAAGGCTCCGTTACACCCTATTCCTGTAATCAGGCCACCATTCAGTAAGGTTAAAATCGACATGGTTGGCCCTTTACCCCCTACTAGTGCAGGCAACAAGTACATCCTCACAATCATGGATGTTGCCACTCGTTATCCGGATGCATAACCCATGCGAAATGGTACTGCTAAGACTGTTGTTCGTAACTTGCTATTGTACTGTTCTAGGTACGGATACCCGCAGGAATTGCAGTCAGACCAAGGGTCCAATTTTACTTCTAACCTTTTCAAACAGACCATGCAGCAGCACGGTATCAGTACAGTTGTCTCTTCAGCCTATCACCGAGAGTCAAGGGGTGTTGGAGAGGTGGCACTCGACTCTGAAGAGCATTCTGCGTTGTTACTGTGTTGAAAATGGCAAGGATTGGGATCTTGGGTTCCCCTATGTTTTATTCGCTGCTCGGGAGGTAACTGGTGAAAGCCTCGGGTTCAGTCCCAATGAGTTAGTCTTCGGACATCAGGTCAGAGGCCCCCTCAACATGGTTAGAGAAATCTGGGAGGGCACAGCAAAACCATGTTCCATGTTAAAGTATGTCCTCGAGAGCAGAGAGAGAATGCTGAGAAGCCTAGAGTTGGCAGGTACGAATTTGGTAGGGTCGCAAGCACTGATGAAGGACAGGTACGATGAGAAGACAAAACTCCGGGAGTTTAACCCTTAATTAGCGGCTCACCACATAAGTCGAGTTAAATAAAGCTGGACTATGTGGCGGCGCTCGACATAACTCGAGTGGCAATTTCAGCACGTAATGTTGCTGAGAGAGAGAGACAAGTGGTGGCAGGAGAGTAGCGAGCGTATGACTGCTCCAGACCACCGCGGCGAACCTACTGACACGAATCTCACCTCCCTCCTACCTCTCTCACTCGCTATATAAGGAATTGTATGGGGAAAGTGCCTAATTACATGCTTTTTGCACTCGCGTTGCACGGTTATTGCAAGAAAACTAGCCATCATAAAAGGATCGTTATGGTGTCATTCGAAAGCTCTGTTTATGCCCTTTCAGGGATAGATACTTGTTTTACGTTCTGGGTCTTATTTAGGCATGAAAATGATCACGTAAACAGCCCTATTTTGGCTAAAAACACCCCGCTGGGCGGTACATATAAATAAACCGCATAGGCCGCTCTTAAGGTGTTAAGGTGGGGCAGGAGGTGTTGATTCTGTTATCTCTGCCAGGTCATCCGTTGTCTGCCAAGTACGCTGGTCCTTATAAGGTGGTAAAGAAGATCTCTGACCTAGACTATCTTGTGGCTACTCCAGATAGTTGTAAAAAGAATCAGCTGTGCCATGTGAATCTGGTGAAAGAGTTTGTGAGGCGCCCCCTTGAGCCTCTCGCTGTCCCTGTGTTGACCTGCAGCGGTCATGGAGGAGAAGGAGTGAGGGACAGTGAAGCCCAGGTGGAAGATAACTGGGAGTGTCATGTCTCTGCTGACCAGTGGGCGGGGAACTCCAGACAGGTGGCTGACGATGCTCTAGTGCACCTGCCTGAGCAACAGCGTGCAGCCGTGCAGCACCTGTTTGCTTCATACCCCACTGTGTTTGCAGAGCATCCAGGCCTCACAACTCGAGTGGTGCATGACATGGACGTGGGAGTTCACCCCCCCCTTTAAATCAGTACCCTACAGAATTCCACCCATTAAACTCCCAGCCCTCAGAGCGGAGTTAGAGTATATGTTAGAACAGGGGTTGATTGAGAAGGGGGCAGTTAGGTGGACATCTCCTGTCACTCTGCAGCCCAAGCCTGATGGGAAGGTTCGCTTCTGCATTGACTTTCGGAGATTGAACGAGTTGACTCCCACAAATGCTTATCCCCTTCCCCGTGTTGACGATAGTGTAGACAAGATTGGTAAGGCACAGTTTCTAACTAAGGTAGACCTAGTGAAAGGCTACTGGCAGGTGCCCTTGTCTGAGCGGGCGAAGGGGGTATGCGGATTTGTGGTTGATGGGAACACCTACCGTTGCAATGTGATGCCGTATGGCCTTAAAAATGCCCCAGCAACCTTCCAGAGTCTTATGAACGAGTTAGTAGCTGACATCCCTAACTGCACTGTCTACCTAGACGACGTTATAATCTACGATGACAACTTTGAGAGTCACTGTGAGCACATAGATGCCTTGTTTTGGAAGCTCAGTGAGGCCAGCTTGGTGGTCAATCTGGGCAAGTGAGACTTTGTCCGGGCAACTGTGCAGTATCTTGGGTTTGTGGTCGGGTTAGGTCAAGTGTGACCCCCCCCCCCCACAAAAACAAGATACAGGCTATTAACCAGTTCCCCAAGCCGTCCACCAAGCGGCAGATCATGAGATTTTGGGCATGATCGGTTACTATCGCCGTTTCATTCGGGGTTATTCTACTGTGTTAGCTCCTCTGACAGATTTACTAGCAAAAGACAAAAAGTTCAAGTGGGCACCTGAGTGTGAAAGGGCTTTTTCGCTGGTCAAGCACCTACTATGCACTCACCCAATCCTCAGGGCCCCTGACTTTGAAAGACCATTCCAGCTGGCAACAGATGCCAGCGGTGTAGGGGCTGGTGCCGTCTTAATGCAAACAGACGAGGAAGGTATGGAGCATCCAGTCAGTTTCTTTTCCAAGAAGTTTAATTCCGCTCAGAAAAACTACTCTGTGGTGGAGAAAGAACTGCTGGCAATAGTGTTGGCGCTCAGGCACTTTGAAGTATATGTTTCTGCCTACGGGCCAGTCGTGGTGATTTACACCGACCACCACCCTCTTAAATTTCTGAACCAATTCCACAACGGGAATATGAGGCTGACACGTTGGTCACTCATGTTGCAAGAATACAATCTAGACATTCGCCATATTGCCGGTTGTGAGAATGTGATTGCAGACTGTTTGTCGAGGGTGGAGGATCCGGCGTAGATCACCACAGGTGTGTGGGTTTGAGTGGAGAAAAACCAGGCTTGCCCCTATAGAGCAGCCGTCAAAAACAACATTAAAATTAAATAAAAAAATCACATAAAAACTCTTTCTTTTTTATAGTTAATTGTAAGTTGCCAATGTTATAGCTAAAGTCCTAAGTTGAACCTGTCTTTCATTTAGTAGGCTGGGCTTTGTGCAGCTCACTCAGGGAGCATAGCAGGCTAAATTATACTATTGTGTTTGGGAGGGGTTATAAGATTTTCTTTATGCTAAAATGTTGTTTTATGTAAGAATTGAGCTTTGCATTTCATTTCTGGTGGAGTGGCTAGGTGTGACGGGTCTTGTTGGCATTCTGCCTTGTCAGATATGGTGCTCGCCTCATGTTGAGCGTCCCATATCTTGGGCGGGGTGTGACGTCTACCAGCGTTGGCAGAATCGCCTCTCGTTAGCCACTAGCGCTCGCCAGGGACATCGAAATGGGCTACAGTTATCCGAGAATGTTGTTCTTTCTTTCTTGTAATCGCATTGTCACAGACAGTCCAGTGGTGGTCTTTGTTTTCGTCTGTGACAACGGGTTATATTTTATATCAACAGTAGTGATGATAGTACCAGCGTGGGAATGAGAAAGACTTTCAGAGCGAGAAGGTAGTAAGTGTCTGAGTCACGTGTGCATTCCTGCCTCTCGCTCGCCATTGGCCGGCGTGTCTGGCTGTGTCACATGACACACGTGTCACGTGGCACGTGTGTCATGTGATGTATCGGCCCGTGATTGGCCGACCATCGCGCCCTTGCGGGCTCCTGTGTAACTTGCGGGCTCCTGTGTAACTTGCCTCCTCCATGAGGGTCCCCAGGAGCTATCCTCGTCAGGACAGGCTTGGCGCGCGTGCTTCTAACATCCCTTTGAATACTCTCCCCCAATCACCACCTTTATCACTGTTTCTCTCTCTCTGAACTTCTTCTTTTCCATTACTTCTTGCTTTTATTCAATTACTTATCCCCTTGGGTTCTGCATACGGTTTTCATAGCCGGCCCATTGTATTGCATGCGCCGTCCTCAGAGATATTTACATGTACTTAGAATAGGTTTGAGGGTTCTTAGTTAGTATAGGTTAAGAACTTTGTGTGTCTCCATTATTGATTTAGTGTTTCTGCTCTTTTATTTAATGCTAGACTGGGATAAGGTAACTGTAGTCGTTGTCTCCGATGTGTGTATGGTTTGCTTATACCTACACGACTTCGACCGGTCCTGTGGTAGTCTTGGTTGTCTTTTCGGTTGCGTCCTTTGCGAGTGTAGCATTGTGTTGACTGAGGGTTTTGGCCTGTTCCAGTTCCACACTTTGCTGCCTCTTTGCTTGTCTGTAGAGGGTCGCCAGGATAGAACCAGATACTTGTGATCTGGATCTATCAAGAGAGCACCCTAGTCAATTAACGTAACTTAAAGGATGCAGTCTTAAGGATATCGCTAGGCTACGAGCCTGTCTTGCTCAACCCCAGTTCCTTACCTAGAGTATCCCAGCTAGACATTATTAATTGAGTAGACACTTGTTAGTATTTAATATAAGCTCATTGATATGTACACATTATTATTCACAGCATTTATTAGTCTAGGTTGTTGTTGAGTCGCACAACCATAGCAGACTGTTTCGTTGATGAGGAAGTACTTCTTTTAGTGTCGAGCTTTGCTACCGTTGCACATTTATAGTATTCTCGTGTCAGTTAACATTATATGTCCTATCTTTTAGTGTATTCGATTTACACGTGTGGTGTCCTGCCTCCTGCCTTTATATAGTTCAAGATTAGTACGAGCATCTTATGAGCATCAGACTTTCTTCAGAAGTTTCCAGGTCTATGCTGTAGGACTATACTTCACTTTCTTTCAGATAGGAGTGAAGGGTTTATTGTTGTTTAGAGTAACTGTATTAAAGCATCTTTTTATTGTATTAAATCTTGCAGTGATTTAATTGATCTTTCCATAGATTCCTTTTTATGCATTTTAACGTAACTTGCATCTTGTTTGTTATCAGGCTATACCAGTGCCGGCTAGCCTGAAGTAGAGTACATTTATGCCCAGTTAAGGATACCCCGCTATCGCAGATTAACTCTAGAGGGTATAGGTGTTTTGTTCGCCGGCATATAAGTTCGAGGGTTTGAATCTAGCGTACCGTTGTTGCATAGTGCCCTATTACTAGTCCAATCGTTAAGTGCCCTTGTTTTATTCGTAGTCCCGGTCGTAACAAATAGAAAAGGTCTCCCCGAAGTCTCAAAAGAAGGATGACCAAGAATTAGTAAGATAATAAAGATCACCAATAGAGCTGCCCTTAAGGAAAACATACTGACGATCTGAATGTAGATTATGGGAAAACAAATGCTTAATAGATTTTGAATTTAAAATAGTTTCAAAAACTTTAGAGATGCAAGAAATGAGAGCAATTGGACAATAGTTGGAGGGTTGAGAGTGTTCACCCTTCTTTGGGACAGGATGAATGAGAGCAAACTTACAGCAAGAAGGAAAGACGATAGAGGAAATACAGAGACGAAAAAGTTTGCCTAGGCAGGGAGTCTGCACGGAAGAACAGTTTTTGAGTAAAACATTCATTAGTGATGAAGGTGTTTTTTGCCGAGTTGAAGAACAGATTTGGTTTGATTCCGGCCAGAAAAATAAAAAGTATGAGATCTTGAGTTTGAAGGCGACGGTACCGTTTGAATGCTTGCTCCATAATGCGAACAGCAGTAGAACAAGCGTGATAAGCCAAGATTATATTGAATTAGACTGAGAGAACGAAAACGTAATGTATGCTTCCATGCCCGAGAAGAGCATCTTGGTGTGCACTCGGCACACTCCAAGAACACAGAAACAAAAAATGTTTCATGGGAAATCTAAGAAGTACTGCCGAAGAGCCTACAAGCGCCGCTGGCTGGGAGGATCGCATGGCTGTGCTTGAGAAATAGGACAGGTAACAGAGATAAGGTTGTGATCGGCGGAACCCAACGGAGAGAAAAGGTTTACAGCATAAGTAGAAGGATAGGACGTTAGAAATAAGTCAAGAATATTAAACCGACCTCCAAGGCAGTCAAGAATACAAGTAGGGCGCTGGACTAACTGCGCTAGGTAATTTAGGATAGAAAAGATGTAGGCTTGTTTGCCAGGTTGGTCAGTGAAATGGGAGGAGAGCCATTGGCGGTGGTGAACATTGAAATCCCCTAAGATGGAGATTTCTAGAAAACGAGAGATGGATAGAATGTGTTCCACATTAGAAGTTATATAGTCAAAGAAATTCGGATAGTCAATAATATTAGAGGAGAAATAAACAGCACATAAATATCTAGTTTGAGAAAATGACATGAAAGCTTTAATCAGAGAGTTGAACATTAAGAAGAATCAAAGTTGGGAACACGAGAGAAAGCAAGATTGTTGCGTACACATAAGCAACATCCACCTTTGGCTTGAAACTTAGGATATAGTAGGAGGATACAGAGTAGGATACAGAGTAGGATACGTCAGTATTTCCAGACAACTGGGTTTCGGTGAGAAAGAGAAGATCGGGGTTGGCAGAGGAGAGGTGATGTCCTACAGAGTGAAAGTTAGAGGAGAGGCCACAAATGTAGCGGAAATGTTTAGTAAGAGTGAAATGTAGCGGTCCAGAGCATTTTGATGGGTCGAAAACAGGAGCCAAACCATTGGGGGTATTTCTGTCCCCCCCCCCCTCCCTCCATGCTCCGAGGTGGATCGTGGTGCTGTCATATATTTGAAGAAATTTTGAATAGGTAGTGTAGCGTGTAAGGTGTGTATAATATAGTGCGTTGAAAAAGAGAGAGAGGGTTTGATTTGCCCTCTATTTTGGGGAGGCACGGAAAGAATCAGTAAAGGAGGCCAGGTGGTTAAACAGGAGTTCCAGTTGTCCCTAACCACCATCTATAACACTCCCCGCCCACAGCCACCTCCTACTAATGATTTCCTCTGTAAATACAATGTATTATCCTCATAGTGTTTACCATCTGCTAGGAATATATGTTGGCTCTTCAACCCAATTTGGTTAAGGGCGGATCTTTTAGGAAACGCCCTGTCTTACTCCATTAGTTTGGAAATTTTAGGACTTTTCACCTCATTAGTTTGATGATTATAAGACGCTTCAACCCACTAAGGTGGGTATTTCGTGGGCGAGCGATAGCGACCCTGCAATATGCGAGAAATCGGCTTATGGCCGATATTTAGCCTGAAGGGGGTCTGGGGGACGTTTTCTTTAGTTTGAAGGGGGTTTGGAGAGGCATTTTTAAAGTCTATGGAGTAAACTAAAATACTATTGTTCATAAATGGCGAAAACAATTATGACCCTTAATAATAATCAAACTAAATATCATAATAACCCCCAAGACGTTGCACCGTATAGTGTTAAATATATAGTCATTTGGACTAAAATGAAACTCATAACTTTTGATGTAGTTGTATTTATAATTCTTCCCATCCTATTAAACTCACTAATGTAAATGAGAACGTAGCTGCAATTGTGTATGATTTGGTGGTGGAGGTTGAGTGTAGTGGTGAAATGTGGCGATGGTGGAGGTGGAGTATGATAGTGGTGGAGTATGATGGTGGTGGAGGTGGAGTGTAGTGGTGGAGTATGATGGTGGTGGAGGTGGAGTATGATAGTGGTGGAGTATGATGGTGGTGGAGGTGGAGTATGATAGTGGTGGAGTATGATGGTGGTGGAGGTGGAGTATGATAGTGGTGGAGTATGATGGTGGTGGAGGTGGAGTCATAATGCAGAGGCTTTTATGTTATCACTTCTAGTCTCCAGGGAATATAATATACTCTCCAGATAAATATTCTTGCATGTTTGGCTTTCTATTAGTGCAACTGACTTAGATTTAAGAAGGGGGGGGGGGGAGATGGGCCGGTTTTCTGGACCACTTTCTCCCTCATGTTTAGCCCCATTAGTTTTCAGATGGTAAGATGTTTGCCCCATTAGTTAGTCGATTTTAAGACCTTTCGCCCCATTTCGTCGTCAATATTTAGACCTTTCGTGCTATTTAGGTGTCGATTTTTTCATTTTCCCTGATAGTGAGCTTGTAATGTTGGAAGAACCGGCCTTCGGCCGGAAATTTTTTCTACCGAAAAATATATAAATTATCTAGAAGGGGGATCTAATGGATGTTTTTTGTTTTTTTTATTTGATGGAGGTCTTGGGAGGAAACTAGAAAAATAATGAATAATAATAATAATAATAATAATAATAGTTCTTAAAGCTAGCGCATGCTAAGCTAGCTAAGGATAGCTCAATAAGGCCGATTAGGCGTATTTCCATTGGGGTCCTGTACTACTATCCCATCCCTTTGCTCATGAGGGATGGTAACGACTCAGTGCTTGTGAAAAATCTTTAATGCGCCGAGCGTGGGCGCGAACCCGGGCCTTCTAGGTGGAAGTCCGAGACGCTAGTCACTACACCAAGCGAGCCGCAAAAATCGCCCAAAAAGTGAACCATCCCCCATTAAATATGCACAGTATTATTTTGATAGTATAATTATATACTAAGATAATTTAATATATTCTCTTGGTGGACTATCCAACCCAGTTCTTTCGTATCAATGTGATTGTGCTAATGCAGAAACATGTAGCCAATAATATTATTTCACAAATGCTTTCTTTCATTTGGTGGATGCTTTTACCTTTTATTGGTCATGCTTATCATCAGTGTTGGCTTCATTGATTATCTTGTCAGTATACTTGTAAATTAAGTTAATCCTCTATAAATGTGTATATAATATATGTATGATTGATTTAATGTATGTTCAATACGTACCGTATATTATGTATGTATGAATGCATGAACTGAATAAACTTCATGTTACTGAATTCTAGTCTACTGTGATGTCTCAGGGGTAAAGGGGAGAAGGGAGGGAGGGAGAGAGAGAGAGTACAAAGGAGTACAAAGGAAATCAAGCAACAACATATCTAGTGATCCTTCTAGGTTGCTTGTCCTCCAAAACACTGAGGATCAAGTGTCCAAACAGTGGTTTAGAGTGGGTAAGGGAACATTGGAAAGGGAATTACTGCCCTGGAACTAATGTCCGTGGCAGGATTAGGAAGTTAGTAGGGGACAGATTGGTTAGTAACTGAGGGGGGGATAAAATAAAGTTATTCATTTACAAACGCAGTCAGTCGCGGGTTTGATGCGAGATATTTGTCTAGGCGGAGTTCAAATGAATCAACGGTGATGCAGTCTATAACGTTTCGGGGAAGCCCATTCCACAAGTTGACAACTCGATTGAAGAAGAAATTCTTAGATTCGTGTGAGTTAAAAGATTTATCAATAATTTTGCAACCGTTTCCCCGCGTGTAATTAGATTGGTCGATAGTGAAGTACTTACTACAGTCCATATTGTCGATGCCTTTGATGATTTTGAACACTTGAATTAAGTCACCTCTTAATCTGCGCTGGGTTAAAGGAAATAGATTTAATTCTCTAAGACGCTCTTCGTATGGTTTGTTCTTTAGGCTAGGTATCATTTTGGTAACTCTACGTTGAACTCGTTCTAGCTTGTTTATATCTTTTTGGTAATAAGGGCACCAGGATTGAACGCAGTATTCCAGAAGAGGGCGGACTAAGGAATTGTAAAGGGTTAGGATAACTTCTTTGGATTTATGCTCAAATGACCTGCCTATAAAGCCAATTATTTTGTTTGCCTTCTTAACAACTTCTGAACATTGTTGACTCGGTTTTAGGTTACTCGATATTGTTACTCCCAGATCGGTTTCTCTGTTTACATTCTTAAGCTGAGTGCCATTCATCGAATAGTTTGCTTTCTCATTTAGGTATCCGATATGTAGTACTTTACATTTATCCGCATTGAAACTCATTTGCCAAATTTGGGCCCAACATGACAATTTATCTAGATTGTGTTGCATATCGTCAACTTGTTCTTTTGAGAGTACCCCATTTGCAATTTTTGACCCTCATCTATGTCATTGATGTAAATTAGAAAGAGAATTGGACCTAGTACCGATCCCTGGGGTACCCCGCTACTTACATTGGTCCATTTAGATGCCTTACCGTTCATGATTACTCTTTGCTTTCTGTCGCTGAGCCAATTTTCTATCCATTTCAACACACCGTCTTGTATTCCATGCGCTTTTAGTTTTAGCAGTAAATGTTTGTGGGGAACTTTGTCAAAGGCCTTTTGAAAATCAAGGTATATAATATCTACAGCTTTACTCTCATCGTAGAGGTTGAGGATATCGTGGAAGAAGTCTAAGAGGTTTGTTAAACAGGAACGTTTTTTACGAAAGCCGTGTTGAGTATCTTTAAGTATGTTATTTTCCTCTAAGTGATTTATGAGTCTGTCTCGTATGCCTGTTTCTAGCATTTTACATACAACTGAGGTTAAGCTAATTGGACGATAGTTACTGGGTAGGGATTTGCTGCCTTTTTTTAATATCGGTGTTACGTTGGCTAGCTTCCACTGATCAGGCATAGTTCCAGACTGCAAGGATTTATTGAATAGTAATGTCAGTGGTTTGGAGAGCTCATCCTTAGCTTCCTTTAGAACTCTAGGCGAGATTGTATCAGGTCCAGGCGTTTTATTTACCTTGAGTTTATCTAAACAATTCAATACTTCTCTCTCTGTAACGGTGATATTGCTTAGAACATCTGAATTATCAATCTGAATCAGCGATGGTGTAGGGATATTACTGAGGTCTTCTGTTGTAAAAACTGATGCAAAGAAGGTATTGAGGGCATTACTCATTTGTACTTCGTCTTTGGTGTATTCTCCATTTTCATCGACTAACGGTCCAACAGTTGAAGTAACTGCTTCTTTCTTTCTGATATAACTATAGAATTCTTTCGGGTTTGTTTTACTTTGATTCGCAATATGTAACTCTAAGGTCTTTTTACTTTGCTTAATTAACTTTTTGGCTTTGCGTCGTAGCTCTACAAATTTCACCCGTTCTTCGTCATTTCGTGAGGATTTTAATCTATCATTAGCAAATTTTTTAGAAAGCAGGCAGTTTGAAATATCTTTATTCCACCATTTGGGCTTATTATTATGGCCTGGATGCCGTATTTTCGATGGTATGCAGTCTTGCACTGCTTTTAGGTAAGTGGTTTCGAATAACTTCCAAGATGTATTTATGTCTTTATTGTTAATTAAAAAGCTCCAGTCAGTTTCTTTAAACATAGCTCTAAGTTTATGGAAGTTTGCTTTCTTGAAATTAGGGACTTTTTCGATGCTACTATTTGGTTCGTTACTAGTAAACTTTAAAGTGAAAGTTATCGTACGATGGTCGCTGTTACTGAATTCATCACCAACATTCAAATTCTCTATCAATTCTTCTTTTGTTGCAAGTACAATGTCAAGAACGTTATTACCACGGGTCGGCGTTCGAACAAATTGATAAAGCGAACTCTCTTGCAAGTTCGTATACAAGTCATGTCCGGAGTGTGAAATAAGAGTATCGCCCCACTTGGTCACAGGTAAATTAAAGTTGCCAAAAATTATGGTATCTTGTGAGTTAGTTACATCTGCAATTTGTTCGTAAATTTCTCGGTCACTTTGCACTGATTGAGCTGGAGGTCTGTATATTAACGCAAGTATTATTTTTGTACCTTTATTATTCTTTATTAGCACAAAAGATGTGTCGACGTTCACAATTTGAGGTTTTGACAAGAGGGTAGGGTTAAGACTTTCTTTGATATAAATTAAACGCCACCTCCATTTCGATTTATTCGGCTTTTCTCAAACATTACATAACCGGGAAGTGAATACTCTGCTAAAAAGTCTATCTTCTGTATTGAGCCAAGATTCTGTTATGCCAATCACATCATAATTTTCTGTAAACACTAGCTCCTCTAAATCTAAAAATTTATTGCGTATGCTACGAGTGTTTGCATAGAAAACCTTTAAATTTGTTATTTTAGAACTCACGGAACGCTCTTTAATAATATTTTTAGTTCTTGTCGGACCTACATTTATGTTCATGGCTGTCCTCGGTCCTCGCTGTCTTTGGTCCTTATCGCTGGTGGTTCTCGGTTGCCTCTGTTTTTTGCTTGGCGTTGGATGATTTATGTCACTGCTGCTTCTTCTCGGATGGCGTTTTTTGATCCATGGATGCGGACTGCTTCGTGTATGAGACGACCCATGCGTGCTGAACCCACAGGGTTTAGATGAGTGCCATCCTTGCGGAACAGAGTAGGCTGGTTGTAGAAGTTGTCCCAGAGGTTGATGAATTCAACTTCTTCCCTCAGACACAAATATTTTAGTCGGCTATTTGTGCTGAAGGCCTTGTCGTAGAATTTATCAGGTGCGTCGATCTTGGGGAGAATGCCTGAGATGATGATATTCCTTGACTTGTTTTTGTAGTGCTGGATCATCTTGTGATATTTCTCCATCAACTCTTCGGATCTGGTGCGCATGACGTCATTTGAACCAGCATGGATGACAAAAAGGGTATTTTCATTTGCATCTTTTGTGGTATCTTCGAAGACTTCCACAATGTCGTCCAGTCCAGCTCCTGGGATGCAAGATCTTTTTCGTCGATTTGGGACTCTGTCGCAGAACTCTTCGACCTGTCCTCGTAGGATGGAATCCCCAACAAGCCTGGTCTCTTCTGGTTCGTCTTCCATCTCTACCAATATCTCAAATCTGTTTGACATTGTGACTGGTAGATGAGACCTTTTCTGCATTGGCCGTGCACCGTTCCTCACTGGTGTAAATCCAGAAACCTGTGGTGGCGGGTCTCTGCGTACAGGTCGGGGAGAGGAGTGGTTAGAACGTGGGCGAGGGGTTGGTACTGTTCGTGCTAGCAGGCTTCTTGCACGAGGAGTGGGGGAGAGACTAAGGTGAACAGGCCGGCTGTCCTGGTTTGATGTCGGCTCAGGTTCGTCAGAAGCATCTGCTGCAGGTGTTGGATTGTTGGTAGATGACGTTGGGGCGGTGGTGGATACTGGAGTTGAAACAATTGGAGTTAGTGATACTCCAACGTTGAGTGTTACAAACTCTTGGAGTGATTCCAGCTTCCTGGTGAGGGCGTTGAGTTTCTTGTGGGCTTCATCCGATTTTGCTGAGAGAGAGAGAGAGAGAGAGAGAGAGAGAGAGAGAGAGAGAGAGAGAGAGAGAGAGAGAGAGAGAGAGAGAGAGAGAGAGAGAGAGAGAGAGAGAGAGAGAGAGAGAGAGAGAGAGAGAGAGAGAGAGAGAGAGAGAGAGAGAGAGAGAGAGAGAGAGAGAGAGAGAGAGAGAGAGAGAGAGAGTGGGAAGGCTAGAGAATACAAAGTCCTTAATTAATTCTCAGCACTTAACCTGGAAAGCGAGGAATAAAACCCCAACAAAATTAATGCCTTACCTCCGAGGCTTCCTGACCTAACCTTCACCTTGGTGTTGGAGGAATTAGCGAGTGGCTGGAGTGTGGGGGAAATAGCCTTGTTGGGTTGGTGTGTGGAGAGCCTGGGGTTGGAGGGAAATAGGTGGAGGAGTTAGTGTAGTGGTGGTGAGAGTGTTATGGAAGTGGTGGTCGGTGGTGAAGGAGGTTGAGTGTAATAATGGTGGAGGTGGAGATGGTGTGATATGGTAGTGCTGGAGATGGAGTGTGATGGTGATAAATGTGGAAATGGTGTCATATAATGGTGGTGGAGGTGGAGGGTAATGGTGTGGAAGGTGGACTGTAATGGTGGTGGAGGTGGAGTATGATGGTGGTGGATGTTGGAGTATGATGATGGTGGAGGTGGTGTATGATGGTGGAGGATGTTGGAGTATGATGGTGGAGGATGTTGGAGTATGATGGTGGTGGATGGTGGAGTATGATGGTGGTGGATGTTGGTGAATGATGGTGGTGGATGTTGGAGTATGATGGTGGTGGATGTTGGTGTATGATGGTGGTGGATGTTGGAGTATGATGGTGGTGGAGGTGGAGTATGATGGTGGTGTTGGAGTATGATGGTGGTGGATGTTGGAGTATGATGGTGGTGGAGGTGGAGTATGATGGTGGTGGATGTTGGAGTATGATGGTGGTGGATGGTGGAGTATGATGGTGGTGGATATTGGTGTATGATGGTGGTGGATGTTGGAGTATGATGGTGGTGGATGGTGGAGTATGATGGTGGTGGATGTTGGTGTATGATGGTGGTGGATGTTGGAGTATGATGGTGGTGGAGGTGGAGTATGATGGTGGTGGATGTTGGAGTATGATGGTGGTGGATGTTGGAGTATGATGGTGGTGGAGGTGGAGTATGATGGTGGTGGATGTTGGAGTATGATGGTGGTGGATGTTGGAGTATGATGGTGGTGGAGGTGGAGTATGATGGTGGTGGATGCTGGAGTATGATGGTGGTGGAGGTGGAGTATGATGGTGGTGGAAGTTGGAGTATGATGGTGGTGGATGTTGGAGTATGATGGTGGTGGATGTTGGAGTATGATGGTGGTGGAACCGTGGAGGTTGAGTATGATGGTGGTGGAGTATAATGAGGTGACAGAACACATATATAACAGTTCGCCAATGCAGTAGTCAATAATACAGTCGTCAATATTATCGGTAAATTATTAAGTGTGACTGGATCAGCGAGTGAAAGTCACCCTGAACATCACCATTACAACACAACACCAGGCTATTTCCACTCCAAGAATTTAACATAGTGATTATTTGTTGTGGCTGAATTTAAGGGTATGAGCCATTAATACTGAAATAATTTTTGAGACGGAGAAATTGGACACTCATACACTCATAAGAGAGACTCTTAAATCACTTAGAGGAAAATATCATACTTAAAGATACTCAACACGACTTTCGTAACAAACGCTCCTGCTTAACAAATATCTTAGACTTCTTTCACGATATCCTCAACCTCTATGATTAGAGTAAAGCTGTAGATATTATATACCTTGATTTTCAAAAGGCCTTTGACAAAGTTCCCCACAAACGTCTACTGCTAAAATTAAAAGAAGCTCATGGAATACAAGACGGTGTGTTGAAATGGATAGAAAATTGGCTCGGCGACAGAAAGCAAAGTGTAGTCATAAACGGTAAGGCATCTAAATGGACAGATGTAAGTAGCGGGGTACCCCAGGAATCGGTACTGGGACCAATTCTCTTTCTAATTTACATCAACGACATATATGAGGGTCTCACCTGTACAATCTCAAAATTTGCTGACGATACAAAAATTGCAAATAGCGTACTCTCAAAAGAACAAGTTGCCGATATGCAACACAATCTAGATAAGTTGTCACGTTGGGCCCAAATTTGGCAAATGAGTTTCAATGCGGATAAATGTAAAGTACTACATATCGGATACTGAAATGAGAAACCAAACTATTCGACGAATGACACTCAGCTTAAGAGTGTAGACAGAGAAACCGATCTGGGAGTAACAATATCGAGTAACCTAAAACCGAGTCAATAATGTTCAGCAGTTGTTAAGAAGGCAAACAAAATAATTGGCTTTATAGGCAGGTCATTTGAGCATAAATCCAAAGATGTTATCCTAACTCTTTACAATTCCTTAGTCCGCCCTCTTCTGGAATACTGCATTCAATCCTGATCCTCTTATTACCAAAAAGATATAGACAAGCTAGAACGAGTTCAACGTAGTGTTACCAAAATGATGCCTAACCTAAAGAACAAACCATACGAGGAGCGTCTTAGAGAATTAAATATATTTCCTTTAACCCAACACAGAGAAGAGGTGACTTAATTCAAGTGTTCAGAATCATCAAAGGCATCAACAATATGAACTGTAGTAAGTACTTCACTATCGACCAATCTAATTACACGCGGGGAAACGGTTGCAAAATTATTGGTAAATCTTTTAACTCTCACGAATCTAAGAATTTCTTCTTCAATCGAGATGTCAACTTGTGGAATCCCCCCCCCCCCCCCAGACGTTATAGACTGCAGCACTGTTGATTCTTTCAAACTTCGCCTAGACAAATATCTTGCATCAAACCCGTAACTGACTGCGTTTGTAAATGAATAACTTTATTATATTCTTCCCTCAAATTCATCAAGGATTATTGCGTACCGTACAGTATATATATTACTAAGATGTTACTCTCTTTTTCCCAGATATACGAAAGATCACTTATAACTGTGTTATGTTACTAACACATCTGTCCCCTACTAACTTCCTAATCCTGCCACGGACATTAGTTCCAGGGCAGCAGTTCCCTTTCCTATTTTCCTTTACCCAGTCTAAACCACTGTTTGGACACGACCCTCAGTGTTTTGGAGGACAAGCAGCCTAGAGGGGTCACTAGACCTGTTGTTGCTTGATTTCCTTTGTAATCCTTTGTACGGTCGCGCTAATAACTCATGTCCCAGCTGTCATTACGTTTGGCTCGCTGTGTGCTGTAGTAATGTCTGTCAGATGTTGAATAGGGTGGGTAAGTGTAGGAACATGTTTGTATATTTCACTCCATATGAAGAAATGAAGCTTAGTTATTGCTGATACCAATTATTGATCAAAACATAATTAGTGCCGAGACATCACTTATTAGCGCGACTGTACATACAGATACAATTATGAGCATAAGCATGCACGTATGTCTGTGTGCGTGTGTGTACGTGTGTGTGTGTGTGTATGCTGGCCCTATAGCCTCAACCGTTAGGCTCAGTATATACATCAATAAGGGTCAATGGCCAGGGGTAGGTTATAATAGGCTAAGAATACTAATAATAGTGTTCTATTATATATATTGTAAGGAACAGGCCCTCTTTGAAGATAAGGCAGCACAAAACTCACATTATATAAGAGACCAGGAGGTACCAGAGTTTCCATAAATATTATATTATTATTAATATTATTATTATTACGGTATTATAATTATTATTATAATTACTGTTACTATTATTATTATTATTATTATTATTATTATTATTATTATCATTACAGGCATATTACTCTCGAACAAATTAAGACAGAAAGGCATGCAATAAAAAAACGCTTCTTCGGTTTTTCGGCTCAATTGTAGGCAAAATATCAAAGACTAACAATGACTAAAGCAATCTGTTTATTTAGTTTAAATTTTACTTTTAAAGATATACATTATTGACAGCAATTTAATATTAGTAAACCATGTTCATCTACCAATTATAGTAACCTATTCCTACAGCACTAAATAAACAGACCAGATCCCTATTATAAAAGTATCTGAGCTATACTCTTTGCGTGTGTGTGTATTTACCTATTTGTAGTATACAGGAGTTGAGCTTTTTAGGCTCGTATTGTCCCGCTTCCTGAGTTACAATTATCTAACTTTGCCCTTGTGAGTGTGTGTGTGTATGTGTGTGTGTGTGTGTGTGTGTGTGTGTGTGTGTGTGTGTGTGTGTGTGTGTGTGTGTGTGTGCAATAAAATAATTCGTTTATTTCGAGCCGGCAGCCAATGAGACTGAAAATACACAATTCCTTAACCTAACTTATCCCAAGTAGTCAACAGATTGACTTTGGCTGCCAGAAGAGAGCCTACATACCACCAGAAGGTGTAGGATGTGGGCAGGGAACCAGGTGTAATCCAGAGGTGGGGCATTCACACCTAATCTCTATAACCCAGAAAGTTTTTGACAGAAACTTCACAGCAGGTAGCTGGGATCGAACCCATGCTACCAGAGCCAAGCGACTTGGCCACTGTGGGTGTGTGAGTGTGTGTGCTGAGTCAATCAGATTTGAAGCTGTGCATCCATTGGTATAAACTGACACAATATAATGCACAAAATGGATTTGCTCACCGGCCTCATATATTACAAAATAAACCCCGGTCCACTAACATCAAATTGTATCCCTTTGTATTCTTTCATAAACCGAGTAGGTGCAATGTAATAATGTAAGTACTTAAAGAATATGCACCTGCTTTTAAGTAGGTACCTCAGTGATAATTTAGTAGTGGCAATTATATAGTAAAGCTCCGTACACACTATCATTTATCACTGGCAGTCATGAATTCATATTATAATGTAAAACTTGCAAAATAAACAAACCTAAACGTATACAAACACAGTAAAAAGACAAAACAACTAATCAAAATCGCACCTAATCACAGCTTGAATGATACTCAACATTCGACATTGATATGGTGTCCACACTACAGGTAGCCAAGGCCACTGGTTATATGGCAGTGATGTCCCCGATACCGTGTATTTCTATTTAGGCCTAAGCACACACAAATATATTAAATCAGATAATATTTTTCCCCGAAAGAAAGAAAGTGTGTCACTCCCGAATTTTATTCTTCTGATTTAGAAGAGGACATTACAGCATCCCTCCTCAGTGTGTGACGTTGTGAGCCACTAGACAGTTCGCGCACAATTATGCTCATTCACGACTATTGAGATTGCACATTGTTGTTCACACATTATGAATGATGCAGTGCAATCATGATCATGAATTTTGCATGACGAAAGTCAGCTTCGAAGGAAGAATGTCAGTGGTGAATGGTAATGTGTACAGGGCTTAAGACTCCACCATTAACATCATACCTCAGGATTGATATTTATCTAATGACCAAAAGATCAGATTTTTACCCTGAATTGTGTTGTGGAGAAATATCTGGAGAAGCAACAAAAGGTGTATGTTGCCTTTATGAACTTGGAGAAGGCCTATGCCACAGTGGATAGAGAAGGTATGTGGAAAGTACTTAGAATATACGGAGTAGATGGCAAGTTGCTGAAAGCAGTGAAAAGCATGTATGAGGGTGCAAAGGCGGCAGTACGTGTGGAGAATGAGCAGAGCGAGTTCTTTGATTTGAATGTTGGGTTGAAACAGGGGTGTGTGATGTCCCCGTGGTTGTTTACTGTATATATGGATGGAGTCATGAAAGAAATACTAGGAAGAGCAGTGGATGTTGGTGTATCGCTAAAAAGGGAGGGAAATGAGTGGAAGCTACCTATACTGCTGTTTGCGGATGATACAGTTTTGATGAGCGATAATGAATGGGAGTTGCAGGGTCTGGTAAATGAGTTTGGATCAGCGTGCAAAAAACGGAATTTGAAGATAAATGTGGGGAAGAGCAAGGTTATGGTCTTCGAAAGGGGTGAAGTCACAGAGTGTGAGGTGAAGTTGAACGGTCAGGCTATGGAGATCGTCAGTTCCTTTAAGTATCTGGGCAGTGTTGAGTAAAGATGGGATTATGGATGAAGAAGTCCAGGAGAGGGTACAACAGGGGAAGAGGGTTGTAGGAGAGCTGAAAGCAGTAACAAGAAATAGGGTGGTCAGTATGGAAGTGAAGAAGTCCTTGCATGACAGTGTGGTAATCCCGACACTGACTTACGGAAGCGAAGCATGGACGTTTGAGAAGAGACTCAGACCAAGAGTGAGAGGGGTGGAAATTAGTTACTTGAGAAGTGCGTGCGGAGTTACATGGAGGGATAGACAGACAAATGAGGAAGTAAGAAGGAGGTGTGGTGTAGAGGTAGATGTGCTGGAAAGTGTGAAAAGGGACACCTTGAGATGGTTCGGCCATATGGAACGTATAGGAAGCGAGATCTCGATCTCGATTGATAATGTGTAGGGCGCTGGACTTGCGCATATCACACATAAGGGTATTAGGGTGGAGGATGGGGGGAGCTAAGTGGACGGTTTATGGTGTGTGTGTGATGTGGGCGAAATGTTAGTTTATTCTGTGTTTGAATGTGTCTAGTGTAGGGCTATTTATTGTATCTTATGGGAGACTGTTCCAATCCCGTATGGTTCGTGGAAAGAATGAGTGTTTGTAGAAGTCAGTATTAGTGTGGTATGTTTGGTACTTATGAGAATGTGTGTTACGACTTACGAGTGTTGCGGGTGTTTGAGTTGTGTAGGTATTCATGTTTTTTATGTCAATATAATTGTGTGTGATTTTATACATTACTGTGAGTCTGTGCCTGAGTCTTCGTGTGTTAAGGGTTTCCATGCTTATTTGATTTTTGATACGGGTTGTGATGCCTGGGGTTTGCGTGTAATTGTGTGTGATGAACCTGGCTGGTTTTGTGTTAATTTTTTCAAGTGTGTTAATGTTAGATTGAGTGTATGGATCCCATACTGCGGCGCAGTACTCCAGTGTTGGGCGAACAAGGGTGTTATAAGCTATGTGTTTTATGTCTCGTGTACAATTGTGTAAATTCCTCCTCAAGAACCCTAGTGTGCGGTTTGCCTGACTTTGTATGTGATGAATGTGGGTGTTGAATCTTAGGTTGGTGGAGAGGTGGACGCCAAGATATTTGTATGAAGGAACTGCTTCTAGTGGTTGGTTGTGTAATGTGTAATTGAAAGTGATGGGTGATCGGGAGCGGGTAAAGCGGAGAAGTTTACATTTATCGGGGCGGAAAGACATCTGCCAGGTGTTCTCCCAATGTTCGAGGGCGTTTAAGTCTTGCTGGATAAGTCCACAGTCGTCTCTAGTCAGTATGGGCCTAAACATCAAACTATCGTCGGCAAATAGTCTAGTAGAAGAGTTAGGTGTTGACAGAGGAAGGTCATTAATATAAAGAAGGAAAAGAAGAGGGCCAAGAACGGTGCCTTGTGGGACTCCAGAAGAAACAGGGACAGAGTCTGAGGAAGAGCTGTCAAGGAGTACTCGTTGAGTCCGTTTTGTAAGGAAATTAGTGATCCAGTGAAGAGTAGGTCCAGTTATACCGTAAAAAGCTAATTTATGCTGAAGTCTTTTGTGGGGTACTTTGTCAAAGGCTTTGGCGAAATCGAGGATAATAGCGTCAACCTGTTTAATGTCTCGTCGGTCCAGTTGTTTAGTTATGTCATGATATGTGGCAATGAGTTGTGATTCGCATGATCTTTTGGGCCGAAATCCATGTTGTGCGTCAGTAAGGATGTTGTTTGCGTCTAGGTGATTCATAATGTGTTTATGTATAATGTGTTCTAAAATTTTGCATGGGATGGATGTGAGTGAGATGGGTCTATAATTCTTTGGGTCAGTCCTGTCACCTGTCTTGAAAAGGGGAGTGATGTTCGCACAAAGCCAGTCAGGTGGAAGGATGCCTGTGTGAAGTGACTGAGTAAAGATGCTTTGCAGGATGGGGGCAAGGATTGAGGCACAATTTTTAAGGATAAAGGCAGGGATGTTGTCAGGACCAGTGGCTTTGTTTGTGTCAAGTGTCTCTAGTAGTTTCTGTATGCCGTTAGTCGTTATGTCTAGGTGGGGTATGGGTGGGTAGGGGTTTTCTGGCATGTTAGGTATTTGGTTGTTTTCTTGTGTGAATACTGATTGGAAATGAGTGTTGAGTATCTGTGCTTTGTGTTCTGGAGTGGTTTGTAGAGTGTCGTTGTTGTCTTTAAGTGATGTGATGGTGGTGGTATCCTGCCTGCGTGACTTGAAAAATTTGAAGAAATGTTTGGTGTTGTTTCTGACGTTGTCTGCGAGATAAGAAGCTATGTGTTTGTGTTTCGCTTTTATTATGTTTTTGGCAAATGTTTTTTAGTGTGATGTATATGCGGTCCAGTTTTCAGGTGTGTTGTGTGTCTGCGCGCGTTTATAAAGTCTTTGTTTTTTGCGATGTTGTCTACGTAGATCCCTAGTGAACCATGGAAGAGTATATCTACTTGATGGGGATTTTTGTGGTATGTATTTGTGCATGGCTGTATGGATGGTGTGTTGCAAGTTGTTCCAGTTTGTTAAGAGGGGTCTTGTGTGTGGGTCTGTTATAAAAAAAGTCATTTTTGAGTTTAGTCAAGTCTTGTTTGATCGCGTCTAAGTCAGCTCTGGAGTAGATAAAGATAGGTCTTGGTCGCTGTTTTTGTCTAGTTGGTTGGAGATCAGCGTCAACAAGTACAATGTCATGGTCGCTCAGTCCTGGAACAACTTGTGTGTTTGTTATGTGAAGAATGTTGTTAGTGAGAAATAGGTCTAAGGTGTGAGATGTGGTAGAAGGGCCGCCGTCGCCACCGGGGCGAGTTTGTGTTCGTGTTGGCTTGAGTACTGTTTGTGAAAGTGAGAATGTATTGATGGTGTCTATGAAGGTATCGTGTAGTTGGTGTCTGTTAGTGTGGGGAATGATAGGATCAGGAGTGTCAGCATCGGGAGGATCGAGGGGAGAGATGGCAGTCCAGTCAATGTCAGGGAGGTTAAAATCGCCTGAGATCCATATGTGCTTGTCTGCGTTAATACGTGCTAGGGATGTGTGAAGGTTGTGTAAGTAATCAGTGTTGGAAGAAGGTGGTCTGTAGAAAGCAGCGAGAAGAAGTGATTTACAGTCGGAAAGTTGGAGTTGGATCCAGACGATTTCACAGTCTGTGTCGAGGTCCGGTCTGTGTTTAACTGTGAGGCCAGGTTTGGTGGCAATCAGTACACCACCACCTTTCCCGGCCTCTGGCAAGCGGTCTTTACGTATTACTGTCATGTTAAAGGGAGGTGGGAATATTTCTGTCGAGTCAATGTCCGGCGTCAACCATGTCTCTGTCCCTATTATGATGTCAGGGTTATAGGTGGTGATGGTATGCTGTAGTTGGGGTATTTTTGATTGGATGCTGCGAAAATTAATATTAAGGAGGCGGAGGGTTGTTGGACTATGATGAGGAATGTCGGATATGGAGTCAAGTGAGTTGGGAAAAGATATGGAGGAACAGTCTAGGGTAGAGTCGGATGGTATGGAGGTGGAGTTGGAAGATAAGGAGGAATGAGACCTAGGGGGGGTAATGATATGAGAGTTGGGGTGAGAGTTTAGGGAGGAGGAGGAAGAGATAGATGGATGGGAATGGATATAAGTGGAAGGTGAGGATTCTAAGGAAGAAGGAACTGGTAGTGTGGGGCTCATTGATACGGAAGGAGATGGATGGTTTGAGGGTGGTAGTGATTGGTGAGAATGGTTTAGAGCAGGTGAGTAGTGATTATGTGAATTATTTTGGTTGAAATGGGGTGTATTTATTATTGAGGATGAGTTGCGAGAGGTCGACGAGTCCCCGGAACACTGGGAGAACATCTGGGGACTTGGTATTATGCTAAGAGTTAGTGGTGGAGAGCTGTGAGATGGAGTATGTTTGACTGGTGTTGAGTGTTTACGGTTCAAGAGAGAGGTGTGTTGTTTAGGAGGATTGTTCGTGTTATGTTCATTTAGTGTGTCGAAGGAGTTGTATAATGGGATGGGAGAAGATGAGAAGAAAGAACTAGAGAAATTAGGCATGCAGCAACTGTCGCAGATCCACGAGAGATAGAACGAGAGAGAGAATGACTAAGAAGGTGTACGAGAGCGAGGTGGAAGGACAGAAAGGGATAGGTAGACCGAAAGAGAAGTGGAAGGATGGAGTGAGGAAGTATATGGATGAAGGCGGTGCTGGTTGGGAGGAAGGGCATTGACTGACTGGGGACAGAGGTGCATGGGGTCGGTTCGTTCGTGGCCACCCCTTTGGGGATCACAGCGTCAGGCAATAGATAGATAGATTAGTTAGTGATTAGTATCTTGGTCTTAAGACTTCCCTTGCAGCGATAACATGTACAAAGACCATATTCTGCTTTACTTGGAATATTATTAGAATAGTATCATCTCTAGTGACCCAGCTATGCGGTCATAATTGAGTTAACATATCAAAAAACTATACTTTAATCTACTGCATTAGTTAGTATATATTTATATATGATCAGCTGCAAGAGGATCTATGTTCTAGAACTGTATATATACAGTATATTAGTAATGTGAAATCCACATAGAGTATATACATTTTTGGTGTACGTGGACCTGTAAGCCACTTGCACTAAATACACTGTACTAAATTGTGTTAACCCAAATTGGACGCCCCAAATGTTCCCCAATTGACCACTTGCGAGTTTCTGGCTATAAGGAAGTTCGGCCTGTAAACATCGATATTAAACAGAAATACAATATAT
Source organism: Paralithodes platypus (assembly GCA_032716605.1). Lineage (NCBI taxonomy): Eukaryota > Metazoa > Arthropoda > Malacostraca > Decapoda > Lithodidae > Paralithodes > Paralithodes platypus. The sequence goes on from CM064510.1 coordinate 43,368,243, forward strand.
AAAGTAAATGTCTAATGGATATAATTTAAGTTGAATTTAGTTGTATGTATTTATAAATGTACTACAACCGCATTTTAGCTGGTAAATCTGCTAAATATCAATGTAAAAATCTCCAACTTCCTTATAGCCTGAAACTTGCAAGTGGTAAATTCCAGGTTCCTATTTACTGGTAGGTGAACATAAAGTTGAGGTGTTAGAAGAGTCGTCCATTCATCTTGTCCTGCCTGAGAATCGACCCGGGTGATTTGGGTTTTTGTTTGACAGCAGGCTAAATTTGTACATTTTTCAATAGAAAAATTTCTCCGGCGAAGCCGGATTTCTTCATATAATGCTGGGTCGCTATCGCTCGCCAGGAAGAAATCGACACCTAGATGAGGATAAACGTCTTAAAATAGTTGGCTGAATGGGGCCGAATGGATACAAGCCAGAGAAAGAGAGAAAAGGACAGAAATAACAAAAATCAGGTCACCCCCCTTAAGCCGATCACTCTATGAACGCGTCATCTATCAGCGGAGAGGTGGTACCGTGTGTATCATACTAATTATAATTAGGATAAATATTTTCTGCTCGATATGAGTTCAATGAGCAAGTTATTTTTGTGCAATTGAGGTTTGGCAGTATACTTTATGCAAGGGCCACTTCTCATCTCACTGATTCTGTACATTATACACAGTAAGGTTTCGATGGCCTTTATTTATCATCATTCAATCATAATATATAGTACACATACTCTTAGCTACGACTGTACAATGATTCTGTAACACTGGTTACATGCAAAAATGGAAAATCGTGCACTAAGTTTCAAGGAAGAAGCCACCTTTAAAAATACTGCAAGTAAATTAGGCATAAGATTTAAGCAGAGTTCACCCTATATTGCTCCAACAACAAATAATTGTTAATGAAAAAAGTATGTATTATAAGTGCAAACAAATAGGCTGATACATACAGAGAAGATGACAGACAAGTAGATAAGTATATAAGACAAGTAGATAAGACAAGTAGATTAGTATATAAGACAAGTAGATTAGTATATAAGACAAGTAGATAAGACAAGTAGATTAGTATATAAGACAAGTAGATTAGTATATAAGACAAGTAGATAAGACAAGTAGATTAGTATATAAGACAAGTAGATTAGTATATAAGACAAGTATATAAGACAAGTAGATTAGTATATAAGACAAGTAGATTAGTATATAAGACAAGTAGATAAGTATATAAGACAAGTAGATAAGTATATAAGACAAGTAGATTAGTATATAAGACAAGTAGATAAGACAAGTAGATTAGTATATAAGACAAGTAGATAAGACAAGTAGATTAGTATATAAGACAAGTAGATAAGTATATAAGACAAGTAGATAAGTATATAAGACAAGTAGATTAGTATATAAGACAAGTAGATTAGTATATAAGACAAGTAGATAAGTAGATAAGTATATAAGACAAGCAGATAAGTATATAAGACAAGTAGATTAGTATATAAGACAAGTAGATAAGATAAGTATATAAGACAAGTAGATAAGTATATAAGACAAGTAGATAAGTATATAAGACAAGTAGATAAGTAGATAAGACAAGTAGATAAGTAGATAAGACAAGTAGATAAGTATATAAGACAAGTAGATAAGTAGATAAGACAAGTAGATAAGTATATAAGACAAGTAGATAAGTAGATAAGACAAGTAGATAAGTATATAAGACAAGTAGATTAGTATATAAGACAAGTAGATAAGTATAAAAGACAAATAAATAAGACAAGTAGATAAGTAGATAAGACAAGTAGACAAGTATATAAGACAAGTAGATAAGTATATAAGACATACTACGTATGAGTTATAAGCTTTACCGCTGAACTACGTATGAGTTATAAGCTGTACCGCTGAACTACGTATGAGTTATAAGCTGTACCGCTGAACTACGTATGAGTTATAAGCTGTACCGCTGAACTACGTATGAGTTATAAGCTGTACCGCTGAACTACGTATGAGTTATAAGCTGTACCGCTGAACTACGTATGAGTTATAAGCTTTAGAGAAAAATCCGTTCTCATTACGTGTGTACAAATTATTCTCACACGCCCACTCACACTCATACACGCCCACTCACACTCCCACTCACACTCATACACGGCCACTCACACTCATACACGCCCACTCACACTCATACACGCCCACTCACACTCATACACGGCCACTCACACTCATACACGCCCACTCACACTCATACACGGCCACTCACACTCATACACGCCCACTCACACTCATACACGCTCACTCACTCATACACGCCCACTCACACTCATACACGCCCACTCACACTCATACACGCCCACTCACACTCATACACGCCCACTCACACTCATACACGCCCACTCACACTCATACACGCCCACTCACTCATACACGCCCACTCACACTCATACACGCCCACTCACACACGCCCACTCACACTCATACACGCCCACTCACACACGCCCACTCACACTCATACACGCTCACTCACACTCATACACGCCCACTCACACTCGCCCACTCACACTCATACACGCCCACTCACACTCATACACGCTCACTCACACTCATACACGCCCACTCACACTCATACACTCAAATACTTCCAACACAGATAGACTACTCTCTCTCTCTCTCTCTCCGAGCCCCTTGAGGTCGCTTCAAAAGGTTCATTTTTCTTAACATAGTTTCATGTTGATGACAACCAAAATTTTCTTCGCCGCTAACTTTGGTCTCTTTTAAGGGGAGATTTCCACTTGAGGGATTTTTTTCTTGGCCCCTCTCTCCCTCATGTTTAGCCCCATTGCTTTTGAGATTTTAAGACGTTTGAACCATTAGTTTGGCGATTTTAAGAACTTTCGCCACATTTCTGTCAATTTTAAGACCTTTCGCGACATTTAGGTATCGATTTTCTCCTGGCGAGCGATAGCGAGCCTGTAATTTAAGAGAAATCGGCCTTCGGCCGGGACATTTTTCTACCGAAAATTGTACAAATTCATCTTGAAAGGGGGTCAAAGGGGTGTAATTTTAAGCTTGATGGAGGTCTAGGGAATAAACTAAAAACCTCCCCTTAAGCTTTGTGGCCTTGGTGAAACGTCAATATGAATAAATACGAGGATGGGGGTGGGGGGGAGGAAGAGGGAGAGATAAATATAGAAAGAGGAGGAGATGCATAGAATAAAACAATGAAGATATATGATGTATGATACTGCGTTGGTGGTGTAATGGTTTAGGTGCTTATGTTCTGGCTGTGGGGTCCCGAGTTCGAATCCCGGGAGGGCCATAGGCTTTCATTAGTATATTCAAGTACATCGGGGTTTGTATTTGATATTAATATTAAGTTATTATGGTGCTGATGATAAGTAGGAGGATGAGGCGAAATAAGAGAACATAATATATGAGAAAGAAATACTAAATACTAAAAGACGAAAATAACGAATGTGGAAGTAACCTTTTATGTCCTGTGCAAGCACTCACAATGTTTTTGAGGGCTGCTCAGCCTCGCCAACCAGGTGCTTTATGGGTCAACCGGACAGGTAAGCGTGTTACAAAACGAAAGTTAGCTTCCTTGCTTGTGGACGTTATTAGGGAAAGTAATCCCGGCGTGATAGGCAGGGCTCACGATATCAGGAAATGGGCAGTCTCTCTCAGATTTCTACAATATTTCTCAGTAGAAGACATTGCTAATACTCAATTATGGGCTTCCCATTATCATACGTTCCTAACACTCTACCTGTCCGTCGCTCTACATAAACCAAAGCGTACCTGTGTAGCTTTACGTCAACGGGTACAGTAGGTCATGTTCTATTAAGTTAAGTTTTGTTGTTAAAAAGGGGGGGGGGTGCGGAATAGTCCATATCCCCTCTGTGCCCCTGAAGATTGTGATAAATCACGAGCTGTGATAGGACGGGTTCTACAGTCCAATATTAATTTTATGTTAATTCTAAGAAGATATCTCGCATAGTTGCAACTATGTATGTTGTTTACAAGATTGTACAAATATGTTTAATGTACAAATAGTTTTAAGAATGGAATGAATAACTACTACAGAGTTACAGTTCTCGGGAACACATGTGTGTCTCACTTTATCATGCATACGATCTAATGTAATGATCTGACCATGAGCAAGCAGTTTCTTAATGTCACGCACTGCTTGCAAATCTTTTATACTTTTTTATATATTGTTCGCATACAATAAAACTTAAAAAAATTTACTTGGATTCTTCATCCCTAAGGTTAGGATATTTTACGAATGTCCCGCCTCCAGTCTTGCTAATCAGGCGAAGTCGTCAATGATGAAGGAGCCCTATTAAATTATAGGTTTGATTCCCGAAGGGAAGTAGAGAAAACCTAATATTTAGTAGGGCCCCGTAATCATTGACGACACTGTCCCTCCCGACCATCCCACTTCCCATTCGTTGATTTCTATAGTTTATTCTTGGTATATCAGTGAAGGAAGACGATGGCCGCTAGAGGGCCTGGTGTTGGGGAAGCGAAACATGAGAAATCCACGCATATGGGAAGTCATATGACAACAGATAATAAGTTATTTTTTCTTTATATATTTATATTTTATATTTTACAGAGTTTTTTTCTGTAGGGTACCCGATCAAAATGACGATCCCGTAAGGGAATTAAGCGTGCACTTATGACGAGTACTCCAGGTTAACTTCCGCGCGGGCTATTCAAAATGCTGGCGCGGGATGTTGAATGGAGACTATTATACTAATAGGCGAAGTCGTCAATGATTACGGGGCCCTACTAAATATTAGGTTTTCTCTACTTCCCCTCAGACCCGGTTGGGCTCTGAGGCATCCATAAAAAACACCCCTGCAGAACCCGGAAGGGCTCTGAGGCACCGGCAGCTTGAAAGCCTGTAAGCTTGGTGTGCGAGGCGTCCGTCCGATGCATGTAAACAACAGCCGGTTGGACCGACGCCGCGCATCTCCGACCACAAGAAGGAGAGGCGTCCTTGTTTGTGTGTGCCTGTATGTTATTGTTAAGTAGTGAAAAGTAGTGTAAAGTGGCTGATATCGCCACAAAGTTATCTCCACGGAATTCGTCATCACAACTGAACCAGTTGTTGTTGTTCTTCCCCAAGCTGCCTGGCCAAACAGCCCCATGGCCCCGAGCAAGGCCAAGGCCATAACCGAGCGCCCCACCGAACCCTCCCTGCCGACCACAATAAAGCCTGGGTGACCGAAGCCACTCAATGGCGGGGAGCTGAGGAGGGTGCAGAAACACCCGGGAAACCAAAGCCCCACCCAGGGCCCTGTGCCCCTCAGCAATTATGAAGAGAAAGCTGGGGGGCAAAGGAAAAATGTGATGCTTGGGCTTCCAATCTTGGTAGATTGGGAGGTCAATCCACAGAAGAGACGCCGTCACTTGAGATCTAGAAAATATATAAGGAAAAGGAACAGTCAGAGTAAGCTATGGGTATGGCGGAGATCGCTCAGTTCTCACTCTGATAGACCAGCCCATCACCAGACTGAACCAGTTGACTTAGAGAGCTCTACTTAACGCCATTCTACAGGTACGAAACACATCTACGCTTGGGGATGCGCGGGAATGCGGAAGCAGTCAAAATAACAAAGATATGGTAGCCTAGGCGTAGCCGTTTTTCGGCCAAAACCCCCGGGTTTCGGTATGGAATACATAGCCGGGTCTGATGGGTTAAGCGTGCACTTATGACGAGTACTGCAGGTTAACTTCCGCGCGGGCTATTCAAAATGCTGGCGCAGGATGTTGAATGGAGACTATTATACTAATAGGCGAAGTCGTCAATGATTAAGGGGCCCTACTAAATATTAGGTTTTCTCTATTCCCTTCGGGAATCAAACCTATAATGTGTCCCCTTCTTTGACCACTAACAAACGGTCCAGTATTCCGCCGGACCCTACTGTTCCCCCTACCCCTCACTCCTCTGCTATGCCCCCCCCACCCCAGTTTTACCACAATTACTTGCACAATCCCAAGTCCCGAAACGCCGGGAAACCTCTGGCTTCCGGTGACAGCCTTGTCAAAAGGGGAAGGGCATAAGTCGACACACGGGGAGGTTCCAGTGCTGGTGGAGTGGGCAAATAGCAGTGGAGAAAGTGTAGAGGAGAGCTAGCAAGCTAGTACCAACGTTGAAGAACGCGGGCTAAGAGCAGAGGTTGAGGACACTGGGACTTCCGACACTGGCATATAGGAGAAAGAGAGGGGATATGATAGAGACTTTTAAGATAGTGTCAGGAAAGTATGATGAGGATGTGTGTGAAGCTATCTTCTTGATGTGGGAGGGAACAAGAACGAGAGGACACTCTAAGAAAATTTACAAAGAAAGAAATAGGCTTGAAAAGGCAAAGAACTCATTTTGTGATAGAGTGGTAAATGAGTGGAACGTACTGCCCCAGTATGTAGTCGATTCCGAATCAATAAGGAAGTTTGAAAGTAATCTTGATAAAGCATGGGGAAGACAAGATTTGAAGTTTGATTATAAAGCAAAAATACAGAATAGTAAACATGTTGCGTCTGCTGCCGCCGCCGCCAACACAGTGAACGACCGCAGTAGTGCAAGTACTGGCACTGAGCTGGATACACAGGCCTAGTTTGCCTTTTTTCCAGAGGATCTACTGAAAGAAACTGTAAGAATATAGAAGTCAACAGACGACAGGTCTTTAGAGCAAAAAATGCTCAGGGTAACGTGTTACAGGTCCCTATCTATGCTAAACCCGATCCTGCTAATTATCGGTATTTTGTATATATTCCTGGCCAACTGACTCCCTTTCCGCCGGATACCCCGGTTCAGGACCCTCCTTACCCAGACACCCCTCTTTGCCCTGATTGTAATGAACGTTGTGGCAATAATGGGTGTCATTCCCTTTACCAGTGGAGAGAGCCTTCCCTCAAGTTTCACAGACGTGGTCCCCACCGAGACCAAAGGGAGCTGAATCTGGGTGAGGTGAGCGATGGCCCTTGGGTGACGTGGGATCGGGAGCTTCAGCAATTTGCGATAGATATTACATCTAACCCTTTGTCCCCAGTTCCACCTCCCCCCATTACCGAGTTTGACTGGCTACGACAACAACCGGGCGGGGTCCCGCTACCTATTTTTTATTTCTTCATAGCCCCTCAGTTAACAGCAGGGGATTTTCCCCGGTCCTTCATTGCTCCAGAACCTATTGAACTCCAATGGGAATTTCTGGTAAGAGATAATGCCCATCGAAAGTTTATTAGTTTCCTATTAACTAGGGATACGGCCCTGGCTATTGCTAAACCCATGCCAGACCCCCCTCGGCGGAAGGAGGAATTAGTCAAAGCTTTTCAACAGTATTTCCTCCCTTCCCCGGCTCGTACTATCACCGAAATCCGAACAGCCTTATTTGAGGCAGTAAGATCACGACAGCTACACAGACTCGGTATGGCTCAGGGATTGCCGAAAAATGCTTATTATAGAATTTTGTTCTCTCCGGTCTTGACCCCCAAACTTTTTGATGACCAGACAGAGAGAGATGTTAAGGTAATGTGTAAATTGAATGTAGAGACCCCGCAATAACGGTCTCCCCAAATGGTGCAGCTGCCGGCGGACAGTTGGTCAACGCCCCAGCTACTAGAAACATTTTAGATGACTAATAGTCAGTCTTTTTCTACCACCCTACGTCCTCCTCTCCCCCTCAGCAATGCTAGTGCAATAGGGTTCCTAGGTTGGAATTAGTGTTTGTTCCCACGGGTTGGCTGCGCCACCTTATGTCTTCTACACAACTGGACTGCGCCGGCACAAGCGAACACACGCCGGGCCACGAGTCTCGAAGCTCTACCTTCCCCGGCACTGTGTATAGAATGATACCACCTTCTGGATAAGGGATGGGATACAACGTAACCTAGTAGGCACGTGATCACCAGCCCAGGGGAGGTATGCAAACACCGCTAACCCCAGGGCGGACACGCAAAGGAGGAGGCTTCTCACTAACTTTGACTTCATCTCAGACAAATTATGATCAAAATACAACCGTCCGCCGGCAGGCGGCTACCCCGGATCTTTGGTAGGGTGTATTACTATTCAGCAAATATGTATACTCTAATTGGGGGCGGCTATACCTCTGGGGCTGTTTTTTCCTTAGTTACACTTGTCAAATCCCCAGGGCGGCCCCAGTGTATGTTATGTGCGGCACAACGAGAACAAGTGTTGGTTCTCTATAGTTCAAATGTTTTTTGAGGGCATCTTAAGCTATGCCTGGTCTGGCCCTTTGTTTGAGTTCCCGCCGTCAATGGAGGGGATCCGTCCTGGAGGGGATCGGTCCTGGAGGGTAGGTTCACTCTACATTGGTATGACAGGAGGTTTTGCCTCTCCCTATGCTCCCTCGGGTTGTGCCCACATAACGGAATGTTTTTAATGTAACCCCCTTACTCGAGTCAGGGGCAGCTCAGCAGCAGGCCCATGCTCTCATGGCAATTACTCGGGGTCGGAACAGTTTTTCTACTTCCCCCCTGTTTTTTAGTGTGATACTCATTTTCCCTTCAGTCCCCGGATGATAGGTTTCAACCATAGTGGATGCGCGCATCCCTTTGCTTTTAATTCATTTTTTTCGAAATTTATAATTCACCACTCGTTACTACCACGTTCTCCTCCTGCATGTGGACCATGGCATTCTAGGTCGAACTGACAAAGGCTCAAGCTTTCGGAATCAAAATTTCATACTTAACCCTCTCACGACCATAGGACGCAGAGGTTGCCAGATTAACAATAAGAAATAGATTACTCTCACTGTTATAATTACCTCTCCAAATTAGTTTTCTGCCCACAGCTAACTCAAAGACAACTGCAGAGGTTGAAGTAAACAAACTAAAGGTTTATAGATACCCCTGATGGTAACAAAGGATTTAAAGTATCCCTAATAGGCTCAAAAATCGCGTCAGGATGTGAGAGGGTTAAGTAAGACTCCCCGATCAAATTAAGCATTGCTAGCAATCATCAAAAATTATAGGGCTCTCTCTGACCTGCTGTCAGTCTCGCCAACAGCTTTCCACGCGTGTCAGCTCCCCCTCCCACTTTCTCTGTAGTTCCGACACTATCATTAACGAGGGGCAACTGGAGTCACTTTCCATTCCTTTTCAGTTCACTGGTTCGACTAGTGACGTTCGATCCTTAATATGGTTTGGCCAGCCACGCTGACCCTGAGCTATCTCTGACCTCGAAGTGGTAGTAAACGGTTTATTTAAGTAGTACAAGTTTAAGTTCAGAATGTTCTTACATGTCCAGTCTCGAATGCCGGCGGAGGGGACATGGTCAAGGCCACCCTTGGCTTCCGTCCAAGTGGTTGCATGGGTCTTGCATCATCCTCTTAAGCTAGAAACACTTTAGGGCTTTCCCCCTCCCCCGGCGGACAAACTGGCATAGCCGGCTGATTATCTGGTGCTATGAAGTTTAAAGCTTTGTACATGCATTGTGTCCACTCTACGCGCCTTTGGCTAGAGCCGGTGGTGATCAGCAAAGGTGCCCCCCTTTGCGGACATCAATTGCATGTGTTTATCTCTTTTAGAAATCCGGTTTTCAGTTATTCCCAACCTCTTTTTCTCGACATCCGAATGAAGGCACTCTCTTTTTGGGTTTTTTTTTTTTACTTGTATTCCAGACGTTAGGCACTAGTACTGTGATGTGTACGCCCATTTTGGCTTATGAAAAGAGGGGGGGGGGGGGATATGTGGATCCCAGTACATAAGGAGAACCCCCCTTCCGCAGGATTACAAGTTCATGCAGGGCAGGCTAGGCATGGCTTACGCCGGGCCAAGCCCAAGTATATGTATACGAGCTAAGAAGCTCGAGGGATTTTTTTTTTTTTAGTTTTTAGAACTAGTTTAATAATTTTATGTTTTTGAAAAGCTTAATTAAAGCTCATGTATTTTATAAATAATAAATATTGTTTACACTAATTGTATATGCCTATGTAAAATTAGAATTTCTATGCTAGTCTGCACTAGATTGAGAAGTATTGGTATTGGTCGAAGCGACTCAATAAATGGACCTAAGGAACAAGCTGAGATCAGCCCAGGTTCTGGGTTAAAAGTGATGAGGGTTTTTGTATTAACTCTAGGTATCACGTTTTACAACAAACACCTCATGTACGAGGACTAAGTTGTTGGAGCAGGCTTCTTTGAAGCAACGCACTGCTCACACTCTTTCATATTTTATATCTTCTATATTGTATGCATACAACAATAACATTATTTTCCTGTTATGTAGATTCTTGACTTACAACCTGCGGTTACCGAAGATACGATATTATTGCGAATGTCCCCCTCCAGTCTTGGAATTCAGGCAACATCGTCAATGATGAAGGGGCCACTATTAAATTATAGGTTTGATTCCCAAAGGGAAGTAGAGAAAACCTAATATTTAGTAGGGGCCCCGGAATCATTGACGATGAGGGCCCTCCCAGCCATCCCCTTCCCATTCGCGTGATATTTTGATTTTTTTTACCTTGATATATCAGTGAACGACGAATTGTGCGCTTGGCGAGAGGCGGTAAGAAACCACAACACAAGAAAATCCACCGAATGTGGGAAGCTTGTTGATAACAGTGTTTAAGTATTTGAATTTTTCCTTTTTTACTCTCTTATTTTTTACGAAAGTTTTTTCGTAGTGGGTACCCGATCTGTGATGACACCATAAGAGGAGTAGCGTTGCACTTATGAAGATAACTCTTTTTCTTCCTCGCGGCGGTTGATTCAAACGACTGACGTGGTGTTGATTGGAGACTATTATACTAATAGGCAACATCGTCAATGATTCCGGGGCCCCTACTAAATATTAGGTTTTCTCTACTTTCCTTCGGGAATCAAACCTATAATATATAAATATACTGTATATATACAGTATATATATATATATATATATATATATATATATATATATATATATATATATATGTATATATTTATATATATTACAGTTAGATAATGGGTAAATACTCATTTCCGCCAGTCCTTAGTATAAAACAACACTGCATATTAAAGAAAACTGAGAAAAACAAAAACACAAAATGCTAAATTCGCTGTGAAACAGGTGTGAGGTGCTAGACAATTACAATGTGGTGTACAATCTATCTTATCCTAGTTACATTATAGTTTATCTTATTGTACCAGTACCTCCCTACAATCAACCTAGTTGTTCCCCAATTCGGCCCTCCGCCACGACCATTTCAAAGTCCAAGTCTCTCACTCTTGTCTTCTGTAGCGGAGAGGCCCTTGTACCCCTGAGACATAGGAGTGCAGACCTGAGAAGAGAGAATGTCACAAGTATGAATTGAGTTATGAGTTTTCTAAATATGAGTGAAAGGATCGTATAACACAGTATATGCAGCATGTGGTTCAGATTTCACAATGTCTGCCAGGGTTTTCACTTCCTTTACCCACTCCGCTACCTTTTTTCGCACATAGACTCTCTTGCATTCCTCTGTGCCTATTACTGCTCCCAAATGGCGTTGACCCTCCTTTGTAATCTTCACTCCTGTATCCTACCATCAAAAGTCTGCACCGCTTCTTCATACTTGTCTTCTTTCACTATTAGTATGACACCGTGCCAGAGTGACAGGGTAAAGCAGCCCATATGCCTTATAAATAACCAAAACAGTTAAATCATGACTGTATTTCGATATATTTTACTTAATGTTATTGTATTCGGTTAGGTTGGTTAGGTTAAGTTAGTAAATGCAATAGCATTAACTAAAAAGCAACCAAAATAGAATCGTGGTTAGCGCTCCGGGAGCCGTTGCCTTCTATAAGTAGTCCATACTTTATCCCACCAAATTATTGTTATTTATAGTTATTTTCTGCATTAGTATTATTGTAAGTAGTGGTAGGTTATGCTCTCTAACGACATAAAACTTCGATAGGAAAATTGACAGAAAGTGATTTAGAAATGTGCAGTACATTAAATAGTCAATTTCTTTCCGTTTTCACTAATGAAAATTTGGCACAGTTTCCAGAAGTCCGTAAGGTATACAGCGATAGTATAGAAAATAGGTTAAGTACGGTTACTATAAGTAGAAATGATGTGGTTAAGGAAATTGACAGACTGAAACCTCATAAATCGCCTGGTCCTGATGAGGTATATGCTAGAGTATTAAAAGAATGCAGAGATGAGTTAAGTTATCCATTAACATTTCTATTTAACAAGTCATTAGAAACAGGTATAGTTCCAGAAGCTTGGAAGCTTGCAAATGTAGTTCCGATCTTCAAAAAAGGTGATAAATCAATAGCATCCAATTACCGTCCCATTAGTCTCACTTCAATCATAGGAAAACTACTAGAGTCAATTATTGCTAGGAAAATGAGAAACCACTTAGAAACATTTAACTTAATCAATTCTTCTCAGCATGGATTCACTCAGGGACGGTCTTGCCTTACTAATTTGCTTAGTTTTTTCTCAGAGGTATATGAAGCAGTAGATAATGACAAGTCATATGATATTATATATATTTAGATTTCAGTAAAGCTTTCGACAGAGTCCCTCATGAGAGATTGATGAGAAAGGTTGAGGCACATGGAATAGGTGGGGCGTTGTTAGGATGGATTAGGTCATGGCTAATTGGTAGGAAGCAGAGAGTCAGCATAAATGGTACCAAGTCAGAATGGGGAGCAGTCAAAAGTGGTGTCCCCCAGGGATCGGTATTAGGTCCCCTGTTGTTTCTTATATACATAAATGACCTAGATTTAGGTATAACTAGTAGGATAAGTAAATTCGCAGACGATACTAAAATAGGGAGATCAATTGATTCAGATAGCGATATAGAGTGCCTCCAAAGGGATCTAGATGCCTTACATGAATGGTCAGTAAATTGGCAGATGAAGTTTAACATTGACAAATGCAAGGTATTAAAGATAGGGAAGATGCAAACAAATGTTAAATATAAACTAGCTAATTTAGAATTAGAAAATTCAGACTGCGAGAAAGATCTAGGTGTGTTTGTTAGCAATGATTTGAAGCCTAGAAAACAGTGTATAAGCGTTCGTAATAAGGCAAACAGGATTCTCGGGTTCATCTCTAGGAGTGTGAGTAACAGAACTGCTGATGTTATCTTAAAACTTTACTTGTCATTAGTGAGACCCCATATGGATTATGCTGTCCAATTTTGGTGTCCTTATTACAGAATGGACATAGATTCATTGGAGAGAGTACAGCGTAGAATGACAAAAATGATCCATAATATTAGAAATCTTTCGTATGAAGAAAGGTTGAAGAAATTAGGTTTACATTCGTTAGAGAGACGCAGAGTTAGAGGGGATATGATAGAGGTGTTCAAGTGGGTTAGTGGGATTAACAAAGGGGACATGGCAAATGTACTAAAGCTCAGTGATAGCGAAAGAACTCGTACCAATGGTTTCAAATTAGATAAATTTCGTTTCAGAAAAGATATAGGCAAGTATTGGTTTGGTAACAGAGTTGTAGACGGGTGGAATGGACTACCAAGTGCTATAGTGGGATCTAAAACTGTAGGGAGCTTTAAGATAAAATTGGATAAGCATATGGACGAGAAGGGTTGGGTGTGAAGGGGGATCAGCCGGGTTGGGCCAATCAGCGCTCTGCAGACCTCCATAATCCTGCGTTAATCTCTAACCGTTTTGGTAAGATGATCCTCAGGGTATTAGAGTGTGAAGCCTATAATTGGGCTTTGTAATGAATTGGGGTTGTGTGGGACAGGGATCTGCCTTGCTTAGGCCAATCGGCTTTCTGCAGACTCCCATTTTCTTATGTTCTTATGTTCTTATATCGAAATAAAGTCGTGATCTAACTGATTTTAGTTATATATAAGGCATATGAGCTGTTTTACCCTGTCACTCTGGCACGGTGTCACTCGAGCACCTCACACCGGATCTAGAATTTTACCGAATCTTTTACAAAGCTGAATAGGCCCTAAGTCTGATGTTTAATAGAATGGAATAAATTAGGGTATATTCCTGCATAACGACATGCATATATCTCAAAAATTGGGCAGTGTTACTAGCAATTTAGAAAACTAGGCTATCCTAGCCTGTAATGCAAACGAATGTTCCTCATATTTATGTATAATACCGGTACCTGGCAATGTGGTTTTGAAGACAATCACTGTAGTTCTTGCAGAACAAGACGAGATTAAGCCTGGCACTGGCAGGGACGAACTCGTTGTTGTTATTATGTGATCAGCTGGGTACGTAGCACTGGCTGGTGGGAGGGAGGGGGATTGAGAGAAGGCGCAGTACTGAAGAATTACCAGCTAATTTTGCCCTTTAATTTTAACAGAACATTCATAAGCTGTATAAAATCCTCTAATGATAGCCAGAATAAACTGCTAAAATGTGCCAAAATTTCCCTGGGATCTTATATTTATTTAATTTAGTTACCCATACAAAATAATGATAGGTTTTCTATTATGTTTTAGGATAAACTATTATTTATTTTAACTCTGACGAATTACAAAACAATTTAAGTTCAAATTTCTATATTTAGTACAAATATATGATCAAATTTGTAATAAACACTGAAATATGTTAATCTGAATTACAATTGATTTTATACACCAAAATGTCATATATATACAGTATATATGTATTTCTGTTAATTAAACATCAAATATCTATGTCGACATTTTGACCAATTCTCGTCCTGAACATCGGAAGTGTATGTACTATCAAAGTTACCTAGAGCTTGTAACGGAGTAGAAGTACTTTCTACAGTAACATTGTAGTTGTCTTACGTTGAAAATTATAGACCTACCGGTACGTAAATTGATAAGTTCTATTGACAGCTGTGTGTAGGCTACTTTAGTTATAATTATCCAGAGGTTATATACTATAGCCTAAATTTCTCAGGTACTCTAGATAATATAAAGATTTTTACACGATGAGCGGATGGGAGCCGGTCAAGAAGAGGGCTTGGAATACTGTAGCAGGTGGAATGGAAAATCAACATTTTGATAATACGTCCCCTCATTCAACAGTTTGTAAGAGAGCCCGAGTGGAGAGCAAATTGAAAGGCAGAGGGGTAATGGGAACAATGAAAAGGATGGTATCTCCCGTTCCCACAATCGGTCCTGCTCATAAGAAGCTCCGGCAGGACACTGTATGCAGAACTGAAGGGGAAAACAACAATATCGTCAGTCCGAGTACTTCTGAACATATCGCCGGAGAAAAAACACTGAGTAAGTTGGTATTGTTTCCACAAATACCATTCCAAACAAAGTCGATCCCCACAGTGACATGCCTTCCGTCAGTCCCGCTGCATAAGGGTACCTATGTAAATGTAAAGGTTGAAGGGGAAAAAATAAAATTTCTTCTGGATTCGGGAAGCACGATGAATATAATGCGTGCTGCCGATGCCAAAAGGGTAGGTTTATATAACATGCCCAGTGAAGACATTCCTATACTTATCAGCACTTGGAGTGGTAGAGTAATATATATGGTAAAATACTTTAGGAATGTGCGAATTGATTTTACTAAGAGCTTATCGATATACATAAATGTATTTGTCGCCCTAACCTCGGATCAAAAAAAGCTAAATCATAATTTAATTGGAAGGAATACTCTAATCCATATAGGTGCTGTACAGTTCTGCGATGAAAACTTTGGTCGACTCTACATAACAAACCCACAGGCACCCCCATGTGATGATCAAAGAACCTTAGGATGCCGGTGTAGGCGCCCCTTAATCCTTAATTTGTATAAACTAGTGTATAAGTCACTGAAGGTTTTGATTGATACTGGCTCTAAAAAAGATATAAAGACATTGCCACATTCGGCGTCAAAAGATGCATCGAGTTCGCGACCCAAAACTGTTGAAATCCCTACACAAGATGGACCGTCTCTAAAAGGAATTGTCCATGAAGTTGAAGGGGATCTTGAACCCAATGCAGGGTTTGATATGGTAATGGGAATGGCTTTCCTCCGCCGGTATCAAACTCTTATTAATTACACCAACAGTTATTTGTATTTCAACATCGCAGATAAAACTTACTGTACAAATTAAGAGGTGTTCTTCTTTAAAACACAACACATACTTCTGTTGGTACCACCAGTTTCTCATTTGACAACTTGCACGTTTCTGTCTATAAAGAAGTTGGAGTTATAACTATCGATATTTAACTCATTTACCAGCTACGGTTGCAGAGCATATATAAACACACACAACAAACTTTCTATCCATCAAGAAGTCGCATAACTTTTGTCATTTCTGCCAAAAATCCATGTCTACAACTACAACTTCCAAAACTCGTAATTGACCAATTGCGAGTTTCAGGAAGTTGGAGCCGTACACATCCATATTCAACAGAAAGGCAATAATAATGTAGGATTCTGATTGATAAAAAGTATGTTGAATTGCGTTATATTGAGTTATATGTACTAGATGCTGATGATGTGCTTCCTCCTCATCAACACATCCTGACACAACCCTTCTCACTAAAGACTCTATGCACTCATCATTTAGCTCTTTATCCATCTCTTCTCATCCACTCATAGTTTACGTGTTTCTTATCCATATTTCATTCCTAATCTTTATGTTCCTCTATATGCACTCCATTTATGTTCCTCTATATGCACTCCATTTATGTTCCTCTATATGCACTCCATTTATGTTCCTCTATATGCACTCCATTTATGTTCCTCTATATGCACTCCATTTATGTTCCTCTATAATTATGCACTCCATTTATGTTCCTCTATATGCACTCCATTTCCCAATGTATCAGTCTTTAAAATTCACCTCTCAAGTGACTTATACACATCTTTGTAGTTCAATTATATATTCACGGTTTTTATTCGTGCAATTTAATTAGTTCACATCATTCATCACTTCAACTTATTCAACTTAATCACAAAACATATATCCGTTTTTTATTCATGGCTTTACTGAAAACAATAAGTCCTCGCTATTCATATTTACAGTAAAATATTTCTTCGCTATTCATATTTATAGTAAAATAATTCCTTGCTATTCATATTTACAGTAAAATAATTCTTCGCTATTCACATTTACAGTAAAATAATTCCTTGCTATTCATATTTACAGTAAAATAATTCCTTGCTATTCATATTTACAGTAAAATAGTTCCTCGCTATTCATATTTACAGTAAAATAATTCCTTGCTATTCATATTTACAGTAAAATAATTCCTTGCTATTCATATTTACAGTAAAATAATTCTTCGCTATTCATAATTATTTACATTTCCATCATTTCATTCCCAAAATGTCATCATCTACTTGTCACTCCATTAACTTACACCTATCACCCAACCCTTACATCATCCTATCACTTCATTCTTACACCTCTATCGGCCCATATTTTCACACCTATTTATATATATATATATTGTTCACACAAGTACACAAAATGGTACCGGTACCCTGTGAATCAATCTCATAGATACCTCCCTGAAATTCGAACTCTAGCCACTCAAGTTTCGAGAGGTAAGCTATGCCTTTTCTCCAAGACACTCTATTTATCATAAGTAGACCCGGTAAGGTTTCCAAGTGGCCCAGCGCTACTTCCATTCATGTTATTTTTGTAGTTTTAAGTAGCACAATGGCATATTTTATAGACAATCTTAAACTACCCATTGCTTTGTTAGTTTCTGTTTTTGCGTTTTTTAATTTCAATTTTTATACACGAACTCGTAACTTCAATTCATCATGTCACCCCAGAGAAGTTTTATACAATTAACCCATGAAGCCGTTTTCTACTACAAACCCAAGTATGCGTAGACCAACTGCATTGCACTGTGTGAATGACCCGCCAGAAACAGAGATATAAATATAAAAAAATAACAATTAATAGGAAGAATCTTCGATCATAGGCGCCAACAACTACAACACACAAAGAAGAATGCAAACAAGAAGAGGAAGCAGACGAAGGAGATTATGGCCAACATACCAAGCTCTCTCTTTCTCCCTATCACACACATACTGTACATCCTTGTACCTCACCAACACTTCCACTCCCTCTTGTTTATCTGCTCCCTTATATGTCTTTTCCTATATCTCTAAGTAAATATAACCGGCATATGGCACTATTTAAAGTAACAAGGACTCCCTGTAATAACCCTTATCGACGGAGAAGCCTTCTTCTGTTCACTTACACTACTAACAAGGAAAGCAGAAATCATACGAAAGCAGAAACCAGATGTTCGGTAGGTCAGTCTCGGGACCAAACCAACCCGACAAGATCATCATCTTAGACAAAATCCCTCATAAAGAATAAGTGGAAAAATATACACCACCTCGATTCAGTAACAATTTGATCTTAACCCGTGGAGCCCCGGCTAGTTTTGTAATGTTTGTTCACCAGAACCCGGCCGGTTTTCAAAAAATGGTTCTATTCCAGAAACAATAGCGAATGGGTTAGGAATGAAGGAAAAACCACGAAAAACCGCTCAAAAAGCTTAAAGAATGGTCCTACAGAGCCTCCGAAAACGTAGTTTACAAGAGTAAAAAATTGAAGGAAATTACCCCAAAAAAACAGGTTATTGCGCGCTCACGCGCACGCACGTGGACTTTGAGAGTTTTCAATCATCGGCACGGTTGCGTGGGATACGTACACAGTTCCCATACAAATCTGAGCTCTCTTGAGTGGCTACATCTGAGGTTACGGTCGGCGCAATTAGGGTGACGCGCCAGACGCGTCTCTGGGGCTGTGCGTTACATACATCGCCGACGCATCAGACGCGTCGCTGGGGCTGTACGGGTTAATCAAGCTCAACGTCGATTCGTTTTGAGTCACACTTGGCGATGATTTGTCCTGAGGCGCGTTCAGCGACGATTTGTCCTGAACCAAATCCAACGACGATTTGCCTTGGGTCGTAATCAGCGGCGACTTATCCTGATGCGTGTTCGGTGACCATTTATCCTGAATCAAACTCACAGATTTCTTATCGAGAGTCACCCCAGTCTGCCAGCAATGAGATGGAGACAGACACGAGAAAGAAAGAAGGTACCAAGCTCCCCCCCATCCAGGTTTCAATGTTTTCCTGGTGAGCGGTAGCGAGCCAACATATATATATTTTTGTTTTGAGAGCAAGCTAAATGTGTAAATTTTTCGATAGAAAAATTTCTCCGGCGAAGCCGGATTTCTCCATATAATGCTGGTTCGCTATCGCTTGCCAGGAAGATATCGATACTTGGATGGGGATAAACGTCTTAAAACAGTAGGCTGAACGGGGCCGAACGGATACAAGGCAAAGAGAGAGGGAGAGAAATAGAAAAAAAAAAAAAAAAACGAGGAGAGAGGGAGAGGAAGAGAAAACAAAAAGCAGCGAGGTGGGCTCAATGTTTGCGTTAAGGCTTAAATATTGAGCCCACCTCGTCTTTTTTCTCTCTCTCTCTCCTCGTTTTTTGCTTGTTTTCTATTTCTATCCCTCTCTCTTTGCCTTGTATCCGTTCGGCCCGATCGGTCTTTTATGGACCCCGACCGGGTCCGGGTGGCCGGCGTGATCACGTGACGCGACGTTGCCACATCGCCGACTCTCCTTCCAACGGTTTTTTCCCGCTGTCCTCATCCTGTTTATAGGAGTCTAGACGCTGCCAGTCTGCGTGTAGATGCAGTCTGCCGGCGTCTACACGCAGATTGTTCCCATGTCTGTCCCGTGGGTGTCCCGGCCTGACACGTTTTTTGGCAGTTGCCCCGCCCCATGCCGACCATTTTATGCATGCATAAAATGTTCGCCGCCTCCCGCCCCACATCCCGTGTGCTGGCGACACCACATGTCCTTGTACCAACCATAGGCGATTTTGCCGGCGTCCTTGCCCGTTTGCAGGCGAATTAAGAGGTCGGGGCCGGACGGGACGTTAATTTGTGTATGTGTGAACCGAGCTTAAGGAGTCATCATAGTACTTAGTTTTCTCCTTACTTGGGATCCCTACTTAACATAAAGATAGAACAGTCCACACACTCTCTTGGCCGTTAGTCTGACATACTTATATCTCAGACTTCAGTTGACCAATGCCTCGGATATGTGACCGATATAATCTGCCTTCCAGAGATATAGATTATGCCGTCGACTCAAAGGGGTTATTCCTAAGCTTGCATAACATTGTCTGACGGTAGCTTTAACAAAAATAACAAAGTGATCGCCGGGTTGTAAGGGCATAGCTATACATTACAAGTTATTGGTACCCCATTACAGTTTAGATATTAAGACATTATTATAATGGAGTAGCCTACATATAGGAGTAGTAAGGAGTATCGTATTGTACCTGATAATGAATAGGACTAAAACAATAATAATGGTTCTAACCAAGCAAGATGAAAGATGTCCCAGTATTTAGCTGCACACACACACACACACACATCTGTTCTTGGAACAGATACAAGAGATTAAGAAATGTATATGCTGCAATCAGGAGACAAGAAGCCAGAGAATATGAGAAGAACATTGTGAAAAAATGTAAGAGTGATCCTAAGCTGTTCTATAGGTTTATAAATAGTAAAATGAAGGTAAGGGATAGAATAGTCAGGTTGAAGGTTGAGGGGACCACTTATGATGACGACCAGAATATGTGTGAAATTATGAACAATACACTACACTCAGTATATACTAAAGATGATAACTTTGAAGAAGTACCGGTAGGTGAAATTGGTGATAAACTGGGAGAGATTAATTTTCTCCCAGAGGAGCTAGTAGAAATAATGAAAGGACTAGATGTGAAAAAAGCAGTGGGACCTGACAATGTAGCGGGATGGATTTTGAAAGAATGTGCTGACGAACTAGTGAAACCCTTATATGAGATAATGAAATACTCTCTGGAAGTGGGAAAATTACCAATGGACTGGAAGAGAGCCAACATTGTACCGATTTATAAAGGTGGGAACAGGGAACATCCATTGAATTATCGACCTGTGTCACTTACTAGTATAGTGTGCAAAATCTGTGAGAAAATAATTAAGAAAAGATGGATGATTTACTTGGAAAAGAATAATCTACTATCTAACAGGCAATTTGGATTCAGGGAGGGTACCTCATGTGTTACAAATCTACTCAGTTTTTATGACAGAGTGGTTGACATATTACAAGAGAGAGATGGATGGGTGGATTGCGTATATATTGACATGAAGAAAGCTTTTGACAGAGTATCGCATAGCAGGCTGAAGTGGAAATTAAAAGAGTATGGAGGGATTCAGGGTAGTTTGTTAAATTGGATGGAGGACTATCTTTCAGGGAGACAGATGAGGACTACTATCAGAGATAAATTTTCTACGTGGAAAGATGTCACAAGTGGAGTTCCGCAGGGAGCGGTGCTGGCTCCCATAATGTTTCTAATATACATTAACGACATGCCAAAGGATATAAATGCATATATGAATATGTTTGCAGATGATGCCAAGATCATGAAGCGTATAGAAGATGAAAACAGTGGTAGGGAATTACAGAGGGATTTGGATAGGATAGATCAATGGAGCAAGAAGTGGAAAATGGAATTTAACACAAATAAATGTCATGTAGTGGAAATGGGAGTAAGTAAAAGAAGGCCTCATACGGAATATAAGTTAGGAGAAAACACTATTAACCCATCAGAGAAAGAAAAGGACTTAGGGATAACTGTTAGGAGTGATCTTTCACCTGAGAATCATATTAATAAGATAGTGGGAGAAACATATGGACTGCTAAACAGAATAAAAATAGCCTTTAACTATATAAACGAGGAGATGCTGGAGAAAATAATAAAAACATTGGTGAGACCAAGACTGGAGTATGCGGCAGTGGTGTGGGCACCACATCTAAAAAAGCATATAAAGAAGCTGGAGAAGGTTCAGAGAGCTGCAACTAGGATGATACCAGAACTGAGAGAATTACCATATGAGGAGAGATTAAAGAAATTAGATTTACCATCTCTAATGGATAGGAGGGAGAGAGGCGATATGATTATGATGTACAAATGTGTGAGAGGACTCGAAAAGGTGGACAAGAAGGGTTATATTGTGAAAGATAATGGTAGAACTAGGGGGCATAGATATAAACTAATGAAAGGAAGATGTAAAGGAGATGTGAGAAAGTATAGTTTCCCTTACAGAAGTATAAGTAAGTGGAATCAGTTGGAAGAGGAAGTGGTGTGTGCCAAAAACATTCATATTTTTAAGGCAAAGTTAGATAATTGTAACTCAGGAAGCGGGACAATACGAGCCTAAAAAGCTCAACTCCTGTATACTACAAATAGGTAAATACAAATAGGTAAATACACACAGAGACATTTGGGCAAGTCTCTTAACGGTGTAGCCTCTGTTCACCTAGCAGTATAAATAGGAACCTGGTATAAGTGGACGAAGTTGTGACGTCCCATCTGGGGTTGGTGATCGGTTACAAGGTAAGATGGGCATCGTACTGGTCAACCTAAGCTACTGGTCAACCTAAGCCTTCGGGTGAGACTGGTACCGTAGTGAGAATGGTACCGTACAGATTAACCCTAAGCCTTCGTTTCCAAATGTCGCCAATTGGCTAAAATACAGACTACACACACATCCACAGCCATTCCAACGATACATAAACACTTAACATGCATTTCACACAATACATTCCCAGTTAAGGAGGCGCGATAATAATGAGCTTAGCTCGCATTGCGTGGATTCCCCTTGACGAACAAGTGAGTGAGTCACATCGTGGGAGGAAGTCAGTAAATATGTCGGAGGGGGTGAATTTCAAGAGTAGGTCATGGGAGTAGCTAATGGGAGTAATTACTTTGTCTTTGAAGGAACTAAGTAAGGTTTGGCCGTATTATATCCGCTTTACATTTAGTAATTACACCACCAAAAATGTATTAGGAAAGCATAATATAACATAACTGCGATTCATTGGTTATAGAGCGCATCTATCTTGTTTAAATGAAGGCGCGAACGCTGATTATTAAGAAATTAACTTTTTGTGTAACATTTACTTAACATTTAATTACTCTTATAAGTAGAACACTACAGGTATTAAAGGTAAATGAAAGGAACAATGCGAAAGAAATCTAGATAAGAATATTCATATTTGATATAAGGAAGATCATCTCAATCAATAAGTCTCATACGGTGTCAAGCCAACTATGCCATTGTCAAATTAGTCCTAAACTGACCGAACAGCACAGGTTATAAGTTGGCTGTGGTTGAAATGGTCTCCTGATTCTGGTTGAGTTGTCCGGTCACCGTTTGGTATACATATTCTCGTACCTGGGCACTGATTTGGTAGTCATATTGAAGACAGATTCTTTAAATTAAATGCTGCTGAAATATATATCTTACTGATTCCCAGTATGACATCGTAGATTTTCTTAAGCTAGACACACCTACCCACAAATTAATACTAAATACCTTGTGATGTGTTCGCCACTCTTCTAGCGGCACCGAGGAGCGCGTCGCCCCTCGTTAAATGCTGACAGATGTTGCTGAAAATGTTGAGTGTACCTCCTTGGTCTAGATCCTGTGTTCGTAACACTTTGTTACACTTTGTTGTATTCCGTCCGTTAGTGACACAGTTGAGCTGGGGCTCCACTGCGACCAGGCAGCTCCCTTTCTTCCACTCTCCATTCTAGAAGTCGGTTGGAGTTGGTGCTGGGGTATCCTGGTGTTGGTGGCCGGTCCGGTATTTTGGCCAGCCACATGTCCAAGTGTTTCTTGAAGGTGTCTGGAGACACCCCGGTCATGTTCCTGAGAGGGGCTGGTATACAGTTGAACAGTCTGGTTCCATTGTATGTAAAGCTGTGATGGATCAGGGATTTGATTTTTTGTGTTGATCCCGGCGTAGTCCTCACATAGCACAGCCTCCCTCGCCTTTGGTGTTGAGTCTCTTGGATGTTTGGATTTGGTACCTTTTTTTCCAAAATCTTCCAGACGTAGATGATGATGTATCTCTCCCTACGTCTTTGAAGTGAGTACAGCTGCAGCTCCTTGAGTCTCTCCCAGTAGTTAAAATGTTGAAACCCATGGATTTTACTGGTGAATGTCCTCTGGGTGGCTTCGATTTCTGTTATTTCTCCTACTTTTTGGGGAGACCAGAGCTGAGAGCAGTACTCCAGTCGTGGTAGGACCAGTGACTTCCACAGTGTTAACATACACTTCGCATTTCTTGTGTGGAAGGTTCTCAGGATCCAGCCTGCTATTTGTTTTGCTGTTGTTGTGGCTTTGGTAATATGCTGGGAAAAAGTGGCGTCACTGCTCATATTTACTCCCAAGTCCTTCACTGTGTCTTTGGCGGTAATTTCTTGCTGTCCACTTTTGTAGTTGGTGTCGTTTTGTAGTGCTCTCTTGTTCCCGTACCTTAGAAGCTCGAACTTGTCTCCGTTTAGGGCCATGTTGTTTTCTTCTGCCCACTTCAGGATTTTGTCCAAGTCTTGTTGTAGTAGCTGTGCATCATGTTGTGAGGTGATTTTCTTCATGAGTCTGGTGTCGTCTGCAAACGATGAGGCTGTTGAGTGTTCCAGGTCCCTGTCGATGTCACCTATCATGATGAGGAATAGGAGAGGTCCCAGTACTGATCCTTGTGGTACTCCACTGATGACCCCACCTGCTTCTGATAGGCTTCCTTGAACCGTGACTCTTTGTTTTCTGTTGGCGATGAAGCTGTGGAGCCATCTTCCAAGGTCTCCCCCTATTCCCAGTGATTTGAGTTTATGTAGAAGGATCCCATGGTCCACCTTGTCAAAAGCTTTGGCGAAATCTAGATATATGACGTCTACATTTTCTCCGTCTTGAATATCCTGTAGGATTTTGTCGTAGTGTGATAGTAGTTGTGAAAGGCAGGAGCGGCCTTGTCTAAAGCCATGTTGACATCTTGTCTAACTCAAGCAGTCTCAAGATAACCACACACACACACACATACACACCCACACACACACAGTACTCTGTGTGTACTCACCCGGTCCCCTGGTGATGTCAAGGTTAATGGGAGTAACATTTACACCATGAAGGCAGCGTGTGACAGTGTGTTCGTCACTATAACACACACACACACACACACACACACACATACCTCCCCGTGGCGTAACTGATAGCGCGTCTGGCTCACAACCAGAAGGTCCCGGGTTCAAGACCCGGGCGGGGAAGAGACATTTGGGCAAGTCTCCTAACGGTGTAGCCTCTGTTCACCTAGCAGTATAAATAGGAACCTGGTATAAGTGGCCTAAGTTGTGACGTCCCATCTGGGGTTGGTGATCGGTTACAAGGTGAGATGGGTATCGTACTGGTCAACCTAAGTCTTCGGGTGAGACTGGTGCCGTAGTGAGAATGGTACCGTACAGATTAACCCTAAGCCTTCGTTTCCAGATGTCGCCAATTGGCTAAAATACAGACTACACACACATCCACAGCCATTCCAACGATACATAAACACTTAACATGCATTTCACGCAGTACATTCCCAGTTAAGGAGGCGCGATAATAATGAGCTTAGCTCGCATTGCGTGGATTCCCCTTGATAAACAAGTAAGTGAGTGAGTAACACATGGGAGGGTCACTAACATATAGAATCATGTATCACTGGCACTTAATACCCTCAGTTATAAATTAAAATGTAAAACTTGCAAACTAAACAAACCAAAACTGGGACAAAGAGAATATAAAGGCAAAATAACTACGGTAATCAAAATCGCTACGTGGAAACAACGCAGTTTTGACTTCTCGAAGTTGCATTGCCTGTCTCTCCATTTAGGCTTCACACTATCGGACAAAATTCGCTCTCTCACATCACCTATCGAATTTCTTCCCCGTTAGACATTGCTCTCGTTGCATTTTTTGTTAATATGGTGGAGTGTGTGTGTGTGTGTTGTGATGATGTGAGAGGCTGTGATGGACTGAGTTGTGTGTGAGAGAGTGTGTGTGTGTGCTGTGATGATGTGTGAGGCTGTGGTGGCGTGAATATGTATGCTTACGTCGTGCCATAACCATGTAAATGTTTGTTAATTTGCAGAATGTTCGAACATGTTTGTTACTTGCCATGTCAATATTCCAACTAATACTTAACCCTTTGAGTACCAGCGACGCGTGTTATATTATTCAAGCTATGTTTAGACGATATTATGCAGCTTAGAAGCGATCTGTGGTAGTTAAAAGGGTTGGTTGAGATAGTTTGAAGCCATATTATTGCCTGAGGTCTTTCCTAAGCTGTATAAAATCGTCTAATAGTTGCCACAATATGATGAAAAGGACGTCCCTGGTACTGTACGGGTTAATGAACTTTGGAAGCTTTTGTATTGAAAACATCTGCATGGTTGTCCAGATTCTTATTGTTTAGTAGTCCACCTTTCCATTCTGTTTTCGTTTGATATAAATAACATCTCTCTCTCTCTCCACCACCACAGAGACCTCAACCTTAGCCGCAGTGTTATATTTAATGATGTGAAGGTGTAGATAACCACGAGAACCCTCCATAACAGCCTCACAAACCATCACAACACCCACCACCACCACCACAGCTTCACAAAACAACACTACACCCACACCACCACCACAGCCTCACAAACCATCACAACACCCACCCACACCACCACCACAGCCTCACAAACCACCACAACCACCACCATCACAGCTTCACAAACAACACTACACCCCCACAACATCACACACCACCACAACACACCCACAAACCACCACAACCTCACACACCATCACACCACATACACAAACATTTTTATAAGACATTTTGAATGGGGCAGACAGAAAGAATCGGAAGAGGCGAACAGAGAATTTGTTTTAAAGAGGCAGAAATAAAGATTTAGAAGAGGTACGGTAGACAATAAGTTTTGACAATATTTAGCCAACTTTCAGCTCATCTTATACACAACGATCGTTCAAAGATGTCTTCCCTCCATGAAGTAGAATAAGGAAAACAAATATACAGTATATAATATAGAAGCGAAAGATGAAACAAACCAACTACGCCAATCTATGTACTCGTATGTATGTATGTATGTATGTATGCATGTATGTATGTATGTATGTATGTACTCAGGCCCATCCCCATTACTACGCCAATCTAATGAAGGAATATCTAATATCGATAAATGTATAGCCTTTTACTATACTGTATTTCGGCAATCACTAAGCGATTTGTATTGGTAATTCATTACCTCAGTCAAAAGGCCGAGACATCACACAGGATAATATCGATAATAACAATTATGACAAGATTCGAGAACATTTTTGGGGGGGAGGGGGAAGGGGTGTTGGTGGGTGGGGGGGGGGGGGATAGTGAGAGCACGGTATAGCCTTATGTTACTATACCGTGAGTGAGAGGACCAACCAATGTCTCTGTCACTTGACCTCCGGACCGTCAACAACAAACCTGAGCTCTCTCCTTCCCAACGTTTTGTGACTGTGGTCAGGCGGACAGCATGCCGTCCTGCCCCACAGATACTACTGCGGAAGATACAATGGAGCCAAATACCAGTAGCGATACTACTACTAGTACAACAGCAGAGGAAGAAATTACAAGCGGTCCAAGCACTAACCTTACCGAAAATATGGAATACCAAGAGGTCCACAGCAGAAAAGAGGGTAGGAGACGAAAGAATCAAGGGAGAGGGGATGAAACTAATAATGTTTAGCTAAATGGTGGTGTGGTGGAGTACTGAAGTGGTGGAGTAGTTAGTAGAGGGATAACTATTCTGAACTAATAATATACAGCTAAATGGTGGAGTAGTTACTTAGAGGGATAACTATTCTGAACTATAGTCTATTTTTCCAGCTGATGTTAAATTGAACCCCTTACTCCTCAGCAACTGGTATCTCAAGACTTGATAGAAATATAGGAAACTACTATGTCTCTGCGTCAATAAAACAGCAAACGCATATTAACCCCTTGAAGCTCTGACGCGTTTTAGAAGTTTATGTTGGCTATCATTAGACGATTTTGTGAGGCTTAGGAAGGATCGGTGGGTATTTAAAAGGTAAAGACTATCTCAATCAACCCTCTGACTTCCATACACCCTTCCTAATCTGAATAAAAATCGTCTAATAATAGCCAGAAAGTATTAAAAGTAATGCGTATCGGAGCTTGAGAGGGTAAATAACAACACAATTCGGTACACAATATCCGTTATAACCGAGTAAGCATGATGAGGACATGACAATTTACCCCCAGCCGAAAATAAACAGAGTATAGTGATGGAAAGCTACTAAGGTGAGCCCATTTGGAAGGTAATGATAAAGTAAAACCGGTATCACACGAGCGCTTTTTCACTCAACATTTATCCTCAACACTGGTCTGGCAGCTTATGAGGCCAACATTTAATATTTTTCTGTTGCCTAAATTCATCTATCATATTTTTCACTCAACATTTATCCTCAACACTGGTCTGGCAGCTTATGAGGTCAACATTTAATATTTTTCTGTTACCTAAATTCATCTATCATCAGTCTAGTTTCCGATACCAGTACAAACTAATCCAGAAATGTTGCCAGAAAAAAGGTTGATTATCGAATAATGTTGACTATAAAAGCTCTCGTGTGATACCGGCTTAACCCGTTCAATACCAGGGACGTCCTTTTTATCATATTCTGGCAACTGTTAGGCGATTGTATTCAGCTTAGGAAGGACCTCTAGCAATAGTAAGGCTTCAAACTATTTCAACCAACCCTTTTAACTACCACAGATCCTTCCTGAGCTGCACCCAATCGTCTAAATATAGCTAGACTAAAGTATAACACACGTCGCTGGTACTCAAAGACTAAAGTATAACACACGTCGCTGGTACTCAAAGGGTTAAGGGAGATTTAGAGAAAAGAATGATGGTTTTAGTGGTGATGGTATTGATGCTAGTGTTATCAACCCTTTGAGTACCAGCGACGTGTTATATTTTATTCTAGCTATATTTAGACGATATTATGCAGCTTAGGAAGGATCTGTGGTAGTTGAAAGGGTTGGTTGAGATAGTTTGAAGCCTTATTTTTACTAGAGGTCCTTCCTAACCTGAATAAAATCGTTTAATAGTTGCCAGAATATGATGAAAAGGACGCCCCTGGTACTGAATGGGTTAAGGTGAGGCTGACGGAGGAGGACTGTTGAGGTTTAGGGGAGATGGGTAGGGAAGAGTGCAAGAGTACAAAGGAGTACAAAGGAAATCAAGCAACAACAGATCTAGTGACCCTTCTAGGTTGCTTGTCCTCCAAAACACTGAGGATCAAGTGTCCAAACAGTGGTTTAGAGTGGGTAAGGGAACATTGGAAAGGGAATTACTGCCCTGGAACTAATGTCCGTGGCAGGATTAGGAAGTTAGTAGGGGACAGATGGGTTAGTAACTGAGGGGGGGATAAAATAAAGTTATTCATTTACAAACGCAGTCAGTCGCGGGTTTGATGCGAGATATTTGTCTAGGCGGAGTTTAAATGAATCAACGGTGATGCAGTCTATAACGTCTCGTCTCGGGGAAGCCCATTCCACAAGTTGACAACTCGATTGAAGAAGAAATTCTTAGATTCGTGTGAGTTAAAAGATTTACCAATAATTTTGCAACCGTTTCCCCGCGTGTAATTAGATTGGTCGATAGTGAAGTACTTACTACAGTTCATATTGTCGATGCCTTTGATGATTTTGAACACTTGAATTAAGTCACCTCTTAATCTGCGCTGGGTTAAAGGAAATAGATTTAATTCTCTAAGACGCTCTTCGTATGGTTTGTTCTTTAGGCTAGGTATCATTTTGGTAACTCTACGTTGAACTCGTTCTAGCTTGTTTATATCTTTTTGGTAATAAGGGCACCAGGATTGAACGCAGTATTCCAGAAAAGGGCGGACTAAGGTATTGTAAAGGGTTAGGATAACTTCTTTGGATTTATGCTCAAATGACCTGCCTATAAAGCCAATTATTTTGTTTGCCTTCTTAACAACTTCTGAACATTGTTGACTCGGTTTTAGGTTACTCGATATTGTTACTCCCAGATCGGTTTCTCTGTTTACATTCTTAAGCTGACTGCCATTCATCGAATAGTTTGCTTTCTCATTTAGGTATCCGATATGTAGTACTTTACATTTATCCGCATTGAAACTCATTTGCCAAATTTGGGCCCAACATGACAATTTATCTAGATTGTGTTGCATATCGTCAACTTGTTCTTTTGAGAGTACGCTATTTGCAATTTTTGTATCGTCAGCAAATTTTGAGATTGTACAGGTGAGACCCTCATCTATGTCGTTGATGTAAATTAGAAAGATAATTGGTCCTAGTACCGATCCCTGGGGTACCCCGCTACTTACATTGGTCCATTTAGAGTAGGGGGGAGGGGAGGTAGGGAAGGATGCAAGAGTAGGGGGGAGGAAGGGAAGGGTGCAAGGGAAGGGGGGAGGGGAGGTAGGGAAGGATGCAAGAGTAGGGGGGAGGAAGGAAGGGTGCAAGGGAAGCGGGGAGGGGAGGATGCAAGGGAAGGGGGGAGGGGAGGATGCAAGGGAAGGGGGGAGGGGAGGATGCAAGGGAAGGGGGGAGGGGAGGATGCAAGGGAAGGGGGGAGGGGAGGAAGGGAAGGATGCAAGAGTAGGGGGGAGGAAGGGGAGGGTGCAAGGGAAGGGGGGACACTATGACAAAATTCTTAAAGCGCTAGAAGAAAAGAAAAACGTGGATGTCATTTACACCGATTTTGCTAAGGCATGTGATAAATGTGACCATGGTATAATAGCCCACAAACTGAAAGCAAAAGGTATAACTGGGAAAATCGGACGGTGGATATACAATTTCCTCGTAAACCGAAAACAATCGGTAGCAGTAAACCAAGTCACTTCTGAGCCTTCGGATGTCAAAAGCTCAGTGCCCCAAGGAACAGTGCTAGCGCCCCTTCTGTTCCTCATACTAATTTGCGACATAGATACCAACACCAGACACAGTACGGTGTCGTCTTTTGCTGATGACACAAAATTAAGCAAGATAGTAAACACACAAGAGGACACGGGCCGACTGCAGGAAGACATGAATGTAGTGTTCCAGTGGACCAGGGAAAACAACATGCAATTCAATGAGGAAAAATTCCAATTAATACGGTACGGAGATAATAATGGTTAAAGAAATTACAAATTACTTAACAGAATCTAACCACATAATAGAACGGAAAGACAGTGTGAAAGACCTTGGGGTATTAATGTCTGAAAATATGGGTTTCAAAGTACATAACCAGGTCAAAGTGGCGGCTGCGAAACGTCTAACGGGTTGGATTCTGCGTACTTTTAAAACACGCGGTGAATTGCCTATGATAACGCTCTTAAATCTCTAGTGCTACCGCGGCTTGAATACTGTAGCGTATTAACATCCCCATACAAAGCAGGTGAAATAAATGACGTAGAGAGTGTACAAAGACATTTCACTTCACATATAAGTTCGATAAAACATCTACACTATTGGGAGCGTTTAAGAGCACTGAATCTGTACTCACTGGAACGTAGAAGAGAACGTTACCTAATAATATACACATGGAAAATCGCAGAGGGTTTAGTACCAAATCTACATACTCCGATAGTCATGAAATTCAGTGATAGGAGAGGCTGGGAATGCGAAATCCCCCGGATGAATAACAGGGGTGCTATGGGCTCTCTGCGAGAGGGCTGGTTATCACACAGAGGCCCACGTCTCTTCAACAAACTCCCACGGCGAGTAAGAGACATGAGGGACATCTCGTTAGACAACTTCAAGAGAGCCCTAGATGTCGAACTGCAAAAAGTGCCAGACGAGCCCATCCTCGCAAGGGAGCGAGCTGTCGCTTCAAACAGTCTACTGCACCAAATCACCACCCACAACGAGGGGCGTCGCGCTCCTTGGTGCCGCTAGAGGAGCGGCGAACATATCCAAAGGTATCCAAAGGTGAGGTAAGGGGAGGAAGGGAAGGGGGGAGGATGCAAGGGAAGGGGGGAGGAAGGGGAGGATGCAAGGGAAGGGGGGAGGAAGGGTAGGATGCAAGGGAAGGGGGGAGGAAGGGAAGGATGCAAGGGAAGGGGAGGATGCAAGGGAAGGGGGGAGGAAGGGAAGGGGATGATGCAAGGGAAGGGGGGAGGGGGGAAGGGTAGGAGGCAAGGGAAGGGGGGAGGAAGGGAAGGATGCAAGGAATGGGGGGGGGAGGAAGGGAAAGATGCAAGAGTAGGGGGAGGGTGCAAGGGAAGGGGGGAGGATGCAAGGGGGGGGAGGGGAGGAAGGGAGGGGGAAGGGAAGGATGCAAGGGAGGAAGGGAAGGATGCAAGAGTAGGGGGAGGGTGCAAGGGAAGGGAGGGGGAGGGGAGGAAGGGAAGGATGCAAGAGTAGGGGGAGGGTGCAAGGGAAGGGGGGAGGATGCAAGGGAGGGGGGGAGGGGAGGAAGGGAAGGATGCAAGGGAGGGGAGGAAGGGAAGGAAGGAAGGGAAGGATGCAAGAGTAGGGGGAGGGTGCAAGGGAGGGGGGGAGGAAGGGAAGGATGCAAGAGTAGGGGGAGTGCAAGGGAAGGGGGGAGGATGCAATGGAGGGGGGAGGGGAGGAAGGGAAGGATGCAAGAGTAGGGGGAGGGTGCAAGGGAAGGGGGGAGGGAGGGGAGAGGAACGGGATGATGCAAGGGAGGGGGTAGGATGCAAGGGAGGGGGGAGAAATCCGGAGGATGCAAGGGAGGGGGGAGGAATCCGGAGCATGCAAACAAACGGTGTGTTGGGGGGGGGGGGGGGAGGAGGAAGGGCCACCGTACTTCGTTACATTTACACCCCCGCCTATGTTCTCTCATCTCTACATTCTTTTTTCTAACTAACTATCGTACACGTGAATACAAACACCATATGGGGAGGAGCACTGTACGGACGACGTATAGCATAATACAAACACCATATGGGGAGGAGCACTGTACGGACGACGTATAGCATAATACAAACACCATATGGGGAGGAGCACTGTACGGACGACGTATAGCATAATACAAACACCATATGGGGAGGAGCACTGTACGGACGACGTATCGCATAATTATAACTTTCACATTTTCTCAGTATCTACTTATGTTCTCTCCACCAACCAACTTTACTTCTAAAGTCGATTAATGAAATTAACAAACATGTGGCAGTCCGGGGATTCGAACCCAGGACGCTCACACCGAAAATCAACACACTTATGCATTGCACCACGAAGACAGTTATCCAAAAGAAGGATGCACAAACCTACGATTTATTATGCAGTTTCGAATCCTGCATACCAATCTTAGCATGTACATTCATTCCAGAAACTTACATTATTATTGCATTTCTATTTAATTAATATCGATGTTTAGCCCTACGGTTCCAACTTCCTTATTGCCTGAAACTCGCAGAAAGAGAGAAAGAGAGAGAGAGAGAGTATTTGTTTGTGTCCAGTACTGTTTACTCTAACTTGAGTAGTATTTAGAAGAATTAGAATTACTTGTACTTTTACTCCACTACATTTAATTTACTTCTTTTAATTTGGTAGAATAAAACTTTAGCAAATTTCCGAGATTTTCTTGATAAGTTTTTGATAAGTTGTTTTGACTTTATATTGTCTTTGTCTCAGTTTTGGTTTGCTTTGTTTGTAAGTTTTACATATTAATTTAAAGATTCGAAATTCCAGGTAGCATTTCCCCTGGACATTCTCTGAGAGTGGGTGTAATAATTATTCCTTGGCTAGTTTAAAGGTCATCACTATTATGTATATATACAGTACATCCTAAATTCCTAATAACTCTCCCCTTGCCCCACCTGATCCCATAGTTTAACCCTATTAGGTGCAGGACGGGCCAATTTTGATCATCCCTGTTTTACTTCATTATCTTAGAGATTTTAAGACGTTTCACCTCTTTAGTTTGGCGATTATAAGATGCTTCAACCCAATAAGGTGTCGATTTTGTCCTGGGCGAGCGATAGCGAGCCGGCAATTTAGGAGAAACCGGCCTTCGGCCGTGACATTTTTCTACCGAAAAATTTACAAATTTAGCTTGAAGGGGGTCTGGGGGACGTTTATTAGTTTGAAAGGGGTTTGGAGAGGCGCTTTGCCAAGTCAAGGAGGTAAACAAAATACACATTATTCGAAAATGGCAAAAACAATCAAAACCCTCAATAATAAGTATACAAAATACCATAATAACCTCCCAGACGTTGCACCAGATAGTGTTAACCTCAGCCTTTATACCCGTGACTCAGCATCATCATTTTACTATAGTATATTTGTTTCCTAGCTGAGGGTAAATTGAATCCTTCAGCAGCTGATTTCTCGATACTTAATGAAAATAAATTAAACTACAATGTCTCTGCATCATCTTATAGCCAAGTTATAACAATTAATAACATATTTCTCTACAAAATCTCCGTAATAGGTAGGTAATTAAGATTAAGATATGGCAATTTACCATCAGCTGGAAAAAACCGGCTATAGACGCGAATTTATTTTGAAATGCAGTGGCGGCTCGTGATAAAATAATATGGAGGGACTGCACATTTCCTATATCAGTAATAATATTATGTTATAAACTTAACACATTACTACTGTACTTACTTTATGCTCTCTGCATACTGTTCAAAAGAAATGTACTGCCAGTACTGTAGTTATTTTCCTGGATTTCACTTCACAAAGTTAACCAGAATTGTAAAACTAGCCTTAGCAAATAAAGCCTCCTGTCAACTCTCAGGAATCTCGCAGAGCCTCCAGACGATCCAGTGGGGTGGGGGGTGGAGGTGACATATTAATCACATAAAAACATCCGTTATCCTCAGGTGGGCATTGACTTGATTCTTAAACATATTGATAGACGTACTAGCAATTACATTATTTGTTAGCTTGTTCCACTCGTGTAGGCCTATTATACTATAGCTAAAGAAGTTCTTGTGACGTCCAGGTTAGCCCTCTTGGTTAGCAGCTTTATGCCGTTATTTCAATGGGAAGATAATTAAAAAACAACAACGCATTTGTGTCTACTCTGTCAAAGACTTAAGATTTTGAAACATTAAACAAGAGAGAGAGAGAGAGAGAGAGAGAGAGAGCGAGCTAGCTATAAAGATATTGGAGCTATAAGTATCGATATTTAGCAGAAATACCCGCTAAAATACCGTAATACGGTTAGGCCTACTATTCCTTATAAATACACAAATATAATTCAACATTCTACCCTACTATCCACCAGAAACTTACATTAGTATTGCATTTCTATTTAATTAATATCGATGTTTAGCCCTACGGTTCCAACTTCCTTATTGCCGGAAACTCGCAGAGAGAGAGAGAGAGAGAGAGAGAGAGAGAGAGAGAGAGAGCAAAGTTAATAGGCCTATACATACAAGTGTGTATATACTTTGAGAGAGAGAGAGAGAGGCCTACTGTTTGCAAGCATTATTTAAAATTTAACCGTCTTGTATGATTCTTAGTTTTAAGGAACCACGGTTAACTTAAACATTAGGTTATGATGTTAATTAATATTGCCTAAATCTGCTTCGTTTTTGTTCCATTTACATTATTTCATACATCTACTATTTAGTATCAGTTCGAATGGACGCTATCAACAATATGTTGCACTTGTTAACTATTCTGTCAATAATTTAATGAAATGTGATAATATGCGCAAGGTACTCATCATTATTTGATGATATAAATTTTTAACATTCGAATTTTGAACTGTGGCGGAAGAATACCCTGGACGGTTGGACCCTGATGAGTGACGACGAGAGTCACGTGTGTCACTTCAGTTGAGTGCCAGCAATGAAAGAGAGGGGACACGCTCGACCACTGGGACAACATGGCGACGCAAAATATGTTCCGGATGACTTTATTGTTAGTGATTCTCATATGCAGCTGTGCGGGACATGATACTGAATATTTAGGAGCCCAACCCAAGGAGATAACCACCAAGTGCACTCACCTATGCCGAGGAAAACTGGTAGGCTAGTAGGCCAAATTTTAGTTTCAATTTAGTATTGCAGTTTAATTTAAGTGATAGGCCTACATGGGCTATTATTAGTAAATAAAATTAACGTCATCACTTCATCAATGTAGCCACCACTTAAAATCTCCATATTTGGCATTTCTATCCCATTATTACTGTAATAGGCCTAGGCTACAGTATCTGGATTGTTAAATGGTAGGCTATGGATAATGGTGGTGCAATGTTTAAGCAGGGGGGATGGGCAGGTTTTCTGGACCACTTTCTCCCTCATGCTTAGCCCCATTAGTTTTCAGATGTTAAGATGTTTGCGCCATTTATTATTACTGTAATAGGCTATCTGGATTGTTAAATGGTAGGCTATGGTGGTGCACTGTTTAAGGGGGGATGGGCAGGTTTTCTGCACCACTTTCTCCCTCATGTTTAGCCCCATTAGTTTTCAGATGTTAAGATGTTTGCCCCATTAGTTAGTCGATTTTAAGACCTTTCGCCCCATTAGTTAGCCGATTTTAAGACCTTTCGCCCCATTTCTTCAATATTTAGACCTTTCGTGCTATTTAGGTGTCGATTTTTTCCCTGGCGAACGATAGCCTAGTGAGCCTGTAATGTTGGAAGAACCGGCCTTCGGCCGGGAATTTTTCTACTGAAAAATTTACAAATTAGGCCTACCTAGGCTAATCTAGGCCTAATGGATGTTTTTTTTTTTAATTTGATGGAGGTCTAGGGAGGAAACTAGAAAAATAACGAAAACCTGCAAAAATCGCCCCAAAAGTGACCCATCCCCGTGTTGAACAAACTACAGTATAGCATAGGCTAGGCCTACAGACTATTTAAAGAACAGGGGGCAAAATGGTGTTGTGATGACTATTTACCATAATCTAGCCTAGGCCTATTCATTAGCCTCGAATTAGGCTAAGCCAGAATCTTAACCCTTAAACTTCTGTAACTCGGGGAGGGCCAGAGCAAATAGGTTTTAAATTTCCACCTAGGGTCCTAGGCTAAGGCCTAACCTATACCTTGACTCCCCTATCTATCTATCTATCTATATGCTTAGGCCCAATCCCCATTTTGGGGGTAGCCGACTCAAGACAGAGCAAGAACAGGGAAAACACAAAAACACCATAAAACAAAAAATAAACACAGATAAAAAACACAAACTCTCACACATCCAGGTCACCCAGGAGAAGACCCAGAGACCAGGGTTACCAAGGTCGCTCCAGCACTCCCCCGGCCCCTGACCACCAGGAGAGGTTCCGATCTCGGCAGGCAGACATGCAGCGGAGCCAAAGCGACAAGCCCTCCCACCACACTTCCAGGCACACCCTTCATATTAATCGTCTCCCCGGGCCAGGCGCCTGATGGACTATTATCTAGTCCAACTTGCGCCCGACCCCTTACTCCAGATGACCACGTGTTCACTCAACTATTCACAAGCATTCTCCATTCACTCCTGTCCACCACCACTTCCCCTGCCTGATCTATAGTCATTCCTCTATCATCCAAAGCCTTTCTTACACAGTCTCTCCATCTCAATGGGGGTCTTCCTGCCCTTCTATCTCCCCTTGTACCTGACTCACATATTCTCTTTGTAAGCCTTTCATCTGCCATTCGTTCAACATGACCATACCAGCTCAGCACCCTTCTGTCCACTCTGGCTGACAAATGTTCCTGCTGCCCCACTCTCCTACGTATCGCTTCATTTCTCAATCTGTCTCTACGAGTAACTCCACACATACTCCTCAAGCAGCTCATCTCCATCACATCCAGCCCTCTTTTCTCCTTTTTCTTCAGAGCCCATGTCTCAGCCCCATACATCACTGTTGGCACAACAATTCCTTGATACAGTGCACTTTTTACTTTCACTCCGAGATTTCTCGTCTTCCACATACTTCCCATTGCTCCGAAAACCTTCCTTCCTTCACACACTCTGTTTTACCTCCACTTCCATACCTCCACTCCTGCTTATTGTTCCTCCTAGATATTTAAAACACTCTACTTGTTCCAATATTTCCCCATCCAGCCTCACATCTAGATTCACTCTATGCTCTCCCCTATTACACACCATTACTTTACTTTTATTGACGTTCACCTTCAGTTTCCTCCTTCCACAAACCACACCAAACTCTTTGACTACCCGCTGCAGTTTCTCATCAGAATCCGCCACCAATGCTGTGTCATCAGCGAACAGCAACTGATTCAACTCCCAATCTCTACCATTCTTTCCTACTAAACCCAATCCTCTTCCCATAGTTCTCCTTTTCACCTCCCTCACCACACCATCCATAAACATATTAAACAGCCATGGTGACATTACACAACCCTGTCGCAAACCTACCTTTACCTCAAACCATTCACTCAACTCACCATTTCCTACTCTCACACTCCCCAATTGGCAGAAATATTAGCTCGATTGTTCTAGTCCTCTCCTTTTTCTTTTTTTTAGGCTAGCCTATAGGCCTAGGCTAGAAGTGTGTGTTCAAGGTTTTTGGCCTAGGCTAATTATAATTATCACTGGGCTACAGTATAGGCCTAGGCTAGTTATATATAGGCCTAGCCTAAATAAAAGCATGGGTAGGCTAAATCTAGTTATAATCCCCCTCCCCCTTCAAAAGAATTAAATAAAACCCGTAGTTTAGCATTATTTTGGAAGGTTTAGCCTAGCAGGTGTGCAAAATAACAAAAACAAAGTTTTACCCCCATCCCTCACAAGTACCCGCGGGTAGAATGTAGAGTTCGGGCGTACCGCCAGCATTGTTTACACTACGCGGAGCGGCGGGCCGGCGGCGGATGCTTGCCATCCTTGTTCCCGTCTATTTTGACTGCCGTTGGATACAATGATATGTTGAGGGGGGAGTGGGGACATTGCCCCCCCCCCCCCCTCACCTTCCCCATGACATATTGTCATCATCATATATATTGCCAGCAGGGGGTAAATAACTGAGAAAAATCGCCTTCAAAATAGACGCGAACTTAACTGCGGCGATCGACCATGTAAACATGACGGCGGCAGCGGATGCTTGCGATCATGTTTCCGTCTATTTTGACTGCCATTGGATACAATAATATGTTTACCCCCCCCCCCATGACATATTATCATCATATACTGTATATTGCCAGCAGGGGGCAAATAACCGAGAACAAAAAATCACCGTCAAAATAAGACGCGAACTTAACCGTGGCGATCGACCTATGTAAAAATGACGACCGTACGCCCGGATACTACATCCATCCCGCACCCACTCACCTTCCTTATTTGAGTAGGCTAGTAGAAATTTGGTTGTACTTCTGGCAGGGCGAGTTTGGGTAAGGATGTAGTATTCGGCGTACCACCCGCCTTGTTTACACTACTCGCAAGCTTGCGATCAGGTTCCCGTCTATTTTGACTGCCGTGCAGGCCCTGCAGGGTGCCCAAATAAGCTTGAAGGATGTAGGCCCAGCCGCCCAGGTAGGAAATTTTCAGACAGAATATTGCTTACCGGTACCTTAGTGATTGCTTACCTTAGTGATAGTAAAGAGGCAAAAGAGTCAAAGCTCATAAGGGGTGCCTCCTCTCAGTTTCCTTACAGTCTCCAACTGGTCGTATCAGTTTTTAAACATTGACACTGGTACTCCTTATTTCATTTTCAGTGAGACTTTCATTTATTTATTATTCGAGAGTTGAAAAATGTATTCCGCTTTGATGTTCGAACAGTAGGAAGAAAA
The DNA here is from genome assembly GCA_032716605.1 of Paralithodes platypus. Classification (NCBI taxonomy): domain Eukaryota; kingdom Metazoa; phylum Arthropoda; class Malacostraca; order Decapoda; family Lithodidae; genus Paralithodes; species Paralithodes platypus. The sequence goes on from CM064510.1 coordinate 43,407,743, forward strand.
TGCTGAGCGCCGTAGGCTGTGAGGCGTTGAGGTAGTGGGTACTGTACCGATATTGCAAACCAAGTATTTTAATTGTATCAATACTGTACCACTTATAATTACATGAAACGTTTGAATACAGATCTAGGTAGTGAAAAGCTAACATTTTGTAATAGGCCTAGGCCTATTTATGATAGGTTAGGTGAATGCTAAAATTGACAAATTAACTGAAAATATATATTTTTTTTTCTCGCAGACTCCCACTGTAACAGCATTTCTATCAATCATCAATGTATACATAGGCTAGCCTATATTAATAGGATCTGACTTGCGGTAGTTCAAAATGGAAATCAAGAAATTATGAGTAGGCTAATAACAATTCCACTGCGAGTCGGTCAGCGATTCATGATGAGCAGCGAGCCTATTCTTCAAAATCTAACGTTACATTTTTAAAAAGTGTTCTCCCACAGCATTTTTATCTGTATTATTGGAGTTTAGATCCGATTCCGAAGCCATCAATTATATCACTTGTAACACACTTGGCATAATTTTACTAGCCACTGTAGGCCTATAGGCTATGGCAATAATGATGTAGGCTACATGCTTGCACTTGCAGCTTTACCCAATCTATAAAGTATAAAAACAATTGATGGGCTAGCTGTCAATAAGTAGCTAATAATCTAGTTACCCTAGTACCGACAATCAAATCCAATGGTAACGGTGCCCAACCCAAAGCAAAGATAATTTTGTACAACACGCCCTTACATGAAGGCTTATATCACTGGATGGCCCATAAGGTTATGGTACCCTTCATAATCATTAGGTTATGGTACCCTTCATAATCATTAGGGTACTTACCAAGTCAAACTCAGGAACAAATTAACATAGGCTACACCTGCTTCGTCAATAGCCTACCCCACTTTATTACTGTAGTATTTATCATAAATGGAGTTTTTCTAATAGTCTTATCTGGCCTTAGTGCAATGTAAATTGATTGCAAACTTCACAGTGACACACTTGATAATAGAGACGCTCTCTCTAACAATAGAAGAGAATGATTTGGTAAAGTCACCAGTCCAGTCCAGTCGTGGTTGTGGGATAAGTTTTTTGCGACTCCCGCTGCCTCTTCTTCACTGTTGTGTCGGCTTTTGGTTTATTATGTGTCCACGTTTATTCCATATTGTCTTGATGTCAACCTGCCGCCTGGGGCAATGGTGCAGAATAGGCCTATACTATAATCGCAGCTACCAGGGACCCCTTTAGATTACAAACCTGGAAGGTGTTTATCCCAGATGTTGATATGAAGAGACCTTGTCCAGAAGTACCGTATAACATCTGAGGTGAAGCCATTGATTTCGTGGGCTGATGAGTGATTGTTGCTTCTGTGCTATGTGTATGTAAAGGTAAAATTATGGTTTGTTGTTCAAATTATGCCTTTGAAAGGGTGACAGGTCAGTTGAACCAGTGCCACTTTAACCAGTGCTAACTCAACCAGTGACCATTTTAACCAATAGGTTAGGTTAGGTTACTGGTTAAAATGGTCACTGGTTGAAATGGTCACTGGTTGAGTTAGCACTGGTTAAAGTGGCACTGGTTCAACTGACATGGAACCCTTTGAAAGTGATAACATGACCAAAACAAGGCTATTTCATGTTATTTTTCTTGTATTTCTTCTCATATTGATTCAAGTCTTCACACAAAATTGCTCCGGTTTGACACCCTGATACTGTCTATTTCTGTACAGTGGAGCCCCCATCTTAGCTCCTAATCGGTTCCGCAGAAATTTAGCTAAGATTGAAACAGCCAAAATCGGGGCACTGTTCTTATGGGGAAAGTTCTAATCGTTCCGTGATCATTCTAAAAGTTGCACTTTTTCCCAGTTTTAGCCTATGAAAACATGTTTTTTGTCTACATAAAGTAGGCCTACATCTTATCTATCTATCTATCTATTGCCTGACGCCGTGATCCCCGAAGGGGTGGCCACGAACGAACCGCCCCCATGCACCTCTGTCCCCAGTCAGTCGACGCCCCTCCCCCCAACCAGCACCGCCTTCGTTCATGTAGTTCCTCACTCTTATGCATTGTAAATAATAATGTAGACATGGCTAAATAACAGTCCTAACCATAAAACTTAGGTGCATTATAAATACTGTAGATTGGGGCATTGTTTCTATCATGGGATTTTTTTTAGGCCTAGGTTCCAGTCACCCCTCAAGTACCCATTTAGCCCCAAATGCATCCAATAAATGCATATTATGAGGAAAATATGTATGAATACATATGAGAAGATTACTTACCACCTAGACTTTATTTTAAATCATCGTCTAGGCATTTCCGCCGCTTTCGTCCATGGACTGGCCTTTGCTCTGTGTTTTGAGCATCAATTTCCTTCATTGCTACCACCAGGCCCACCATCCCTATCACCAGATGTACTAGATAGAGGTTAGGCTATAATAAATGCGAGAGATAAGGGGTTCAGGCACAAAAAAGCTTGCAAACAGTTGTTTTGTCTACACAGATACGAGTGGACTGTAAGCGTCTGCTTAGTGATGACGTCATACAAAGATGGCTGAATCTTGCGCATTTGACGATAGGATCTTGGATTCACTCGGATTTCGTTTATAAGCGGCAAATGCCTGGCAGATTCTTTAGTTATGTTAAAAATTTTGTATTGTTTTTGTTTTCTAGTTTTTGGTCAAGTTTTTCATTATGTTTGCTCTTTTTTCGGGTTTCGACTGGGATTTTTGTGCGAAGATTGAAGCTTTTTGAGCGAAAATTGAAATTGGGAATCTTTGGTGTGTGCGGCGAAATTTGAAACAGCGAAAACTGCTGTGGCGAAAATAGGGGCTCCACTGTATATGTGTTCTCCTGTCACATAATTTTCCTTTCATGTGTCTCTTGCTGATCCTCCCTACCTGTTGTGGGAGTAATGACTGACTGACTGACCAAATCGCTACGAAAACTACATCAGCGCGTAGGAAATGCACGAGCGCATCCAACAATATACCTGGTATATATTGTGTTTGTTTATTTTGCAAGTTTTACAATTCAATTTAACTAATATATTTATACAAAATCTGTGGTTGAAAAATGTGGCGCGAATAGCGTCGTGCAGCCTGCAGTGCCAGCGTATTGATCGAATTGCATATACAGTCGACCCTCGCATGGGCGGACCCCAGTTGCCTGGACTTCGGTTTGTGCAGGCCCAACAGCCGATATCGGACAAGCCCCCAAAAGTCCAGACAAATCGGGCAAAAGACCATTAGGCCTAATTTAAAAGTTGTCCGGTAGGTGGCGGGCCGGGCGGTGACGCAGGCAGGCAATTTCCCGCAGAAAAGTTCAGTTTGTTTACGAACGCCATTCCGCTTGCTTCCCCCATCATACCCGTGAATAATCAGTGCTTTAGTGCTTCAACATGCCTCCCAAACCTCCCAAGATCAAGCGTGTGACCCTTAACGTTCAGCAGAAGCTTGAGGTGCTACGCATATTAGAAAAGGGATGATCTGCGAAGAAGATATGTGATGAGTATGGGATAAAGAAACAGACTGTATCAGACATTAGGAAAGCCAAAGACAAGCTGAAACATTATGCTGCCTCATATTGTGTTGATGCCGCAGCCAGTAAGAGTACAGTACTGTACTGCATACATTTTCTTTAAATACAGTACAGTACTGTACTGTACATGTCATTCCCCCCACCCCAATTAGTCCGCACATTCGAGGGTTGACTGTATCATGCCTTTTGAGCATTTTCATGCTTTCTAATGTAGGCTACATATACGGTTGGCCAACTTTGTCCTGTGACAAAATGTTGTGTGTGCAGGTGTGTGGTATTTCATCTGTAGTAAACAACATAGTTTTTATCAACTTTTACGAATGAATCTCTAATCCTATGGTGTGTGAAAGAAGAGACGTGATTTGTTTAGACAAGCAATATTTGGAAACTATTTTCTCCTCTACTAGAGGGTTACAATAGTAGAAGTTTCAGATTGATGAAAGGTAATAATGGATTATGAAATAAAGAAGCTTACAGTTAATACTAATACATAACCTATCCTGACTCAAATTACTAGGCATGGCAGAAAATGTGAGTGTGTCGGTGGTAGGAGAGTGGTGCTTCGTTTCAATTTAATCGAGACGGCACGGCGGTTTTTAACGACACACTGGTGAATGGTTGTATTTAGGAGGCCTGCAAATTAATTGTTTGGCTTATATGTTCTATGGACAGTAAAATTATATATTTTGTTATAACATGAAGTGCAACACGAAGTTTGTAGTGTAAATGTTTGAACTTGCTTTTGTATGATACGTTTTAATCCGGGAACGGCGCCGAGACTCTTAAGAGGTTTTACTGGGGGAAGGGACTCATAAGATCCAAGGCCTAAAAAAAAAAAAAAAAAAAAAAAATGTGTCAACATGTGTCAACCCCTCCCCCCCCCCTCCCCTCCCCTGCAATTATCACATATTTTCTTATTATTCCCTTGTTTATCGGATTATTTAACACATCAATATCTCCCACCCGGTTTCAAGGTCATCTGGGACGCATATAGAGATCGTGGCAAGAGAGAGAATTCACTAGCGGGACATCAGTCTGGCTTCAGGCCTCGAAAGGGGAGGGTGTATGTCTCGCGCGCCTCACACCTCATGACTAGACGGTCGGCAATAATTTGTCTTTTTCACCCCCCAAATACTATTCCCACTTGTTTTATTGCTGTTACATGTTAATATCTTCATATTAAATGTAAAATAGGCGCATATGAATAAGTGATAACGATATTTATCGGATAATGCCGGTTTTAGTCGGGAGTGTATGAAAATATCCTCGCTTGGCGGGCACTTTCAAATACCAATGGCGCGCGCTTCCCGGGTTAAGAGGATAGGGTTTATATTTTGGTCGGTTTATTTATATTTTATTATTTTTTATTTTCCTTGCTAGACCTCCATCAAGTTTAACAAAAAACACCCCCTAGACCCTCCTACAAGATAAATTTGTAAATTTTTCGGTAGAAAAATGTCCCAGCGAAGGCCGATTCCTCCTAAAATTACAGGCTCACTATCGATCGCCAGGTAAAATCGACACCTAAATGGCATGGAAGGTCCTAATATAGACAAAGAAATAGGGTGAAAGGTCTTAGAATCACCAAACTAATAGGATGAACATCTTATAATCTCAAAACTAATAAGACTAAACATGAGGTAGAATAGGGTCTAAAAAAGCAACATATTTCCCCATAAGAGTTATGTAGTGGCTATCCTATCAAAAAGCAACATATTTCCCCATAAGAGTTATGTAGTGGCTATCCTATCAAAAAGCAACATATTTCCCCATAAGAGTTATGTAGTGGCTATCCTATCAAAAAGCAACATATTTCCCCATAAGAGTTATGTAGTGGCTATCCTATCAAAAAGCAACATATTTCCCCATAAGAGTTATGTAGTGGCTATCCTATCAAAAAGCAACATATTTCCCCATAAGAGTTATGTAGTGGCTATCCTATCAATTTCCCTGTTTTGATTCTCTTGGAAAGCAAGACTTAAAAGTGCCCTCAGAATGTGAGATATCATTCTTAATCTGTTCAAATAGATCACATAGATATTTGTGTATATCCTATCGATCTTCAGACGATTTTATTCAACTTACTTAGGACCAGTCAAGTAAATTAACCCCTTGATCCAGAGGTTCTTTCTGATCTTAGCAAGCATATTTAGCAGTAGCATTAATAAAGAAGTCGTCGTCTGATTGAAGGGGTAAAGGTGAATAAATCAAATTGGGTGTAACTGGAATTACAAACTGATCATCAGTTTATCCTTCTAACTATGAGAGGTGCTTCCAAATCTGAATAAAGTCGCCCAATGTTTGCCATATATATATATACAGTACGGCAATGTATTAACAGTTAAGAACAAATGAATGCAGACAAAAATGATTAAAATAATAACGGTTGAAGGCCAGAATTATGTGTTTTTTAGTTCATTAGCATTTTTAAAAGCAATATCACATAGTTGCTATTGTAACATTTTAGCATAGTAGTTAAGTGTATACGATGGTCTAGTAAATATATCATGGGAATTATTTGTAATTTATTGTCACGCTTCCTAATTCGAAATACATATTCTTCGTATTGTTTAAAGCACCGGGACTTCATGCATTTCAGTCTTTTGCAACGGCAATTTAATCAACTTTATCAAGCCCCCCCAAAAAAACCTGCTCGTCCTTCCACACAAGTGTGGGGACTGGGGAGGGCAAACGAGCAAATACAGTAGGCCTAGTCTAGTAAAGGGTTGGCACTTTTATATATTTGGAGCCAGTTTATTGCAGAATAGCCTATGTTTAAAGAACTGTGCTATATAGAATAGCAGGGCTTGATTATCAATAAATTAATTACTACATACCGGTACACATTTGCTTATGTAGAAAATAAAAGCTATCAGTCATATAAACTACAGCATCTGTTTTAAGTTTGGGCATTGGCGAACATTTCTCGGGTAACGTGATGTGTATGTCTTTTGCGGAAAGGCTGATTGTCGCACAAGAAACTTCAGATCCCCCCCCCCCCCACACCCACACCCACACCCACACCCACACACACCGGGGAACTGCTTGTACTGAAGGGTGAATACAGAATTAATTTAGAACAGGTACAGGTATAATTTTATAGGCCTACATAGTACAGACAGATCTACACAGCTTTGGAAACATAATTGCCCAGAGTGGACATTTACTGAGGGGTGAATTAAATATAAATAATCACACATTATTATCATTGAGTTAGTCCCTCACACAGTGAATTTAGATTTTAGCATATATCATCTTGAAAGATAAGGAATCTGCAACAAAATCTGTGTGCACCAAATATTTTTGCTTGTTCTATGTGAGTGAGGGAGACAAAAGGTAGAACTGCCTGTGACAAGTGCCTCCCCCAGAGTTGAAAGAGTGACAGGGCCAAGATCAAGGGACGTTCAAGCCAAAATGCCTGGACACAGAGTTTGAAGCAATTTAAGTCATATGATGAGGGAAAGACTGATTCTGGGAGAAAGTTCCTGAGCTCAGCTGTTGAATAGAAGATTGAGAATGTTGCACTCTTGGTTTGGCGAGTTGCACAGAGTAGGGGTGGGATTGTGTTGCAACTTGCACGATAGGTGCTACGTGCTCTATGAAGAGGGGGTGGTATACACGGAGAGAGCTCTGAGGAACACTGATTAGCCTAGGCTATTGTAATAGCGGTAGAATAGTGAGTGAGATGTAACATTGCGGCGAAGAGAGAGTGACTGCAGAGAATTGGTGAGTGGACGTGAGTTAATGAGACGGAAGGCTTCCTTTTCTACTTTGTCTAGAAGTGCAGTGTGAGAGGATCCTCCCCACACGTGTGAACAATACTCAATACATGGACGCACTGTGCCCCTGTACAGAGCAAGAAGCTTTGCAGGGGTAAAGAACCCCCGGAGGCGGTTGAGCACTCCCAGCTTCTGGGAGGCTGTTTTAGCAAGAGTGGGTATATTATCTTTTTCAAGAGAAATTAAAAGAAAAAGAGATACCAAGAATATTAAGAGAAGATGAAGGGTTACCGGTAATTTGTATGTTGTTGAAGAGTACCGCAAGTCATAGTTTTCTGGAAGGGGGTGACGAATAGACAGATGGAGAAATTTAGTTTTGGAAGCATTAAAAGTAACAAGGTTCTCTCTGCCCCAATTAGAGATAGTAGAGAGATCAGAAGATAGTTGCTTTATGGCTTCCTTGCTTGAGCTTTGGAGTTCCTGCTGTGAATGATGTGGAAAGCTAGTTAAATAGTGTAACCTAGAGTCGTCAGCATATGAGTTAATGGGGATGGAGGTGCAGTTGAGTAGATCGTTAATGAATAATAGGAAGAGGAATTGGAGATAGGACAGAACCCTGAGGAACACCAGAGATTTTAGGTTGAGGAAGGGAATGGTGGCCATCCACAACCGCAGCTATGGAAAGCCCGGAAAGGAAATTAGAAATAAAGGCACAGACGGAGGGATAGAAACCGAAGGAGGGTAGTTTGGAGATGAGGGATTTGTGCCAGAGTCTATTGAAGGCTTTCAATTTGTGTAGCGCAATAGAAAAAGTCTCACCAAAGTCCCGAATGGAGGATGCCCAAGAGTTAGTAAGATACGAAAGATCACCAGTAGAGCGTCCCTTAATCTCTGGACTGCGGCCAGACTCTTAAGATCCAAGGCCTAGAAAAAGACTTTTAAAACACCCCAGTGGCACTCAAAACAAAGCAATTTGTTTTTTAGGTGAGATAATTCCCCTCCATTACTTAATACCACTCCAACACATGTGTCCCCCCCCCCCTTTTTCCCCCCTCCTCAATTATCAGGTATTTTCTCTATTATTCCCAATATTTATTGAGTATTTTCATGCGAGGACGAGTGGGAGAGAGAAGGGTGGTGGAGGACCCTCCAAGACAGTCTGAGAGCTCCCCTTGTCTCTCAGTACCATCCGAGGGTGTTTGTCTCTCACCGCTCAAGGTCAGATTACGACCGCGGGGCTAAAATATACAATTTTCACCAGCCAATTGCTGTTACCACTTGTTTTATTGATTTCCAATGTTCATATTTTCATATTAAAAGTAAAATAGGTGCATATGGCAGGGTATCAACTATATAAATTGATAATTTTAGTCGGGAATGAATCAGAATATCTTCGCATGGCGGGCACTTTCAAATACCATAGCTGTGGTGATGGGCTGGTCTATCAGAGTGAGAGCTGAGCGATCTCTGCCATACCCATAGCTTACTCTGACTGTTCCTTTTACTTATATATTTTCTAGATCTCAAGTGACGGCGTCTCTTTCGTGGATTGACCCCCCCTACTGCCAATCTAGAGGTTGGCACATTGGGAGCCAAAGCGTCACATTTTTCCTTTGCCCCTCAACTTTCCCTTCTTAATTGCTGAGGGGCACAGAGCCTTGGGTGGGGCTTTGGTTTCTTGGACGTTTCCGCGCCCTCCTCAGCTCCCCGCCTTGGAGTGGCTTCAGTTACCCGGGCTTTATTAGTGGTAAGCAGGGAGGGTTTTGTGGGGGCGCTCGTTTATGGCCTTGGCCTTCCTCGAGACCTTGGGGCTGTTCGGTCAGACAGCCTGGGGAACAACAACAACCATAGCTGCACAGCTTAGAGGTTAAGGAAGCCATACTGGTGGTCTGAGAGTAGGTTATGGGAAGATAAATGATTAAGACATTTTGAAGTAAGAATAGTTTCAAAAACTTTAAGAGATACAAGAAATGAGAGCAATTAGACGATAGTTGGAGAGTTGACAGCGGTCACCCTTCTTTGGGACAGCTTGAATGAGAGCGAACTTCCAAAGAGAAAGGAAGACGTTAGAGAGACCGAGGCAGAAGAGTTTGGCTAGGCAGGGAGTCAGCACGGAAGCACAGAGAAGGTGGAAAATACAGTAACCCCTCGCCATCTCCGACCCCTAAATGTCAGAAAACCGTACTAGCCGGATTGGCAACGGCCTCCCGGACATGTACTTCCGTTTTTCGGACATTTCCGTCATCGTTCCGACATTGTCGGACTTTATATAAGTATTCGGAAAAATAGGGCAAATGTCCGTCATAACCGTCAAATGTACGTCGTCTGATATCTCGTATATTTCCAAAATGTGTCGTAAAGGTGTCCGACAGACGGGTGACGTGTCGGATGACGCGCTCCTGTCACCGGAAAATAAGGGTGAATATCCGACAAACAGAAGGGACGTCCGACGCCATCTTACATCTGGGGCCCAAGCGCCCCGCTCGGACCGAGCGTCAGAGCTAGTAGCGTCAGTCCGCACCAAGCTCTGTTGTGTTACACATAGACGCGTGCATTTATCAAGTTCGCCATGCCTCCCAATCTTAAGCGTAAGGTGACCTCTATATCACTCGAAACTAAGCTTCAGATGTTGAAGGACCTGGATAGTGGGATGAAAGCGAAGCAACTCCAGAAGTATAACTTAGGTCGATCAACAATCTACGACTTCATCCGGGACAAGGAGAAAGTCCGGCAACATGGCGCAGCTGTACTTCATGGTCCCTCTACCTCCAAGATTTTTCGCAAGGCTAAGCTAGCCTATCAAGACATCGACGATGCAGTTTTGAAGTGGTACAGACAACATCGTGCTGAGGGTGTACCAGTGAGAGGTAACGAGATACAGCATGCAGCAGAATGCTTCGAACAGCACCTTAATCACCCAAACTTCAAGGCGAGCGAGGGGTGCTTGTTGAGATTCCGCAATCGCCATGGCCTCACCAACAGAACCATTTGTGGTGAAATTTTGAGTGCGGATATTTCGGCCATTGAACCTTTCACTGAACGCTTCCAAGCCCTTATAACTGAGGAACATCTACAACATTGGCAGCTGTACAACGGCGACGAGACTGGCTTGTATTGACGTTCTCTGCCCTACAACACACAAGCTTACCGTTAACTCACGTCCACACCTGGTCACAAAAGTGTAAAGGACCGCATATCCGTGCTTTGTTGTGCCAATGCCGATGCAAGCCACCGTGTGACCCCTACAATCGTCGGAAAATCGCAGAAGCCTAGAGTTATTAAGGACCTCATCGTCAACAATCAATTCCCTGTCGACTACTATGGGTCGAAAAAGCTTTGTTCAATCAGCTAATCACTGAGGATTTTTTTCATAAGAGATTTGTACCTGATGTTCGGTCTTTCCAAAATCGTGTGTATGGCATAGCTTATAACGAAGCTGTTGCCATCTTATTGTTGGAAAACGTACCTGCCCACCCATGTACCACGAAACTGGAGAGTGCCAACGGTAAAATCAAGACCATGTTCCTGCCTCCTAATACCACAAGTGTGATTCAGCCCATGGATCAAGGAATAATTGAAGCTTGCAAAAGGCGTTACAAGAGGAAGTTCCTGGAGCAGTGCCTTGTCATCATTGAAGATGGGATGGACGATGAAGGTTATGTGGATACTCACGGGAAGAAGTCTGTACAAAACCTAAAGAAGTACACATTGAAAGGCTGTATTTACAATTGGGCAGAGGTGCGGCGTGAAGTGTCCTACCGGGATGCCGTATCGGAGAGATAGGACAGTTGACAGAGATAAGTTTATGGTCGGAGGAGCCCAAAGGAGAGAAAAGATTTACAGTATAAGCAGAAGGGTAGGTAGAAATATGTCAAGAATGTTGGGTCAGTGGAAAGAGAGTATACACCGACAGCAAAATTATTTAAGTTAATTTAAGTGGCAAATTTCCGCATGTCATGTAACATCACTTCAACCTTCCTTCTAACTCATCCCAAAATTTGCAGGCGTGTGTGCAGGGGTGTAGCGCTTACAAAGGATTGGACAAAGGATTGGACACCGGACAGATAGAGGCTATACAGAGTGTATGCTATGGAGGTATGGTAAACATTATTTTAAACTTTGAGGATATGTTGAATGAGTGTTATGGAGGTAAGATACATATTATAGAACATTACTAACCCCACTGTAGTGGAGTCATATACTGTAACTCAAACAATAATCCCTGTAGGTAAGCGGCCTTCACTTTCTACTGCTGTCCACAACAAGGATAAGCATTTACCAACGCCTTTAAACTCAAGAATCTCATTCTTCCTATGTTTCTGCCTGGAATCAAGCCAAATCTGTTTTTCGACTTGCCAAACACCCGTTCATCAATAATAGATGCACTGAACTATCCAACTCTAGCTCTTCCCAAGCTTTCTGGCATCTAGCCAAAAACCTCTCCAACAAATTTTCTTGTCTTTACCTCCCCTTTTCCACTCTGATGGCACAACCTTCACTTCTTCCTCTGACACAGCTGAACTCTTCGCTCAAACTTTTGCTAGAAACTCCACCTTGGGTGATTCCGGTGCTATTCCTACCTCTCCACCTTATTCTTCTACTCTTCTACTTATGCCTAATATCCTAATCTCTTCTAAAGATGTACTTTCTACCCTCTCTAGGCTTAATACTAAGAAGGCGTACGGACTGGATGGAGTTTCTCCAGTTTTACTCAAAAACTGTACTTCCGTGCTGACTCCCTGCCTAGCCAAACTCTTCTGTCTCTTTCTCTCCTCTAACGTCTTTCCTTCTTGCTGGAAGTTCGCTCTAATTCAAGCTGTCCCAAAGAAGGGTGACTGCACTCAACTCTCCACTATCGTCTAATTGCGCTCATTTCTTGTATCTCTAAAGTTTTTGAAACTATTCTTGCTTCCAAATTTCTTAAGCATTTCTCCTCCCATAATCTACTCTCAGATCGCCAGTATGGCTTCCTTAAGGGTCGTTCTACTGGCGATCTTCTTTCATATCTTACTAACTCTTGGTCAACCTCCTTTTGGGACTTCGGTGAGACCTTTTCTATTGTGCTAGACATATCGAAGGCCTTCGATAGAGTCTGGTACAAATCTTTAATTTCTAAACTACCCTCCTTCGGTTTCTATTCCTCCATCTGTGCCTTTGTCTCTAATTTCCTTTCCGGCCGTTCCATAGCTGCGGTTGTGGACGGCCATTGCTCACTTCCTCATCCTATCAACTCCGGTGTTCCTCAGGGCTCTGTCCTATCTCCCATTCTCTTCCTAATTTTCATAAATGATCTCAACTGTACCTCCAGTCCCATCCATTCATACGCAGACAACTCTACCTCAATTAGTTTTCCTGAACGCCTCAGCCAGCAATCCCTCAAAAACAAACGTAATGAAGCCATACAACACTTATCTTCTGATCTAACTACTATTTACAATTGGGGAAGAGAAAACCTTTGTTGTTGTTGTTGCTTCCAAAACTCAATTTCTCCATCTATCTACCCGTCTGGAACTCCCAGAGGACTTTCCCTTATCTTTCAAAAATACAAAAATCAATCCTTCACCTTCTCTCAATATTCTTGGGGTCTCCTTTTCTTCTGCTCTCACTTGTAAGGACCATATTACCAGTCTTGCTAAGGCAGCCTCCCAGAAGCTGGGTGTGCTCAATTGCCTCAAGTTTTTTTTTTACCCCTGCACAACTTCTTGCTCTGTACAGGGGCACAGTTCTTCCTTGTATTGAGTATTGTTCACATGTGTGGGATGGATCCTCTCACACCGCACTCCTTGACGAAGTAGAAAGGAAGGCCTTTCGTATCATTAACTCCCGTTCACTCACCAACTCTGCAATCTCTCTCTCTTCACCGCAATGTTGCATCTCGCTATTCTATTGCTACTACAATAATCAGTGCTCCTCGGTGCTCACCTCCTCTATGTAGGGTACGTGGTACCCATCTTGCAACACAATCCCACCCCTACTCTGTGCAACTATCCAACCCAAGAGTGAAACGTTACTCTCAGTCTTTCTTCTATTCAACAGCTGAGCTCTGGAACTCTCTCCCAGAATCAGTCTTTCCTTCTTCCTATGACTTAAATTGCTTCAAACTCTGTGTGTCCATGCATTTTGGCTTGAATGTTCCTTGATTTTGGCTGTCACTCTTTCAACTCTAGGGGAGGCACTCACTACAGGCAGTTCTGCCTTTTGTCTCCCTCACTCACATAGACAATAAAAAAAAGGGAAGAAAGAAAAAATATGACCCACCTATCCTACTCCGTGTGTGCCGTACAAGGCGACAAACATAGTTATATGCAAATTAATTAGGCTACCTTCAATTCTGACAGAATTTGTTATATACTGTATAGGCCTATACGGTATAATGGTTAGAGTGCTTAAAAATCTGTGGGTGATAGCCCAGGTTCGAATCCCGGTGGATCACATATATGCTTTCATTAATTTCATTGGAGGTGTTTGGTGTTGTGGTGAAAATAATAAATTATAGAATATATACTGTACCGTACCATATAAAGCATTACTGTATTTCTCAAAATCCTCAAAGTCAAAGACCATCTGGACATGAGAGGCACTCAATTCCTGGCAGCAGCCTCCACGAACCAAGACCACCCACTAAACTACATGGCAACACACCCACAGACACCAAGAAATATCAAAACAACACCCAGCACACGGTATCACACACAATTATTGTCCTCTCTCCCTCCCTGCCCACCCCGAACCAACTTCCAGAAGCACATCCATACTCATATCTCTCACCGATCCATCCACTCACTCACAGACAACACGCAGCTGCATGCACGACCTCCCGAAATCCATCCTTCCGAATCCTCCCTTCCTCGCGAGGACAGAGTCCACCTGGCCAGGCTGAGATGCGGACACCATCCACCATCCCTTGCAACGTCTCTCAACACACTGAAAGGCGCGAGAGTGATCTCACAGTTCTAGAGGGTCTCTAAATGGCGCAACCCTCCCTCCCAGCTTGCCTGATGATAATTTGCGCGGTAAATAACCAATAAATGATGAAAAAAAGAGGGAAAATAGCCGATAATTGAAGAAGGGGGAAAAAAAGTGGGGAAGGGGGAGGTTCAGACACATATTCATACATACATACATACATAACATTTTAAGACTGAGTGCTCCACACATACATGCAGTTTCAGTCTCTTTTCCTAATGGCGGCGTTCCAGGCAACCCTGTTAAGGGCTGCTTCACTTGTCAAGCTTTTGGATTTGAGATCGGCACGTATAGTCCGATCCCAGGTTTTCCTCGGTCCACCCCTTGGTGCAGCTCCCTCCACAATCACAGACCTGCATTCTTTCACCCAATTTTGTTCATCCGTTCTCTTCACATGTCCATACCATCCCAGTCTACTTGTACACATCAACTCGCTAATACAGTACTCTTTATACCTAAACGTCTCCTCAGCTCATAATTTTTTATTCTATCCTGCAGCCTGGCCCCACACATCCATCTCACCATTCTCATCTCATTACATTCCATTCTGTTGACCTCCTTTACTTTAATGGCCCATGTTTCTGAGGCATACATCATTGCACTTCTAACACATGAGGCATACACCTTTACCTTCAGGGGGAGAGGCATTCTTTTCATGGTCAGAATTGGCAGCAGTTCTCTGAACTTCCCCCAGCCACATCTATTTCTAGCGACAGTGGCAGCCTCGGCCCCACCACCGGCAGAGATGGTATCTTTATCTATCTATCTATCTATTGCCTGACTCTGTGATCCCCAAAGGGGTGGCCACGAACGAACCGGCCCCTTGCACCTCTGTCCCCATTAAGTCGACACCCCTCCTCCCAACCAGCACAGCCTTCATTCATATACTTCTTCACTCCATCCTTCCACCTCTCCCTCTCTGTCCTTCCACCTCGCTCTTGTACACCCTCTTAGTCATTCTCTCGCTTTCCATACGTTGCATATGGCCGAACCATCTCAAGTTGTTCCTTTTCACACTGTCCAGCACATCTACCAGATGGTATCTCCTAGGGGAATTTTCTCATCTAATGACATAGGCTATTCCTCTGTTTTGAGAGCCCCTGGTTTTTTTCATGGTCTTGCTTCCGTGAGGCCTATCGTATTCGCTATACACATACCGTACTTCCGTGAGGCTTATCGCACTTGCCGGGTTAAAGAAATACAAGGAAGAGGTGTGGTGTGGATGTGAATGTGCTGTAAAGTGCGAAAAGGAACACCTCAAGATGGTTTGGCCATGTGGAATGTATAATATTATGGGAAGAGAGTGTACGAGAGTGAGGTGGAAAGATGGAGTCAAGAAGTATATGCGTCAAAGCGATTAATTCGTGGCCACCCCTCTTGGGATCATGGTGTCTGGCAATAGATATATAGGTAGACATTGGGTAATGTTCACCATCTTGTTTTAATCATTAGGTGTTAAAATATTCTTGACAACAACTACAAGTGCCTGCACAATTAGCTGGTAAATTGAGGCAGTGAATGATGACTGAAGGAAAACATCCACTTGGGCATGTCTAATGGGAATAATTCAAATATTACATCAGTATGTCAAAAATGTTCATTACATTTTGTACCACCTGTCACTGCAGGCAATTGTACCTTCCTGGAATCTAATAAATATACAGTACCGGTACTCAGAATCAAACAATAAAACTTTGTCAACAGTGTGCAAAAAGAAGTACGGCGGGACCAGCCAGACCATCAATAAGAGGTCATGTCAGATGGGCTGTGATACCGCCATGGACGTGCGGTACAAACAACAGGTAAGACTAGAGGGAGGGGAGAGTTGGGGTGGATGGAGGTTATGCAGATTAGGGAAAATATACTAACTTCTGAAGGCCCTAGCTCAATAGGCTAGTATAAAGATAATCATCCTGTAAATAAATAAATTATGTAAGAGGGAGTTTGAAGATTGTGAATTATTGTGATATACCCTGTTTCAATCAAGTAGGCCAAAAAACTCTTGACCATTAACCTCTATAACTCTCAAACGACTATGCATAAGTTCATAAAGTTTATTGCCATAGATATAGGTTTACAGGTTTACAAAAAATGTGCAATTATATAAAGTTAAGGTATATCCATGACAAAGAGGATTTGATGCCATCAGGCATATATGTCCTCATTTAACCATATGCATATCAAGTGTAACAAGAGAAAGAAATGAACACAAGTGCAATACAAAAGAATACAGAAATAAAAATATAATGATATACATATACTCATTTTACATTCAAAGACACATTCACTGTTCACAATAGACAACACATAAATTAACAAGCAAAACCATTCCCAGAATTCAGAGCAAAATTTAACTATCCATCAAATATAATTTTAATCGCTTCTTATATAATGAAAAACTGCAATTATCATCAACATTTACAATGAGGTTATTCCATATTTTAACCCCTATGATGAAATGTTTTTGTCACCAATGATGTTCTACAAACTGGTACACGTAACCTGTTTCTCTGTCTATTGAGTAATCGATCTACTATTTCTACCATTTTGGAAAGGTCAGCCAGGGAATGGGTATGGAAATTTACAGCCTAATTGATCTAGCGCTTTAAGAGCTACAGAGGCTAGGAGTCACAATTTCTGGCCTACCTTAAATTAATAGACTATAGGAACCCTCACTAACTGGTAGGTAAGGGTTAGTTTTGTATCCCATTTACCGGGTAATTAACAATAACAACATAAATACATCTTGGGAATTATTCGAAACCACTTACCTAAAAGCAGTGCAAGACTGCATACCATCGAAAATACGGCGTAAAGGCCATAATAATAAGCCCAAATGGTGGAATAAAGATATTTCAAACTCTCTGCTTGCTAAAAAGTTTGCTAATGATAGATTAAAATCCTCACAAAATGACGAAGAACGGGTAAAATTTGTAGAGCTACGACGCAAAGCCAAAAAGTTAATTAAGTAAAGTAAAAAGACCCTGGAGTTACATGTTGTGAATCAAAGTAAAACAAACGCGAAAGAATTCTATAGCTATATCAGAAAGAAAAAAGTAGTTACAGTACTTCAACTGTTGGACTGTCGATGAAAATGGAGAATACACCAAAGACGAAGTACAAATGAGTAATGCCCTCAATACCTTCTTTGCATCAGTTTTTACAACAAAAGACCTCGGTGATATCCCTACACCATCGCCGATTCAGATTGATAATTCAGATGTTCTAAGCAATATCACCGTTACAGAGAGATAAGTATTGAATTGTTTAGATAAACTTGAGGTAAATAAAACGCCTGGACTTGATACAATCTCACCTAGAGTTCTAAAGGAAGCTAAGGATGAGCTCTCCAAACCACTGCTATTGCGATTCAATAAATCCTTGCAGTCTGGAACTATGCCTGATCAGTGGAAGCTAGCCAACGTAACACCGATATTAAAAAAAGGCAGCAAATCCCTACCCAGTAACTATCGTCCAATTAGCTTAACCTCAGTTGTATGTAAAATGCTAGAAACACTCATAAGAGACGAACTCGTAAATAACTTAGAGGAAAATAACATGCTTAAAGATACTCAACATGGCTTTCGTAAAAAAAATCCTGTTTAACAAACCTCTTAGACTTCTTCCACGATATCCTCAACCTCTACGATGAGAGTAAAGCTGTAGATATTATATACTGTACCTTGATTTTCAAAAGGCTTTTGACAAAGTTCCCCACAAACGTTTACTGATAAAACTAAAAGCGCATGGAATACAAGACGGTGTGTTGAAATGGATAGAAAATTGGCTCAGCGACAGAAAGCAAAGAGTAGTCATGAACGGTAAGGCATCTAAATGGACCAATGTAAGTAGCGGGGTACCCCAGGGATCGGTACTAGGACCAATTTTCTTTCTAATTTACATCAACGACATAGATGAGGGTCTCACCTGTACAATCTCAAAATTTGCTGACGATACAAAAATTGCAAATAGCGTACTCTCAAAAGAACAAGTTGACGATATGCAACAAAATCTAGATAAGTTGTCATGTTGGGCCCAAATTTGGCAGAGTTTCAATGCGGATAAATGTAAAGTACTACATATCGGATACCTAAATGAGAAATCAAACTATTTGATGAATGACACTCAGCTTAAGAACGTAAACAGAGAAACTGATCTGGAAGTAACAATATCGAGTAACCTAAAACCGAGTTAACAATGTTCAGAAGTTGTTAAGAAGGCAAACAAAATAATTGGCTTTATAGGCAGGTCATTTGAGCATAAATCCAAAGAAGTTATCCTAACTCTTTACAATTCCTTAGTCCGCCCTCTTCTGGAATACAGTACTGCGTTCAATCCTGGTGCCCTTATTACCAAAAAGATATAGACAAGCTAGAAAGAGTTCAACGTAGAGTTACCAAAATGATACCTAGCCTAAAGAACAAACCATACGAGGAGCGTCTTAGAGAATTAAATCTATTTCCTTTAACCCAGCACAGATTAAGAGGCGACTTAATTCAAGTGTTCAAAATCATCAAAGGCATCGACAATATGAACTGTAGTAAGTACTTCACTATCGACCAATCTAATTACACGCGGGGAAACGGTTGCAAAATTATTGGTAAATCTTTTCACTCGCACGAATCTAAGAATTTCTTCTTCAATCGAATTGTCAACTTGTGGAATGGGCTTCCCCGAGACGTTATAGACTGCAGCACCGTTGATTCATTTAAACTTCGCCTAGACAAATATCTCGCATCAAAGCCGTGACTGACTGCGTTTGTAAATGAATAACTTTATTTTATCCCCCCTCAGTTACTAACCCATCTTTCCCCTACTAACTTACTAATCCTGGCACGGACATTAGTTCCAGGGCAGTAGTTCCCTTACCCACTCTAAACCACTGTTTGGACACTTGATCCTCAGTGTTTTGGAGGACAAGCAACCTAGAAGGGTCACTAGATCTGTTGTTGCTTGATTTCCTATGTACTCCCTTTGTACTAGAACTCGCACTAGCTGGTAGGTAAGAGTTAGTTTTGTATCCCATTTACTGGGTACTAGGAACCCGCACTAGCTGGTAGGTAAGGGTTAGTTTTGCACCTGATAAGGAGTTAGCTGCAGACTTTGTCAATTTTTTTACTAGCAAGATAACTCGTATTAGACTAGCGGCCAATTCTCCAAAGGGGCTTAAAAATAGGAGTAACCCCTCCCCATGGTAGAACAAAACACAACCTATTTTTTCTTGAAGGGGAGTGTCTGGGGAGTTTGAAACGGATGGTTGTGGATCTGGGATCAGTGGACGTCATATTGAAAATCACGTTTAATGATAATTTGATGGAAGAGTTGAAAGGTGCCATGACGGAATATGTAATTTATTGTTATTTGCTACAATACTGATGTTAAGTACACAAGTTAGGTATCAAAATGTGCAGGAAGACCAGGCCTACTAAACAAGATCAGATTTGGGCAGATAAAATAAATTATATTTGAAATCTATCTATCTATCTATCTATTGCCTGACGCCGTGATCCCCGAAGGGGTGGCCACGAACGAACCGCCCCCATGCACCTCTGTCCCCAGTCAGTCGACGCCCCTCTCCCCAACCAGCACCGCCTTCGTTCATGTAATTCCTCAATCCATCTTTCCACCTCTCATTTGGTCTACCTCTCCCTGTCTCCCGGTCTGTCCCTCCACCTCGCTCTCGTACACCCTCTTAGTCATTCTCTCGCTTTCCATACGTTCCATATGGCCGAACCATCTCAAGTTGTTCCTTTTCACACTTTCCAGCGCATCTACCTCCACACCACACCTCCTTTTTACTTCCTCATTAGTCTGTCTATCCCTCCATGTAACTCCGCACGCACTCCTTAAGTAATTCATTTCCACTGCTCTCACTCTTGGTCTGAGTCTCTCAACCAACGTCCAACGTCCATGCTTCGCTTCCGTAAGTCAGTGTCGGGATTACCACGCTGTCATGCAAGGACTTCTTCACTTCCATACTGACCACCCTATTTCTTGTTACTGCTTTTAGCTTTCCTACAACCCTCTTGAAATACGATTAGAAATGTTGGAATTATATGCGGAAAATTCACTTTTGTTTCACTGATAGAGCCTTACTACACATTACATAACTTCTGAAATATTAACCTCATGGAAATAAATTGCACACTTAAATTAACCCTGTTCATTCCCCTATTGAATAATATTAATTGTATTGTCATAACTCTGTTACTTATCACTACATGATCAATATTATATGTCATCCCCCTTATTTTTCCCTAAAGATCCGAAATATGGGGTACACACCATTTTCAGAATACAACATTTATACATGCATACTCTGCTGGTACTTTGACACCAATTATGTCTTGCAGTGAATATGAAGGTATTTGAAGGAGAACCTGGTGATAATATACCATGTTAGGCCTCACACAATATAATGTTGTTAATATATTGGATAGTATTTGCCATGCACTCACATACGTCCATTCATTTCATACATGGATTAGTCATTATCATCATCACTGCTCTCACTGAGGGCAAGAACCTTGTTCACATTTACACACTCGTCCGTATTGCAAGAGCAGAACTCAGTGCACGACAGTCCAGGAGCATTTATCATCTGTGCAGTAGAGGTGTGCGAGATCTCGGGCCTCCTTTGGGGCTGCATCATTCTCAAACATGACTGGCTCTAGTTTATTGGTTCGCAAGAGTCACAATTGCCATCCATTGCCATCTGGTTCCCAAAGTATTGGTTTGACTTGATGGCTGAGAACCCATATAGCCACTTGGTAATTGACATGCTTAATATGTTGTCTAAAGGTATCATCTGTGGGTGGGAAGAGAGATGATGCCTTGTCACTTCTGCATGCATAGTCATAGTGCAGCTGGTCTAGAGATTTGCATGATTCATTCTTGGATCCATACAGCAGTAGGGCATACATGGTAGTAGTTGGGAGCTTCTTGCTGATGTCTCTGGACTGCCCCAATTCTGAGAGTGGTAATAAATCACTAGTGTTTTGCATGAGTTTGTTATATGCTCTTCGTTTCCCTATTTTAAAGAATGATGAAGTGCTATCACATCCACTTAATGCATGTGCTGCTGGTAAGGAAATCGATGCCTCATTACCAATGTTGGAAGTTGTCCTGTTGACAGGGATGAATCTTGGGCAATTTGTTACCTCATTGTCATGCCCTGCATGCATATAAACCTCACAGTTACAGAACATGACTGCTACAATAGTATATTAAGAGGACTAATACGTCGGTATCATCACATCTCACAACAATCTGTCCGTGAGATTTGGCAAGGTCAATGGCATGTAATAGGAGCCGTGTGTCTGCCTCATGGGTACGTTACTGTACAAGTCAGGTTTTTCTTGAACCCCTGTGTACTTAACATCTTTAACCTTCCCGTATTGGGACACTTTCATTGATGGAGTGGATACTGTGCTGCGACTTCTGAGAGCAGAATGGGACGGCTTGTTCGAGTTGCGCCTCATTGCTGAGGTAATAGCTTGGTGTCGAGCTGCGGACAGAAGCATCTATGTTTAATATTTGCCCGAATACCTGAATGATATGATATCACTCCAGGAGACGCAACCAAAGTCGTATGCATATCTGTGTGATGGTGGATTTGTGGTTCGCAGATCCGCTCGGCATTTCAATGCCGTTGCTACTGACTAAGCACTGGAGCAGACAATAAACCGCGAGGGTAAGAGCCAGGGAGGTGTCATAGGGTTCACTTTGCAGAAAGGTGCACTTACACGCTGGATCCTTACGAGGCACATAACTACAGAATATACAGGGGCATTTGAGGAACTTTGTGATGGTAACAAACGTACAGACAGCCAGAGTCACGAAGAGCATGGCAGGACAAGGATGGAAAGAGATGAAAAGTATGTTACCAAAATCATGAAATATTTTGAAAGCTTGCAGATCCCCTTTTATCTAGATGAAAATTATGTTACCAAAATCATGAAATATTTTGAAAGCTTGCAGATCCCCTTTTTTCTAGATAGCCCAATGAGCTAGTCAACATTACAACTGGACAGGTGGTGACAACAGAAGTATCCAATGGTCTGCAAAATATCTTGGAAGTTGGCCACAATCATAACATCAATTTTGTAGACAAGCGACTTGGGCTTAACAGAACCACAAGCTTCTGGAACACAGACTCACAATCAAAGACTCCAACTTGACTTCCCAAACTTGACTACTTCCTTTAACGTGACGATAGTGCGTTGTTATATGTGCGATTGGTTTGCTTGGGAAACAGATTAACTTGCTCATGTAGTGATGTACACCCTATGTGGTGGATTGTGTTCTTTTATTTAATAATTTTCATTTTAGTAAGCGTTGTTTCCACATAGCGATTTTGATAATTTAATTTGACTTTATATTGTCCTTGTCCCAATTTTGGTTTGTTTAGTTTGCAAGTTTTACATTTTAATTAAGCCAATATGTCAAACCCCTGAGATCCAACAAGACAGACAAAATGATGGGTCAATTCTGAAGTACTATTCAGACGTCTGCTAGCTGTGTCAAAGCAATGTGATGTCAGTTTGGAACAGTTTCTTGCACATGAACTAGCTCCTGTGTCACCTTCCCTCTTCAATAATGACAGAACCATGCACAAGACGACAAAGGCTGATCTATCACAATAGTTAGAATGAATCTAATTGTGAAGAAGTCCAGGTGTTGCCTGAGTCTGACCAGCATGATACTGCGTACATCATTGATGGGACTTCAAGCACTAGATGAAGCACAGTTTGACTCATTTGATGATCTTGGACTCAAGGTAATGCAGATAATTCAATGAGTGCTAGATGGTCGTCTAGGTGTGACTTCAATAACACTTGTCTTCGATCGATATGACGCCTCGCTCTCCATTAAACAACAGGAACGAGAATGCCGTACACGTGGAGAGTCTAACCCCCTCTATGACAACAGGGGTCACTGCAAGGTTCCCAACTACAGACAATTCCTGAAAAACGCGACAAACAAATCACACTCGCAGAATTCTTGTGCATAAACCTAACACTAACCACTCCACACTGCAGACCAGTCTATCACATTGGCAGGAGGCTTCAAAGATGGTCAACTGGTTAAAGTTGTTAAGTACACAGGGGTTAAGGAAAAACCTGAATTGTACAGTACCCATGAGGAGGCAGACACACGGCTCCTATTACTGTACATGCCATTGACCTTGCCAAATCTCACAGACAGATTGTTGTGAGATGTGATGATACCGACGTATTAGTCCTCTTAATATACTATTGTAGCAAAGTCATGTTCTGTAACTGAGGTTTATATGCATGCAGGGCATGACAATGAGGTAACTAATTGTCCGAGATTCATCCCTGTCAACAGTACAACTTCCAACATTGGTAATGAGGCATCGATTTGCTTACCAGCAGCACATGCATTAAGTGGATGTGATAGCACTTCATAATTCTTTAAAATAGGGAAACGAAGAGCATATAACAAACTCATGCAAAACACTAGTGATTTATTACCACTCTCAGAATTGGGGCAGTCCAGAGACATCAGCAAGAAGCTCCCAACTGCTACCATGTATGCCCTACTGCTGTATGGATCCAAGAATGAATCATGCAAATCTCTAGATCAGCTGCACTATGACTATGCATGCAGAAGTGACAAGGCATCATCTCTCTTCCCACCCACAGATGATACCTTTAGACAACATATTAAGCATGTCAATTACCAAGTGGCTATATGGGTTCTCAGCCATCAAGTCAAACCAATACTTTGGGAACCAGATGTCAATGGATGGCAATTGTGACTCTTGCGAACCAATAAACTAGAGCCAGTTATGTTTGAGAATGATGCAGCCCCAACGGAGGCCCGAGATCTCACACACCTCTACTGCACAGATGATAAATGCTCCTGGACTGTCGTGCACTGAGTTCTGCTCTTGCAATACGGACGAGTGTGTAAATGTGAACAAGGTTCTTGCCCTCAGTGAGAGCAGTGATGATGATAATGACTGATCCATTAAAATAAAATAAATTAAAATGAAATGAATGGACGTACTGTATGTGAGTGCATGGCAAATACTATCCAATATATTAACAACATTATATTGTGTGAGGCTTAACATGGTATATTATCACCAGGTTCTCCTTCAAATACCTTCATATTCACTGCAAGACATAATTGGTGTCAAAGTACCAGCAGAGTATGCATGTATACATGTTGTATTCTGAAAATGGTGTGTACCCCATATTTCGGATCTTTAGGGAAAAATAAGGGGGATGACATAATATTGATCATGTAGTGATAAGTAACAGAGTTATGACAATACAATTAATATTATTCAATAGGGGAATGAACAGGGATAATTTAAGTGTGCAATTTATTTCCATGAGGTTAATATTTCAGAAGTTATGTAATGTTTAGTAAGGCTCTATCAGTGAAACAAAAGTGAATTTTCCGCATATAATTCCAACATTTCTAATCGCATTTCAAATAAAATATTTTTTATCTGCCCAAATCTGATCTTCTTTAGGAGGCCTGGTCTTCCTGCACATTTTGATACCTAACTTGTGTACTTAACATCAGTATTGTAGCAAATAACAATAAATTACATATTCCGTCATGGCACCTTTCAACTCTTGCATCAAATTATCATTAAACGTGATTTTCAATATGACGTGCACTGATCCCAGATCCACAACCATCAGTTTCAAACTCCCCAGACACTCCCCTTCAAGAAAAAATAGGTTATGTTTTGTTCTACCATGGGGAGGGGTTATCCACTCAAAACCACCTTTGGCCGCTAGTCTATATGAGACATGAACTGGATGAAGGCCCCTCTAATGAAGAATATTCAATTGTACCCCAACCACAACATACTCCTAATAGTGTCCTCTCATCATTCCATCCGGCAGAGGCTGATGTTGTTTCATCCTATATAAGAAACCTTAATAAAACATTTTGTCCATTGGATCCTATAAATGTTTCCAAACTACCTGGTGTATATGATCATGCAGTGGAGCTTATTTCCAAAATAGTTAACAAATCTTTCTCCGAAGGCAACTTCCCAGTGTCTGAAAAACATGCCTTGCTCCGGCCTATCCTTAAGAAACCTGGACTTGATGTAGAGAACATGTCGAACTACCGTCCTGTCTCCAACTTGTCTTTTTTTATCAAAAATATTAGAGCGTGCCATACTTGATCAACTGCTGCCGCTACTTCAGCTAAATGAAACTACAGTATTCCCATTTTTCAGTCTGCTTATCGGCAGCATCATTCGACTGAGACAGCATTGATCAGAATACATAATGATTTAGTCAAGAACACTTGTGACGGCGAGATCTCATTGTTGGTTTTACTTGATCTCTCTGCAGCCTTCGACACAGTGGATCATGAGCTGGTATTGAGTGATCTTTATGACTGTGGTGTGCGTGACTGCTCTCTTGCTTCTCAGGTCATACTTGTCAGGTAGATCCCAGAGTGTGATTATGAATCGGATAGTCTCGGACTCGGCACCCCTGCTCTATGGCGTTCCACAGGGATCAGTGGTGGGTCCTGTCCTGTTCACGATATACACTAGTGGCTTGTCTCTTCTGCTTCGTGCACACGGTATCGCCTATCATTTCTATGCTGATGACACCCAGATTTATGTGAAGATCACAGGTATAGCTGATACACAGAGGAAGGTGGAGATGCTGATGACCAATATCAAGAAGTGGATGAGGACAAGAAAACTTAAACTAAATGATAACAAAACTGAAATTCTCATCATCCAAGGAAACAGAAGGGCTACTGACGTAGTAAATGCCCTCTCCATTGATATGGGTGACTCCAGCCTACAACCAGTAAACTTTGTTCGGAATCTGGGAGTGTATCTGAACTCAAGACTGGATTTTAAGGAGCACGTAAATCAGATTGTCAAAAGTTGCTACCTACACATCAGAAATCTCAACTCGGTGAAGCAGTTTATACCTAGACGTTGCCTTCTGACACTGGTCCACTCATTGATATTCTCTCGTGTTGATTATTGCAATGCCTTATTTGTGGGTCTTCCAAATTACATATTAAAGAAAGTACAATCTGTTCTGAACAGAGCTGCAACACTCATTTTTGGAATTCCACCTGGAACCCCTACCACTTCTTATCACATCGAACTGCACTGGTTACCAATAAAATCTAGAATAGAATTTAAGTTGTGTCTGGTAACTTTCAAGGTCCTCAAATTTGGTGAGCCCGGGTATCTTGCAGAGCTGCTCAGGCGTCCACCGGCACGCCATGGTGTAGTCGTGTGCCATGACGATGACCCCCTGCGTCTTGATGAGCCGTGGGCTTTCCGGCAGTCATCTTTCTTTGAGAGATCATTCTCTTACATGGCTCCAAGAATATATAACAGACTGCCACTGACCATGAGACAACTAAGTTCTGTTGAGTGCTTCAAGAGACAACTTAAGACTTTTCTCTTTGTAAGAAGCTACGATCTCGAGGGGGGTGTCATCATGGAGGGCTATAGGGTGTAAGCTATTTGCCGCTGCTGGTGACTGGGTGATGCGTATAGGTTTTGTGTTGCATTGATTTAAGCGATTTGTGTTTTTTTGTTTTCGAGCGCCAGTGAATTCTGCGGGAAAATGGGCGCTTGTGAGAAATAAGTAACATGCTTATTATTATTATTATTATCCCATTTACTGGGTACCGTACTATACTCTATGCAACTCAACTTTGCCGCCGGCCTCTACAGCAGATATGAGACCGCGCCTGTGATTGGCTATCTGGCCAATAGGAGAGGCAGAGCTGATAATTTATTCATTATCTTTATTATTCCTTATTTATTAATTAAACTAGATATGCTTAAGAAATGTTAATGATTATTTAATAAATTACAGTGCTATCCGATTCTAAAGAGCTATAAAATATCACATGAAACACAATAATGTATATATCATAAAGTAAAAACAAGGCGATAAAGAAATGATAAACAGGGGAAGTAAGCGAGAGGGAAGGCTGACTGGCTCGGGCCCGGCCGGATTAGCGAATCACAGGCCGTGCTTGACTTCGCACACATTTAAAGTAGACAGTGATGGTAATTCTTACCTTGCTTGTGTTTACAGTATTATATCTTACGATTTTATGTGTTCCATGTGGTATTGTATAGCTCTTAAGGTTCGGATATCACTTATCACACCATTAGAATGACTAAAACCTATCTAATATAATTAATATATATGGAATATAAGAGAAAAGTTGAATTAATTCATATGATAATGTGATAATATACAGTGATATCCTCATGTTCCGTAATAGGCTATATTTTATATGTTATTCTTTTGCTTACCATACTCTGCGACCTTATGAACAATAGCTCGAAGGCAACGAAAGTTAAACATGAATAGATAATGGTTATATCTGCACATACAGACACAAATAAGATAATATTTGAGAGTTTAAAAGACGCCGGGCCAGTGCAGTGTTGCCAGGAGGTGGTTTGTTTTATATTTATACACTGCATTTCCATCTTTTCGGCGGTTTCTGAATATTATGCTCAGTGTGTTGTATGCGAAATAACAAAGGGGTTTGTATGCTACTTTCTAGTATAATAACTTGGCTAAATTGTAACCACAACATCAAGGATAAGTGCAAATAATACAAACTCTGGAAATTCTGGAACCTTTAATGTCTAGGGAGTGATGTCATTGCCAGCCAATCACGGGCCCGGTATCGTATCTGCTGTAGAGGCCGGCGGCAAAGATGAGTTACATAGAGTATAGGAACCCGCACTAGCTGGTAGGTAAGGGTTAGTTTTGTATCCCATTTACTGGGTACCGTACTAGGAACCCGCACTAGCTGGTAGGTAAGGGTTAGTTTTGTATCCCATTTACTGGGTACCGTACTAGGAACCCGCACTAGCTGGTAGGTAAGGGTTAGTTTTGTATCCCATTTACTGGGTACTGTACTAGGAACCCGCACTAGCTGGTAGGTAAGGGTTAGTTTTGTATCCCATTTACTGGGTACCGTACTAGGAACCCGCACTAGCTGGTAGGTAAGGGTTAGTTTTGTATCCCATTTAATGGGTACCGTACTAGGAACCCGCACTAGCTGGTAGGTAAGGGTTAGTTTTGTATCCCATTTACTGGGTACCGTACTAGGAACCCGCACTAGCTGGTAGGTAAGGGTTAGTTTTGTATCCCATTTAACCTGACAAGCGCGAAATAGACCTAGGGGCTAGGGTAGTTATTTGTGCATTTCTAGCCTTGGATTCTGACAGAATTCGTTATATTTACAATATAGAGCATTATTTGTTTTGGGTATGCTTTTATTTTACATATATAATGTATATATGAACCTTCAAGAGTGCTAAAATAAGTGGGAAAAGCATTTGGGTGGTGATAAACGAAGATATTGGCCACCCGGTCATAATCTCAGGCGAGAGAGAGCCACAGGCAACCCTCCTCTCTCGCTGTCTGTGAGGTAACTGAGACGAGCGGGGCGGTGTGGGCCGGTGTCTGGGTGTTACATAACGATCTTTTCTGCAACCCACTTGTGCTACATTATCGCGGGAGAGAAAAATAACCGATAAATGATGATAATAAGAGGAAAAATAGGTGATAATTGAGGAGGGGAGGGAGGGGGGAATAAGGTGGGGAAGGAGGGGAGGGGGGTGGGTGAGATTTACATGGATGAGTACTGGAGGGGAATTATCTCACCTAGAGACAAATTCCTTTGTTTTGATAGGCCCTTTTTTTTTTTTTTGGAAGGCTTTTTTTATGGTCTTGCTTCCGTGAGGCCTATCGCGTTCCCTATAGGAAGCCTTCCGTGAGGCCTATCGCGCTTGCCGGGTTAATGGGTACCGTACTAGGAACCCGCACTAGCTGGTAGGTAAGGGTTAGTTTTGTATCCCATTTACTGGGTACTGTACTAGGAACCCGCACTAGCTGGTAGGTAAGGGTTAGTTTTGTATCCCATTTAATGGGTACCGTACTAGGAACCCGCACTAGCTGGTAGGTAAGGGTTAGTTTTGTATCCCATTTACTGGGTACCGTACTAGGAACCCGCACTAGCTGGTAGGTAAGGGTTAGTTTTGTATTCCATTTACTGGGTACTGTACTAGGAACCCGCACTAGCTGGTAGGTAAGGGTTAGTTTTGTATCCCATTTACTGGGTACCGTACTAGGAACCCGCACTAGCTGGTAGGTAAGGGTTAGTTTTGTATCCCATTTAATGGGTACCGTACTAGGAACCCGCACTAGCTGGTAGGTAAGGGTTAGTTTTGTATCCCATTTACTGGGTACTGTACTAGGAACCCGCACTAGCTGGTAGGTAAAGGTTAGTTTTGTATTCCATTTACTGGGTACTGTACTAGGAACCCGCACTAGCTGGTAGGTAAGGGTTAGTTTTGTATCCCATTTACTGGGTACTGTACTAGGAACCCGCACTAGCTGGTAGGTAAGGGTTAGTTTTGTATCCCATTTACTGGGTACCGTACTAGGAACCCGCACTAGCTGGTAGGTAAGGGTTAGTTTTGTATCCCATTTAATGGGTACCGTACTAGGAACCCGCACTAGCTGGTAGGTAAGGGTTAGTTTTGTATCCCATTTAATGGGTACCGTACTAGGAACCCGCACTAGCTGGTAGGTAAGGGTTAGTTTTGTATCCCATTTAATGGGTAATATACCTGATTTTTTTCCAGCTGATACTCGAGATTTTTGTGCAAGTAAAATACACAAAATATTATTGGCTACATAATAATGTGTATGCCCATGAAAATATTTACATGAATATACCCCTGAAGGAAAAGCTTGATAACAGAGTCTGGTTTACAGATTTAAACTTTCTGCCTCAGGAACAGCCTCTCCCTCTCCAACCACCACATTTACTAAATTCCCTGAACATATAATAATAATAATAATAATAATAATAATAATAATAGTTCTTAAAGCTAGCGCATGCTAAGCTAGCTAAGGATAGCTCAATAAGGCCGATTAGGCGTATTTCCATTGGGGTCCTGTACTACTACCCCATCCCTTTGCTCATGATGGATGGTAACGGCTCAGTGCTTGTGAAAAATCTTTAATGCGCCGAGCGTGGGCGCGAACCCGGGCCTTCTGGGTGGAAGTCCGAGACGCTAGTCACTACACCAAGCGAGCCGCTATAGGCTACTTTAAATGTAGTACATGCCTTATATTACATGTACTTAAGTGTTATACTATCTTTTATATGTGGTTAAACAGTCTAATGTCATTTAATTTTCAAATAGCATTTGTGTACTGAAATGTGTTCGTTTGGGATTCAGTTGACTTGGGTACAGATGCATTTTTGGTTAATGCTAGTTTGTATTGCAGAATATCAATGCTAAACGGTATTTACAAGATTTAGAATAGAAGACACTATTATACTTTGTAGATATGATGAGTCAAATAATTACAATGAAACAGTTTTTTTAATTGTTATCACAAACAACCTACAAAATGAAACACATTCACTCCAACCAATCACAATACATTACCACGCAGTTGCCACATCTACGATTCTCGAGTATCAGCTGGAAAAAAATCAGGTATAGTACCCAGTAAATGGGATACAAAACTAACCCTTACCTACCAGCTATACCTGTACTTGATTTGTTTCCAGCTGATACTCCAGAATCGTTAAGAGATAAGCGTTCTCGGCCATACTCATAGCTTACTCTAACTGTTCCTTTTACTTATATATTTTCTAGTTCTCAAGTGACGGCGTCTCTTCCGTGGATTGATCTCCCTACTGCCAACTCTCTAGGTTGGCAGATCGAGAGCCAAAGCGTCACATTTTTCCTTTGCCCTCATCCTTCACATCTCTGTTTTACCCAATTTCACACGTATGTAGCCTACTTAGAATAATACTGTAGTACGATTATTCAGGTATGTAAGAATATACATATGCAACAGTTCATTGGCCACCCCTTCGGGGATCACGGCGTCAGGCAATAGATAGATAGAACAGTTCATTCATTTACCAAATTTATATTGCATTCAGCTTAGTTATGATTGATCGATCAGCTAATGTTTGTTGTTGGTGTTTCCCAGGCTGCCTGGCCGAACAGCCCCAAGGCCCCGAGCAAGGCCAAGGCCATAACCGAGCGCCCTCACAGAACCCTCCCTGCTTACCACAAAAAAGCCTGGGTGACCGAAGCCGCTCACAGGCAAGGAGCCGAGGAGGGCCCCACCCAAGGCCCTGTGCTGCTCAGCAATTATGAAGGGAAAGCTATATTCTTAACCCTTAACCAACGGTGACCGTCATATGACGGGCGAGAGATAAATGGCCTATCCTCCGGTACCCGTCATATGACGGGTGGCATTCTGAGCACATTAGGGGCTCTGAGAGAGAGTCCGTGCGTTGGGAGGACGATAGGCGGGTTCTGACCGCTCGGCACCACCACTGGGCCAGTTCTATGACCACCGCCGCCTCCCTACACACACCCGACCTCGCGATATAAGGAAAAAGCTGAGGAAATTACCTTATTTAGAGTATTTTCACCTCCGGTTGTGCGATCGCTACAGGATAACCCGTGGTCATACAAGGATGATTCAGGTGTCATTGGAAAGCTCTATTATCGCCCTTTCACGGATACATAATTGTATTAATGCTCTGGCTCTTGTTTATGCATGAAAAAGAGCACGGAATGAAGCTCGTTTTCGCCTGGCAGGTAGTTGATGTTACAAACGGCCCCGTCCTATGAGTGTTAACCCATGAACTGCTAGAACATGTGCAAAATATATGGCCAAGTTGAGGGAGGGAGGGAAGGTGGGGTATAAAGGGGGAAAGGAGTGGAGGATGTGGTATGGAAAGATACCACTATTTTCTATGTGTCACCCAAATTTCAGACATTTCCCGGCACTGGCATGGTTTTTGAAGGGTTATATTTACACATGATTAATTACCATGGCTTCTGAGGACCTTTGCAGTCCATGGGTTAAAGTTATCTGACCGAACGAACATATACGAGATGGATCAAACATGGTGAAACAGACTGATGAGTGATAGATGTGGGAAGCGAGATACGTGTGTGTATGGACAGTACAGTCACAGCCTCCTTGTGGTACAGTACAATTACTGTTTTTTTAATGGTGCAAAGAAATGGCCTAACCTAGGTAATTTTTATATGAGAAGGCAGCTTTCACTGTTATCTTGTGAATGGTGAAGACTAACATTGTAAGCCATGTTGCCTCATTGTTCCCCGATTAAATAGCACTGTATGAATATTCCCATATTCAAAATATGTTACAGGGGGGCAATGCCTAGTGAGTTAATTGCTCAATAGGGGGCGTTCTGAGAGTGTGGGGGATGAGATGGTGAAGCGCAGAGGCGAAGCGGCTTCAGAGATGGAGTTGCTTCGCATGTCTCACTCCCTTGACTGGAACAAGACCTCACGGGCCTCACCGTGTTCAGCGGTGTAGTGTAAAGGCTCTCGGCCTATGCCCGAGAGGGAGTAGTTGGAATATAGAATATAGGTCTGGCCCCGACCTCAGGCAAATCCCGTCAAACTCGGAAATTTGCCGAGATATACGGGGACCTATCCGACATGCCGATGCCATTCTGAGAAGTGTGGGTTTCCGAGTAAAAAGAATCTGAAATAGCGAGGGATTACTGTACAGACAATCACATCCCAAATTTCCTTATTTTTTCCACCAAGCATGGTCAATGTTGATGTTCTTATTAATCCCTATCTCCCTTAACCCCTTGTCTGCAGGACCCATCACCAGACGGGTACCAAAATCCGGTTATTATCTGTCATGGGAGTGAGGCAAGCGAGTACAGGTAGTGCGGGGCCCCTTTGTTCATCGCCCACCATCGCTGGGCTTGCACTGACGTGCGATATAATCTTCGCCCGCTTCATTGCAGAGTTACACGTAGTGAAAACCGCTCATTTTTATATATTTTGATCGATCTTTGCAAGATTGTTGCAAGACAGCCAGACGTTGTACAGAGATGATTCAGGTATCATTGGAAAGCATATTACTGTACGTTCAGGGAAATATCATTGTATTACGTTCTGGCTCTTGTTTATGCTTGAAAATGTGCAGGAAATGAAGGTCACTTAGGGCTAAAATCTCCGCAGGCAGATGGTTAATATTGAACAGAAATAATTGTTCTTTAGTTTCTTTTTAACCCTCCAGCCCCGGCTACGCATTACATAAATATTCCCCGAAACCCGGGTGTTTTGGCCGAAAAACGTCTAGGCTAGGCTACCGTATATTTGTTAATCTGACTGCTTCCCGCATTCCCGCGCATCCCCAAGCGTAGCTGTGTTATTTACCTGTAGAATGGCGTTAAGTAGAGCTCTCTAAGTCAACTGGTTGAGTTGTGATGATGATTTCATTGGAGATAACTTTATGGCAAAAACAGCCACTTTACGCTACTTTTCGATACTTAACAACATACAGGCTCACACGAACAAGCGACGCTCTCCTTCTTGTGGCCGGAGATGCGGGGCGTCGGTCCAGCCGGCTGTTGTTTACATGCGTCGGACCGACGCCTCGCACACGAAGCTCACAGGCTTTCAACCACTGGGTGTTCAAGAGCCCTTCCGGGTACCTGTTTTATGCTTTTTTTATGGGCGTTCAAGAGCCCTTCCGTGTTGTAGGGGTTAATATGTGAAATTATAGTGCCATGGAATTGAAAAATTTAATATCCTACAAACACATGCCAAAACAAAATAACATGAATTATCTTTTAGTTCATATATGGGGGTGGTACACTGGGGAAAATTTCCCCTTACCCCACTGTTTCCCACAGCGGTAGGCACACCCACCACCACCCTTAGCTGAATGAAAACCAAAGATAAGGGAATAGATTTTACTGATTTTTTTTTCACTTTCTTTAGTTATGTGTTGGTAGAATATTCATTTTCCAGTTCCATTGGTTTAGAATGTATTCACAGATAAAGAGAGATCAAACAACAACTATTTCTGTTCAATATTTAGGGTAATTAGGAGTCATAAGAACATAAACATTGGCCATGCTTGGTGGAAAAATAAAGACATTTGGGATGACAGGGAGTACGAGAGAGGTGTGGATGTAGATGTGCTGGAAAGTGTGAAAAGGAACACCTTGAAATGGTTTGGCCATGTGGAACGTATGGGAAGCGAGAGAATGACTAAGAGAGTGTACAAGAGCGAGGTGGAAGGACAGAGAGGGAAAGGTGGAAGGATGGAGTTAAGAAGTATATGCACGAAATTGGTGCTGGATGGAAGAAGGGGCTTCGACTGACTGGGGCATTAGCTCTCTGCTTTGATGGTCCCAGGCATTTAATTCTTTCATTATTACAACCAGGCCCACTGTCCCTATCATTGAATGGACTAAAGGCCCTAATAAACGCGGGAGATACGACGTTCGGGCAGAAAAAAGCTTGTAAATAGGTATTTTTCCAACACAATGGTGGCTTTTAGTGGCTTGGCTGTGAGCTGCAAGATGGCCGACCAAGAGAAGGATCGGGATGCGCATCTGCCCGCCCGATTCAAATTCGTGAATAGCTGGCATTTTGAGGGTTTTTTTGCGCGGATAATGAGTAATGGGATATTTAGGGGTGTCCGCGGATGACGAGATTCACGAATAAATGGAGCGCGGATAACGGGAGTTATAGGCGATAGGCGACGAGCAGGGAGGTTTTAGGAAGGGAAGAGGATGTGTAGATCAGATTTTTACCCTGAATTGTGTTGTGGAGAAGTATCTGGAAAAGAAACAAAAGGTGTATGTTTCCTTTATGGACTTGGAGAAGGCCTATGACAGAGTGGATAGAGAAGGTTTGTGGAAAGTACTTAGAATATACGGAGTAGAGGGCAAGTTGCTGAAAGCAGTGAAGAGCATGTATGAGGGTGCAAAGGCGGCAGTACGTGTGGAGAGTGAGCAGAGCGAGTTCTTTGACCTGAATGTTGGTTTGAAACAGGGATGTGTGATGTCCCCGTGGTTGTTTACTGTATATATGGATGGAGTCATGAAAGAAATACTATCAAGAGCAGTGGATGTTGGTGTATCACTGAAAAGGGAGGGAATTGAGTGGAAGCTACCTATACTGCTGTTTGCAGATGATACAGTTCTGATGAGTGATAATGAATGGGAGTTGCAGGGTCTGGTAAATGAGTTTGGAACAGTGTGCGAAAAACGGAATTCGAAGGTAAATGCGGGGAAGAGCAAGGTTATGGTCTTCGAAAGGGGTGAAGTCACATAGTGTGAGGTGAAGCTGAACGGTCAGGCTATGGAGATCGTCAACTCTTTTAAGTATCTGGGCAGTGTGTTGAGTAAAGATGGGACTATGAATGAAGAAGTGCAGGAGAGGGTACAACAGGGGAAGAGGGTTGTAGGAACGCTAAAAGCAGTAACAAGAAATAGGGTGGTCAGTATGGAAGTGAAGAAGTCCTTGCATGACAGTGTGGTAATCCTGACACTGACTTACGGAAGCGAAGCATGGACATTGGTTGAGAGACTCAGACCAAGAGTGAGAGCAGTGGAAATGAATTACTTAAGGAGTGCGTGCGGAGTTACATGGAGGGATAGACAGACTAATGAGGAAGTAAGAAGGAGGTGTGGTGTGGAGGTAGATGTGCTGGAAAGTGTGAAAAGGAATAACTTGAGATGGTTCGGCCATATGGAACGTATGGAAAGCGAGAGAATGACTAAGAGGGTGTACAAGAGCGAGGTGGAGGGACAGAGAGGGAGAGGTAGACCGAATGAGAGGTGGAAGGATGGAGTGAGGAAGTACATGAACGAAGGCGGTGCTGGTTGGGGGGAGGGGCGTCGACTGACTGGGGACAGAGGTGCGTGGGGGCGGTTCGTTCGTGGCCACCCCTTCGGAGATCACGGCGTCAGGCAATAGATTAAAATGTAAAACTTGCAAACAAAAACCAAAACTGGGACAAGGACAATATAAAGTCAAATTAAATTATCAATATGGCTATGTGGAAACAACGCTTACTAAATTGAAAATTATTAAATAAAAGAACACAATCCACCACATAGGGTGTACATTACTACATGAGCAAGTTAATTTGTTTCCCAAGCAAACTAATCGCACATATAACAACGCACTATCGTCACGTTAAAGGAATTAGTCAAGTTTGGGAAGTCCGGGACATTCTGGTAAATTTGTTACTAAACTGCATGAATAAAGAAACTACATGTTAAATGTCAAAATATTATTTAAAATCAAATTTGCAGCATGACAAGACATTAACAATAGTACAAAATACAAATATTGATAAGATATCTATACTATTACAAAATAATATATAAAATACAGTACAGCACTCACTAACGATAGTGCTATCGGGTAGGTACCTGTAAGCATAGCATGCCTCAAGTGATCCCTATCAATAACTACCCTACAAATAACCTACATTTATCGCACAAATAAACTAAGGAAATCGCAAGAGCAAGCAATTGATACTATCGACAATGAATACATATAATATAAAGATAAATAATTGCAAAATATGAAGTAACAACAGATTTAAACAAAGAGTACTCTTTTAACAAGAACAATCAATTTAAAAAATCATCAATATTAATATTAATAATAGAAAAAGATAAACAATAAATACAGACAAAAAGTGAGCAGAGGTTATACAAGAAACTTCAAGTTAAAAATGCTTGATTAAAATGATTAATGTCAAATTTTAGAATACAGTCACAATAATTGACCCTAAAAAGATTAAATTTATGGAACAATTTACTTGCCTCAAAACCTGTCTACTAAGAGTCTACCTAGCTCTAGCCCAAAAGTCATCTACTTTAGTGCAAATTTTACAAAATCTTATTAACTGGGAATAAAAACAATTATAAGTTATTTTACTATCGATATTAGTTATAGAGATAGATAGATAACGGGAGTGCACTGTATATCGTATATTTAGCGTCTATTACTAATTGTATGTCAGTTATCCTATCTACTGTATCTATCTATAATTATGCTCAGTCCAATCCCCACTTTTCCTATTTTTTTATTTTATTTTTCCTCTATTTTATTTTATTTTTTTAATTTCTTCCACTGTATTTATATTTTTGATGACGAAATATTCCGGTATTTCGATAAATTCTGATACTTGAACATTCAAAAGTGTATTCCAATGTTTTATTTATACTGTACAGTATATCAAACAGTACCGCTACGAAACGACTCCAAAAGTACTGGCGGTACCTCTAGCGGTACAGGTCCAAGAAAATAATGACGATACCCTAAATGCAGGCGTGTCAAACTCAAACCTTTCGAGGGCCAATTCTTAATTTAGTTACAGTCTTGAGGGCCAGTATGTATTTGCAAGACTGAAGTTTACAGTTTAATACTTATCTGGTTTACCAGTAATATGTTAGTAGAGTTAGTGTTTTTGAGTACCGGTACCATATGTAAAAAAAAAAATTTTTTATTAAACAGTGACACTAATGAACCAAAAGGTTTATGTATCAATATGCATCAATCTGGGGCTACAGTATATTATAGAATTGCATTTGGGTTTTTTCACATACATACAGTAGGGGAGGCTGAACCTTCAAGTCAAAATTTCATGTTTTTTTGTTCTTCTAAAATGCTTCTTTCAACATACAGTGGAATCGCCAATCTCGATCAATCTCATCTCGATGGTACATTCCAAATCCAACTTTTCACGAATCTCGATGACAACACGCCGATCTCGATCACCGAATACCACCGAAAACAGTTGCGCTGGGCGATGCGCCACTGTTTCGAGCGTCCTGACACCTAGCGGCCACTTGGTGTACCAGTCACACGTCCGCCATACGCTTGAAAACTTGTATTGTGAAGTCGTCTACCTGGACCTTTTTTTTATCGCATTCATAATGGCTACCAAGGCCACCGAAAGGGACAATGGAGAGGGAGTGGAAGGTGGGAATTGCGTACCTAAACCAGTTGTAGAAAAAAAGACAGTGCAAAGTGCAAAACGAGAGTATAGAAAAGGAAAAAAACTTAACAAATACACAACAGAAGACAAGGATAAAGTGATGCAACTTCTAGAAAAAGGCCACAAAGTGAGTGAAATACAAAGATTAACTGGTATACCTCAGAGTACTATATCTACTATGAGGGGAAAGCAGGCGGAAATAAAGAAGTCTGTGGCACTGGCCAAGAAATTGTTTGCAGGAAATGAACTTGGCCAACGCCGCATCACCTCCATTTACAATGAATCTAATCGTTTAGTGTCTGAAATGGAATACTACCTAGATAAATGGGTTCAGCGAAGATCAAGAGAAAATGCAAGTGTGAATGGACCCCAGGTACGAGAACAGGCTAGGATTTTCTACGAGTCTGTTTGCAAGAAAAAGAAAATAAAGAAACCCCCTCCATTTAATGCCTCTGTAGGCTGGCTGCAAAAATTCAAGAAGCGGTGTGGTATTAAATATGCACACTATCAAGGAGAGTTATCTTCTGCTGACAATGAGGCAGCCGCTAATTATCCTGCAATAGCGAAGCAGATAATCGAAGAAGGAGGGTACAGCTTGCATCAAGTTTACAACGGCGACGAAACAGGCATCTATTGGAAACGTTCTCCCAAAGCTACCTTCATTTCCAAGGCGGAAAAGCAGGCACCTGGTGTAAAAATGGCCAGAGAACGCTTCAGCTTACTCTTCACCTGCAATGCATCAGGCAGCCACAAAATGAAACCTCTCGTGATACACAAATACAAGAAGCCTAGGCCCTACAGACACATGGACATGACAAAATTAGATGTTTATTGGGAGACAACAAAATCAGCCTACATGACCTCAGCACTCTCTATCCATTGGTTTGACAAATGTTTTGTTCCTGACGCTGAGAAGAAATGTGCAGATCTTAACCTGGACTTCAAGGTGATTTTATTCCTAGATAATGCACCTGGCCATGCTAAATTCCTGGTAGGCCGCAACCCCCATGTCCAGGTCGTATTTCTGCCACCTAACACCACCTCCAAATTACAGCCATTGGACCAAGAACTAATTGCCAACATCAAGCTACTCTACTACAAGTACCTCCATGACAAAATGCGGCATGAAACCGACACTAATGAGGAGCTGATGGAGATTGAAAATGCTGCCAGTGACAGTGAAAGTGAAAGCGAATCTCCCACCACCCCTACCCATGACACCGCTGCCACCCAGGACACCTCTGCCACCCAGGACACCGCCGACACCCAGGACACCCAGGACACCGCCGACACCCAAAATGAAGCAGTGGAAATTGTCACGGTGAAGGCATTTTGGAAGAGGTTCAACATTCGCCAAGCAGTGGATTTCATTGTCAAAGCATGGAATAAAATAACAGATGCAACCATCAGTCATGCCTGGAAAAATCTGTTAGTACCGGTACCCAATGACAACCAACCCAACCCGCCAAATCCTGCACAGATTCAACGGCAGGCAGACTTGCTGGCTGACACCCTTGCCTCAATTAACACTGTCCCTGCACCTGGCTTTTGTGATGTGAGAGAGGCTGATGTGATGCAAGAGTTGGTGGGGGAAAAAGTGGATGCAAGTGAGGCAGTGGTAAATTTGATAAGAAGACGTGATGGAGGACGAACCAGAAATGCCAGCCACCCAGCCACAGCCTCGCTCCCTCAGTGTCCAGCAATTATCAGAGGCACTTGGGTTCATAACGAAGGCCAAGGATATTGTTGAGGGTAACCTGGAGAGTTCTTCAATCATTAATGAGGCATTTGATGAGCTCAACAAGCAACTAATGACGGTCTACACCACGAAGGTGAACGAACAAAAGCAGTCCACGATCACACAGTTTTTCAAGATGAAGCAACAAGTCGCCAATGTCATCGAAACTATCACCGAAGAAGAGGGACCTGTAGACCTTGATGACTTGGACACTGAACTGCCAGAGGATCAATTTGAAGGATTCAACAGAGCAGTCGACGGTGCCGGTACTAGTGGTGACAGGGTGAGGGAAGCAATTGCAAGAATTGATGACAGTGACTGTGCGCCGGGTGCGGAGACGCAGTAACCTAACTGCGTTCGCCTCGGAACCAACAATCAACCACACAAACCTCTTTATCAATAAATATAAGGTAAAAATAAAACTCTTTCATTATTCATTTTATCTATTTTAACATATTATATATATTGCATGTGATTGTGGGGGGCAAATGTGAAAATTGACAGATTTGATGTAGGTTAGTCGGCAAGTGGCTGGAACCGATTGTATTTTTCCCCATAAGAAGTTAACTTCGCATCTCGATATTTCGAATCTCGATCGGTATTTGTGGGAACCAATTATGATCGAGATTGGAGATCCCACTGTAGGAGAATAGCATAGGAGGGCAAAAAAAACATATCGCATCCATAACCCCCCCCACCAAACCGATTTCCAGAGATCATATATTGGCAAATTCAAAGTGAAACTACTATTTTGTATGTTGCTCTGCTTCGTTCCCCTTTTACACACTATATATAGGACTACATGGCACCTGTCTAGCATTCTCAAAATGGCCGCCCCTCTGATATTTTCCAAGATTCGACCATTTTCATGTCGAATATTGCGCCACAAAAAAATATATACTGTATATATTATATATTTTTTTCAGCACCTTCCATTATTCAATATGGGAAAGCGAGAACGCTACGTTGTAGGGGA
This sequence comes from Paralithodes platypus, assembly GCA_032716605.1. Classification (NCBI taxonomy): domain Eukaryota; kingdom Metazoa; phylum Arthropoda; class Malacostraca; order Decapoda; family Lithodidae; genus Paralithodes; species Paralithodes platypus. Next base: position 43,448,531 of record CM064510.1, read on the forward strand.
TGTTTGTAGGATACGCCATAAAAAAAATGCGGGAAATTTGAACAATTTTCAATGAGTAGAATGATTTTTCATATAATGCGATGAAATTCGCGTGCGCGCGCACACATAGAGAGATGAATTTTTCTTCGAGTTTTAGTATTTCCATTGGTATTAAGATGGTATAATGCCAGAAACAAAATCTCTTATACAGGGTGAATTGGGGGTGTAAGGTTCAGCCTCCCCTTTGAATTTTGTTGTGACAGATAGATACATGCAAAAAATATAGATAAATAAATATCATATATATATCATGCAACTCGCATCTTTTGACTTCTTTTCCCACTGCACTGCACACGCTTTTCTACCACAATTTTGTTTACATTTGGCTGCAAAGGAGGTATTCCAATTTGGAGGATGGCATCCAAGTGTTTATTTGTAATATTAGTTCGGTACTTGGTCTTCTGTGGGTCTTATGGATGACCTAGATGTGTGTGAATTTGTATTTTGTTCTTGTGTGTTAATTGTTTTCTGTTGTGTTTTGTATTGTCCCTGTTCTTGCTCTGTGTGTTCTTTTATTTCATAGATTTCATTTTAGTAAGCGTTGTTTCCACATAGCGATTTTGATATTTTAATTTGACTTTATATTGTCCTTGTCCCAATTTTGGTTTGTTTAGTTTGCAAGTTTTACATTTTAATGAGTCGCCCCCCCCCCCCCCAAAAGAAAAGAAAACGGAAAACAAAATAGGAAAAATGTGGATTGGGCCTGAGTAGATACATAGATAGACTTGGATTTATTCATCTTCATCCAAGAGAATAATTATTCATAGACATATATATTTCCAAACTGAAACAGCCCAAAAGTATGCATTGTGATGAATATGTGGTAGCTTTTCCCTTCCTACTCTCGAATAAAACTCAACAAGCTGTGATTGGAAATGCATCCTTGGAGAGCAGAGTTGGCCTGAATGTCAAGTACCGTATTTCCAGCTGCATCACTATACTCTACAGTATTTGTTTCCAGCTGATGGTAAATTGAATCCCTTAGTAGCTGATTTCTTGATACTTAATGGAACAATTATGAAACTTCTATGGATGTGTGTCGTATTAATGCCAAGTTTTCATAATTTCCAAAACTTGACTAATTCCTTTAACGTGACGATAGTGCATTGTTATATGTGCGATTAGTTTGCTTGGGAAACAGATTAACTTGCTCATGTAGTAATGTACACCCTATGTGGTGGATTGTGTTCTTTTATTTAATAATTTTTATTTTAGTAAGCGTTGTTTCCACATAGCGATTTTGATAATTTAATTTGACTTTATATTGTCCTTGTCCCAATTTTGGTTTGTTTAGTTTGCAAGTTTTACATTTTAATTTACATAATATTTCGCTACAAAATCTACCTTATAGCTGAGTAACAAAGATAGAAGCATGACAATTTACCCTCAGCTGGAAAAAAATAGACTATAAACTCCCCAGCATTCACAAGAACAGGGGTGTTCAAACAAAGATAGGCTGTGTTCTCTTCCATGAACATCTTGGAAGCGTTTCTCAAAATTTACTTTCAAGTCTTCACAATGCTTGGCTAATCTAAAGTAGTGTGGGTGTGTCAGAGTTTCACAAAGAACTGACTGTATTGCTTTAAATTGCTAAATATTCCGTAAATAGACAATCAAACAAGCAGAGAGAGAGTTAGTCTGGAAGGTAGATAAACTGATTATTTACAATTTTAAATTTTTACAATGCTCGAAAACAAATAAATAATAAATATAGGCAAATATCATAGTGCTATTTTACTGGGAACAACATGGGGTATTAGTCTTATTAGTATTTCATGTTTTCAATGAAAAGAGAAACATCCAATTTATTTCAAGAGAAACAGCTTGAATTTGTTATAAATAGTTTAATTTCAAAATCATGATATAAAACTCAACCGATTAACACAGGAACGGCGAGAACACTCTTTAAGAGGTTTTGGTGGGCGAGGAACCTCTTAAGAGGTAAGGCCTTTAAAAAAAACTTAAAAGGCCCCAGTAGCACTTAAAACAAGTGAAATGGTGATTAAGTGAGATAATTCACATCCATACCTCCTATCCCCTCTCCACATGTGTCTAAATCCCCTCCTTCCCCCCTTTCCCCCCCCCCCCCCCCTTCAATTATCACCTATTTTTCCTATTACAGTATTACCATATTCATTGGTGTACAGTCGGTCCTCCGGAAACGCGGATTTGGTGGCACGTGGGACACCCCAAATATCCAAAATTATGCTAACACGGTCAACACTTACACTGACGCGGGGTCTAGCTGGGCGCCGAACCTTTACTCACAACTTTCGTCATTTACCGATGCTCATATCTCTGCAAATAAATGGCCTAACCAAGTTTTTATGCATACCGGAGGTAGATATGGTCGTTGCCGTGCATTGGGTGAAGACTAGAACACTCTACATTGTGTAGTTATTGTGTGAGGTGAGAAATAATTACCGAAACATGTGTGTATGTTATTGTTGTTTGGCTATGTCGAGTGAGTGTGTGTGTTCTTGTGTGGCTAGGCTATGTCGGCCGCCGAACTTTTACTCCCGACTTTCGTCATTTACCAATGCTCACATTTCTGCAAATAAATGGCCTAACCAAGTTATTATGCATACCAGAGGTAGATATGGTCGTTGCCGTGCGATGGGTGAAGACTAGAACACTACATTGTTTGTTATTGTGTGAGGTGAGAAATAAGACGGCGAGTTTTAGGCAGGATTTCAGTGTTTACATCCGAAGTTCCGACTTTCGTCATTTACCGATGCTCATATCTCTTCAAATAAATGGCCTAACCACATTTTTATGGATACCAGAGGTAGATATTGTCATTGCCGTGCATTGGGTGAAGACTAGAACACTCTACATTGTGTAGTTGTTGTGTGAGGTGAGAAATAAGACGGCAAGTTTTAGGCGGGATTTCAGTGTTTACATCCGAAGTCCCGACTTTCGTCATTTATCGATGCTCATATCTCTGCAAATAAATGGCCTAACCAAATTTTTATGGATATCAGAGGTAGATATGGTCGTTGCCGTGCATTGGGTGAAGACTAGAACACTCTACATTGTGTAGTTATTGTGTGAGGTGAGAAATAAGACGGCGAGTTTTAAGCGGGATTTCAGAGCTTCCTCCGAAAATGAAAATGGCGTCGCCGCTCTGACTCTCTCTCCCTCTCTCCTTCACTAAACGAAAGTATTTACTCAGAGGTAAGAGGTATTGCAATGGGCAAATCAATCCAATGCACCTAATTTTTCGTTTATCCATGCAAATCACATATAACCTAACCTTTATAATTGAATTTATTATTATAACATAGGCTTCTATGGAGAAAAAGTGGACACCAAGGTACCTTTAACCCGCTGAGTACCAGCTAAATATTTATAAATGTACTATCGTGACTTATGAGTGTCCACGATAGACCTTTCTATTTTCAGTTGGGATTGGTTAAAATTGGGATCTATAATTCTGTATATACACAGTATCATGTAAAGTTAATTGGGTTTGTATATCAGATGAATAATATATAAGGGGTAATTAAGGTGTAGGCTATGGTGTACATTTATTCTATAAAGAGTTAATTTGAGAATATAGTATTCCATAAGTATTAAGTACTATTTAATATAGTAATTAAAGTAATATGAGGAACGTTAGCAGCATCGAGAATGATTGCGCATGTCTAGCTTCACTTGTTACCAAGCTGATGTTCCAAGATATCTCCCTATAAAGGGTGCCACTCAATAACAACAACCCTTACCAGCAACACCGGCGATCGGCCACATCTATCGTCCCATATATTAAACATCCCAGCACCTACTATCCATCAACATGCTCCAATAACCAGCTAAGTCTATATATATTCACTGGTGGCCATTATAATATGTATAGACCATATATAGCATGTGAATTAATAACAAAGGTGAGACCATTTCAATGCTTCCCCCTTAGGCTGATAATCCAATCCCTTTACTTGTCTTGTAACTAATTCCTAAATCCACTATACGATCCTAAGTCTTGACATGTACCACCCAGGACCGGCTGATTCTGATTTTTTTTTTTTATTCCAGAAACAATATCAAATGGGTTAGGAATGAAGGAAAAACACTAAAAACCGATCAAAAAGCTCAAAAAATGGTCCTATAGAGCCCCCGAAAATGGATTTTACAAGAGTAAAAAATTGAAGGCAATTTCCCCCCAAAAAACATGTTTTTGCGCAACGCGGTTGGACTTTGAGAGTTTTCAACCATCGACATGGGTGCGTGGGATACTTACACAGTTCCCATACAAATCTGAGCCCTCTAGGTGCCATAGGACCGGAGTAATTGGGACCGGACCGGCCAGGACGCAAACCATGCGTCGCTGGGGTTTAGCGTTACATACATTGTGGACGCAAACCCTGCGTCGCTGGGGCTCAGTGGGTTAACATGTAAACATATGGGTTCGTTAACACGGTTTTTGGTAACACGGGAGGTTACCAGAACACATTAGCCGCATTACCGGAGGACCGGCTGTATTTACCGTGCTAATATCTCCAAACCAATCCTAGGCTGTGGTGTTTTGAGAGAGAGAGTACAAAGGAAATCAAGCAACAACAGATCTAGTGACCCTTCTAGGCTGCTTGTCTTCCAAAACACTGAGGATCAAGTGTCCAAACAGTGGTTTAGAGTGGGAAAGGGAACTACTGCCCTGCCACTAACGTGGCAGGACTAGGAAGTTAGTAGGGGACATATGGGTTAGTAACTGAGGGGAGGATAAAATAAAGTTATTCTTTTACAAACGCAGTCAGTCGCGGGTTTGATGCGAGATATTTGTCTAGGCGGAATTTAATGAATCAACGGTGCTGCAGTCTATAACGTCTCGGGGAAGCCCATTCCACAAGTTGACAACTCGATTGAAGAAGAAATTCTTAGATTCGTGTGAGTTAAAAGATTTACCAATAATTTTGCAACCGTTTCCCCGCGTGTAATTAGATTGGTCGATAGTGAAGTACTTACTACAGTTCATATTGTCGATGCCTTTGGTGATTTTGAACATTTGAATTAAGTCACCTCTTAATCTGCGCTGGGTTAAAGGAAATAGATTTAATTCTCTAAGACGCTCTTCGTATGGTTTGTTCTTTAGGCTAGGTATCATTTTGGTAACTCTACGTTGAACTCGTTCTAGCTTGTTTATGTCTTTTTGGTAATAAGGGCACCAGCATTGAACGCAGTATTCTAGAAGAGGGCGGACTAAGGAATTGTAAAGGGTTAGGATTACGTCTTTGGATTTATGCTCAAATGATTGCCTATAAAGCCAATTATTTTGTTTGCCTTCTTAACAACTTCTGAACATTGTTGACTCAGTTTTAGGTTACTCGATATTGTTACTCCCAGATCGGTTTCTCTGTTTACATTCTTAAGCTGAGTGCCATTCATCGAATAGTTTGCTTTCTCATTTAGGTATCCGATATGTAGTACTTTACATTTATCCGTATTGAAACTCATTTGCCAAATTTGGGCCCAATGTGACAATTTATCTAGATTGTGTTGCATATCGTCAACTTGATCTTGAGAGAGAGAGAGAAGCCACACACCCTCAGTCTCTCACCAGGCACTGAGAGGGGAGGGTGTGGGCCTCGCCTGCCTGACATTTGATGAATGACTGCTCAGCAATAAATCGAGATTTTCACCATCCAAACACTATTCCAACTTGTTTTATTGTTTTTACATGTTACTATCTTCATATTAAACATAAAATAGGCGCATATGAATAAGTAATAACGATATTTATCGTAAAATGACGATTATAGGCGGGAATGGAGCCTAATATTGCCGCCCAGTTATTTGGTGTTCACTACACACTTCTCGCTTTGTATAGGTTAATAAGCAGGAAAATATGTATTTACAAAACGTTTATATAGGAAACCCTGGCACAAGGTGTTGGTTACCGGTTTTTACTATTCCCTAATTTATTTCAAAGGTAAGCCTCAATTTTGTATATATTTAGTTATAGTTTAGTTAACTGAGTATCTATCAGAGTGAGAACTGAGCGATCTCTGCCATACCCATAGCTTACTCTGACTGTTCCTTTTACTTATATATTTTCTAGATCTCGAGTGACGGCGTCTCTTCCGTGGATTGACCTCCCAATCTACCAAGATTGGAAGCCAAAGCGTCACATTTTTCCTTTGCCCCTCAACTTTCTCTTCATAATTGCCGAGGGGCACAGGGCCCTGGGTTGGGGCTTTGGTTTCCCGGGCGTTTCTGCACCCTCCTCAGCTCCCCGCCATGGAGTGGCTTCGGTCACCCAGGCTTTATTGTGGTCGGCAGGGAGGGTTTTGTGGGGGCGCTTGGTTATGGCCTTGGCCTTGCTCGGGGCCTAGGGGCTGTTCGGCCAGGCAGCTTGGGGAACAACAACTGAGTAATTAATAATTAATTCCGCTGCAGAAGCGGCGAGGTTTTATCAGTGTAATGCTGTTGTGCACCGATACTCTGTCTTTTTTGTTAAAATGTTTGGCGGTGCATGCGTTCAGACACCAGCAATGGCTGTATCTTTGGTTTTGAACGGATTCGTTATATTTATAAATATATTCCCTTTATAAAAACAATCTTTAACGTAGATTAAAGTATTACCATTATGAATAAAAGTTAATATATGAAGTTTCTGTCTCCTAACAATATTATATTTTCCTTCATAACAATTATAATTTCATGGTCTTTTAAATCTTACTGTTGTCTCGCGGGCCACTTATGACCATCCCGAGGGCCACATTTGGCCCGCGGGCCATGAGTTTGACACCCCTGCTTTAAAGGTACTGTACTTCATAATTACAGGCGGTAGTACCGCCGGTACTGCTCACCTTTGCATTTACGCACGTATGAACCTTGGTCACTCAAAGTTGACTCTTTGTAATGCACCATTTGCCATCTTTTGCATCCATATGGCTCTAGCAGCAGAATTTGCCTCTCAAATACATAACTACTGTACAGTATATCCTTACTGTCCCCCCGGGGGATAGGTGAACCTCACTGATGTGGTGCTGGAAACTAAAGATCTGGTCAATTTGTACGCTCGAAGAAGTTGCATGTGCGACTTTGTCTGTGCGATTATTTTAATTGATGGCTAGAGATGGGCCATAATAATCTTTTAAAATATTGCCAGGGCCCATCGTTGTCATTGAAGTTCTTACTGTTTCTATATGTTCTTGTTTGATGGCCTAGTTCAGCAATTTTAAGGTCTTAAATGGGGACGATAAACACCTGTACCTCATTTAACCCTCAACTCGCGACGACCTGTCATATGACGGGAGAGAGAATATTGGCCACTCCTGCGGCGCCTGTCATATGACGGGTGCCATTTTGAGGCAATTATGAGCGATGAGAGAGAGACCCGAGCGTTGCAGGGACGACAGGCGGCCTTGAATCACTCGCCATGGCGTCGCAGCCTACACTGAGACCCCATCCAGACCTCGCTCTCTCACACACCTCCCCCCGCACACGAAAAACCGCCAAAATCCCCTATTTTTCTGATTTTCCCCTTGCAAGATAACTAGATATCGTACAGGGATGATTCAGGTCGCATTGTAAAGCTGAAAACTATCTTTGCACTTTTACAGATATATAATTGTATTTCGCTCTGGCTCTTGTTTATGCATGAAAAAGAGCATGGAAGGAAGGTCATTGTTGGTAAATATACCCCCCCCCCCTCAGATGCTCAGGCCCCCGAAGTGGCCTGGGTGAGATCAGATCTGTCTCTGAGAGGGCAGTGGCAAAGGGGTTCATCAACCCATGTCAATGCCCCCACCGGCCGCAGCCCACCTTGCAGTGCCACCCAATCGGGCGAGCTCGCCAGCACCTAGAAGGAAAAGTAGTAGGCCTACAGGAAAAGAGACAGACAGAAATGGCTAAGGTTGGCTAGAGGATGCCAAAACTGACTGGATAGGACCAGCCCTTTCCCTTCACCAATTATGGTCTGTTCAATCGAGAAATATCTGTAAGCCATGCCCTATTCCATCAGTGCCGTAGATAACATAAAGGTTATTGGTGATGGGTTGGTCTATCAGAGTGAGAACTGAGCGATCTCTGCCATACCCATAGCTTAATCTGACTGTTCCTTTTACTTATATATTTTCTAGATCTCAAGTGACGGCGTCTCTTCCGTGGATTGACCTCCCAATATACCAAGATTGGAAGCCAAAGCGTCACATTTTTCCTTTGCCCCTCAACTTTCTCTTCATAATTGTTGAGGGGCACAGGGCCCTGGGTGGGGCTTTGGTTTCCCGGGCATTTCCGCACCCTCCTCAGCTCCCCGCCATGGAGTGGTTTCGGTCACCCAGGCTTTGTTGTGGTCGGCAGGGAGGGTTGTATGGGGGCGCTCGGTTGTGGCCTTGGCCTTGCTCGGTGCCTTGGGGCTGTTCGGCCAGGCAGCTTGGGGAACAACAACAACAACATAAAGGTTATCCTACCGCAGTCTCGGCTGTATCACTTGACATGTTACCATGAAGCTGATAAAGTCTCATTATAACATTCAATTAAAATGTAAAACTTGCAAACTAAACAAACCAAAATTGGGACAAGGACAATATAAAATCAAATTAAATTATCAAAATCGCTATGTGGAAACAACAATGCTTTAATACATGTTGATTTGCAGTTACATTTTGTACTGCACAATTTTTTCCCTTATACCACTATACTGTTGAATGTTTGTGTTATAAACATTAATTTCCAAAAGGTAAAGAGTAAGAAACTGCAGTGATAAAATTAGAACAAGAATAAGTGGCAGATTGGTTGAAAAAATGTTCATACCACTTTATTTATCCTCAATATTTGCACCAACTATTGAATCAATTCATGAAGCAAGTAAACATTCTCAGACGGAAAATTATTGCCAATACCATGGTCATTTCGCATTGTATGGCAGAGTTGAGGTAGATAATGTTATATGCAAAGATTTGCGAGCGCATGGACTTGATTTTGGTGAACTCTACTTCCTCGCTTTCTGTGTCTGTACCTCGATCCTCCTCTCTTTCTCTCTCTCTCTCTCTCTGTTAATGTAGCTACCTTCCTGCTAAATCTATAAGTATTTATTTGATCAAGGGAATGGAAGCATTGAAAATAGGCTCCAGTCTTGAATTTTCATCCTGACTTAATAATCTAGAAGGGTTGATAGCTTTGAAAGCCTTTCTTAACAAATATTAATGAATAAATAAATCTTTACTTTAATCTAGCGGCAAAGTTTATACCTAGCGATAAGAATTCTCATAGTATTCTAAAACTTTGAGCCCTTTCTGGTCAACATTGTGGTATTATTCTAGCAATTTTAGGCATCCATTAACTATTTTGTAGCCTTCTAGCAATGTTTGTAAACTGATTGAGCAGTATTTTGTCTTTGGTTTGGTAACCCTGCTAGACACCGCTACATGATACAGGCGTGCCAGCCGTATGATAACGGTTGGGGAAGTGAGCGGGGCTTATAGATATTTCCCGACTGAACAGACTTTAGTGTTCTAGCTACTGGTGCAGGCGATTATAGGCTACTTATTTACTGATGATCTTTTTCAGTTAGTTATCCACTGAACAAAATAAATATCATATACAATAGTGCTAGGTATGATTATCTATTGACATGATGCCCTTTCCAGTTATCCGACGATGATGAAGACTTCACCCTGAGCAAGTTTAAGGAACACCCGACAACCGTATCCAAGACGAAGAGTGGGCTGCTGACGATAGGCTTGCACGGATCAATTACAACAGAGGCAAAACCCCGGGAGATGATCGGGTCAGAAGTCGCCGGAGTCCAGAGGAATTCCGGGACGACTGCCAAGAACATGACCATCGACGTGAAAGGCGATATTAACAAAGAGTCCAGTATGATGCAAGAGATCGTTTCACTCCAAGGAAATCTGACGGAGATTGAACAGAGTGTGCAGGGCAACATTAAAGAAAATGTCAAGATCAATTTGAATGGTTTTGTGGCACACAGTGGCTCTTCATCAGAGGTAGTAGTCAAGGCACCTGGAAAAAAGGAAGATAAGAAAACCATAGTTCCCGGTAAGAAGATAAAGCCACGGGCCACTGTCGAGAAGGGAAAAAGAAAGGGAAAGTCACGCACATTCACTACGGAAGGCAAGAAGGAAAAGCCGCCAATTGTGGTAAAAGAAAAAGGCAAGAAGGAAAAACCAGGCATCGAGGCCAAGGAAAAAGGTAGAAAGAGAGACATAAAGAAGGACAAGGACAAGAAGAAAAAGAAAGGGAAAGTTACAGGAGAAAAGAGCAAGAAGGGAAAACCAGTTATCGAGGTTGAAGGAGGCAAGAAGAAACAAGTGATTAAAGTTAAAGGAGGTAAAAAGAAACCAGTGATTGAAGTTAAAGGAGGTAAAAAACAATCAGTAATCGAGGCTAAGGGAGACAAGAGTAAGAAAGATAAGAAGAAACCAGTGATAACAGATAAAACAGGGGAGAAGAAGAAAAAGCCAGGGGTGAAGGTTAAAATAGACAAAGAGAAACCAGTACCAGTAGTCAAAGTTAAAGCAGGGGATAAGAAAAAGCCTTCGATCAAGATCAAGTCTGCCAAGAAGAGACCAGGGACCAAGGATAAGTTGGACAAGAAAAAGCCAGTTGTCAGAGTTAAAGCAGGAGACACAAAGAAGAATCCAGTGATCAAGGCTAAAGCAGAGGGCAAGAGAAAAAAGCCAATGGTTAAAAAGAAACCATCAATCAAGGTTAAAGGAGAAGAAAAAGAAACAACACCATCGACTAAGGGCAAGACAGATAAGAAGAAACCAGTGATAACAGTTAAAACTGGAGAGAAGAAAAAACCTAAGATCAAGGTTAAAACGGATAAGAAAAGGTCGGTAGTCAAAGCAGATCAGAAAAAGCCTTCGATCAAGATTATGACAGACAAGAAGAGACCAGTAATCAAGGTTAAAGGAGGAAGCAAGAAACCAACTACCAAGGGTAAGACACGCAAGAAAAAGGCAGGAGTCACCATTAAAACAGAAGGCATTAAGAAGAAATCAGTGAAAACAAAAGACAAAAAGAAGAAACCAGTGAATACAAAAGACAAAAAGATACTGGTGATCAAGGTTAAGGGAGACAAGAAGAAACCTGTGAGTGAAGTAAAGATGGACAAGAAGAAGACTGGGATCAGAGTTAAAACCGGAGACCAAAGGAACAAGTCCGAGATCAAGGCTAAAACAGTGAAGAAGAAACCATTTGTAAAGATTGACGGAGGAAAGAAGAAACCAGTAATCGAGGTTAAAGGAGGCAAGAAGACACCTGAGATCAAGGTTAAAGGAGGAACTGCAAAGAAAAAGCCAATCATCAAAGTTAAGTTGGACAAGAAAAAGCCGGTGATAACAGTTAAGACAGAAGGGAAGACGCAAAAGAAGAAAACACAAACAATCAAAGTTAAGACAGACAAGACGGGACCAGCTATCAAAATTAAACCAGGTGATAAAAAGAATAAGCCTGTGATAAAGGTTAAAGGAGAAAAGAAGAAACCAGTAATCACAGTTAAAACAGAAGACAAAAAGAAGCCCGCGATTGAGGTCAAGACAGATAAAACCAGTACTGTTAAGAAAAAGCCTGCAATCAAAGTTAAAACCGGGGACAAGAAGAAATCCGTCATCAAGGTCAAAGGAGAAAAGAAGAAACCGGTGATCACAATTAAGACGCGAGACAAGAAGGGAAAGGCAATGATTGAAGTTAAGACAGACAAGAAAACTCCCAAAACCAAGAAGAAACCGTCCGTCAAGCCGAAGGGAGGAAAAAAGAAACCGGTGATCGAGGTTAAGGAAGATAAGAAGAAACCAGTGATCAAAATTAAGACCGAAGGCAAAAAGAGAGAGTCAACGATCAAGAATAAGATAGATAAGAAGAAAAAGCCAGTGATAACAGTTAAACAAGGCAAACAGAAAAAGACAACGATCAAGGGGAAAACAGATAAGAAGAAGCAGCAAGAAATCCAAATAAAGATTGGAGGGAAGAGAAAATCAGTAAGCAAGGATAAGGGAGAAAACAAGATGCCAGTACTCACAGTTACAACAGACAACAAAAAACAGCCTGTGGTTCAGATCAAAACAGAAGATAAGATAAAAGGTGCAATCAGTGTTAAGACGGATAAGAAAAAGCCAAGAAAAAGAGTTACATCACAGAAAAAGAAAAGGAAAAGGCCAGGAATAACTGTCACAACAGAAGGAAAGAAGAAAAAGTCAGGAATAACTGTCACAACAGAAGGAAAGAAGAAAAAGCCAGGAATAACTGTCACAACAGAAGGAAAGAAGAAAAAGCCAGGAATAACAGTTACAACACAAGGCAAGAAGAAAAAGCCAGGAATAACAGTTACAACAGGAGGAAGGGTGAAAAAGCCAGGAATAACAGTTACAACAGAAGGAAAGAAGAAAAAGCCAGGAATAACTGTCACTACAGGTGGAAAGAAGAAAAAGCCAGAAATAACAGTTACAACACAAGGAAAGAAGAAAAAGCCAGGAATAACTGTCACTACAGGCGGAAAGAAGAAAAAGCCAGGAATAACTGTCACAACAGCAGGAAAGAAGAAAAAGCCAGGAATAATAGTTACAACAGAAGGAAAGCAGAAAAAGCCAGGAATAACTGTCACTACAGGCGGAAAGAAGAAAAAGCCAGGAATAACTGATACTACAACACAAAGAAAGAAGAAAAAGCCAGGAATAACTGTGACTACAGGCGGAATGAAGAAAAAGCCAAGAATAACTGTCACAACAGCAGGAAAGAAGAAAAAACCAGGAATAACTGTTACAACAGAAGGCAAAAAGAAAAAGCCAGAAATAACTGTCACAACAGAAGAAAAGAAGAAAAAGCCAGGAATAACAGTTACAACAGAAGGAAAGAAGAAAAAGCCAGGAATAATAGTTACAACAGAAGGAAAAAAGAAAAAGCCAGAAATAACTGTCACAACAGAAGGAAAGAAGAAAAAGCCAGGAATAACAGTTACAACAGAAGGAAAGAAGAAAAAGCCAGGAATAACTGTCACAACAGAAGGAAAGAAGAAAAAGCCAGGAATAACTGTCACAACAGAAGGAAAGAAGAAAAAGCCAGGAATAATAGTTACAACAGAAGGAAAGAAGAAAAAGCCAGAAATAACTGTCACAACAGAAGGAAAGAAGAAAAAGCCAGGAATAACAGTTACAACAGAAGGAAAGAAGAAAAAGCCAGGAATAACAGTTACAACAGAAGGAAAGAAGAAAAAGCCAGGAATAACTGTCACTACAGGCGGAAAGAAGAAAAGGCCAGGAATAACTGTCACAACAGAAGGAAAGAAGAAAAAGCCAGGAATAACAGTTACAACAGAAGGAAAGAAGAAAAAGCCAGGAATAACAGTTACAACACAAGGAAAGAAGAAAAAGCCAGAAATAACTGTCACAACAGAAGGAAAGAAGAAAAAGCCAGGAATAACAGTTACAACAGAAGGAAAGAAGAAAAAGCCAGGAATAACAGTTACAACAGAAGGAAAGAAGAAAAAGCCAGGAATAACTGTCACAACAGAAGGAAAGAAGAAAAAGCCAGGAATAACAGTTACAACAGAAGGAAAAATGAAAAAGCCAGGAATAACAGTTACAACAGAAGGAAAGAAGAAAAAAACAGGAATAACGGTTAAAGGAGACAAGAAGTCAGTCATAACGGTTAAAGGAGACGAGAAGAAGCCAGTCATAACGGTTAAAGGAGACAAGAAGAAGCCAGTCATAACGGTTAAAGGAGACGAGAAGAAGCCAGTCATAACGGTTAAAGGAGACAAGAAGTCAGGCATAACAGTTAAAGGAGGCAAGAAGAAGCCAGTCATAACTATTAAAGGAGACAAGAAGCCAGTCATAACGGTTAAACGAGGCAAGAAGAAGCCAGTCATAACGGTTAAACGAGGCAAGAAGAAGCCAGTCATAACGGTTAAAGGAGACAAGAAGAAGCCAGTCATAACAGTTAAAGGAGACGAGAAGAAGCCAGTCATAACAGTTAAAGGAGGCAAGAAGAAGCCAGTCATAACGGTTAAAAGAGACAAGAAGAAGCCAGTCATATCAGTTAAAGGAGACAAGAAGAAACCAGTCATAACGGTTAAAGGAGAAGAGAAGAACCAAATCATAACAGTTAAAGGAGACAAGAAAAAGCCAGTCATATCGATTAAAGGAGACAAGAAGAAGCCAGTTATAACGGTTAAACGAGACAAGAAGAAGCCAGTCATAACGGTTAAAGAAGACAAGAAAAAGCCAGTCATAACGGTTAAAGGAGACAAGAAGAAGTCAGTCATAACAGTTAAAGGAGGTAAGAAGAAGCCAGTCATAAAGGTTAAAGAAGACAAGAAGAAGCTAGTCATAACAGTTAAAGGAGACGAGAAGAAGCCAGTCATAACAGTTAAAGGAGGCAAGAAGAAGCCAGTCATAATGGTTAAAAGAGACAAGAAGCCAGTCATATCAGTTAAAGGAGACAAGAGGAAACCAGTCATAACGGTTAAAGGAGAAGAGAAGAACCAAATCATAACAGTTAAAGGAGACAAGAAAAAGCCAGTCATATCGATTAAAGGAGACAAGAAGAAGCCAGTTATAACGGTTAAACGAGACAAGAAGAAGCCAGTCATAACGGTTAAAGAAGACAAGAAAAAGCCAGTCATAACGGTTAAAGGAGACAAGAAGAAGCCAGTCATAACAGTTAAAGGAGACAAGAAGAAGTCAGTCATATCAGTTAAAGGAGGTAAGAAGAAGCCAGTCATAACGGTTAAAGGGGACAAGAAGAAGCCAGTCATAACGGTTAAAGGAGGCAAGAAGAAGCCAGTCATAACAGTTAAAGGAGAGAAGAAGAAGCCAGTCATAACAGTTAAAGGAGGCAAGAAGAAGCCAGTCATAACGGTTAAAGGAGGCAAGAAGAAGCCAGTCATAACGGTTAAAGGAGGCAAGAGGAAGCCAGTCATAACAGTTAAAGGAGGCAAGAAGAAGCCAGTCATAATGGTTAAAGGAGACAAGAAGCCAGTCATAACAGTTAAAGGAGGCAAGAAGAAGCCAGTCATAACAGTTAAAGGAGGCAAGAAGAAGCCAGTCATAACGGTTAAAGGAGACAAGAAGCCAGTCATAACAGTTAAAGGAGACAAGAAGAAACCAGTCATAACGGTTAAAGGAGGCAAGAAGAAGCCAGTCATAACGGTTAAAGGAGACAAGAAGAACCCAGTCATAACAGTTAAAGGAGACAAGAAGAAGCCAGTCATAACGGTTAAAGGAGACAAGAAGAAGTCAGTCATAACGGTTAAACGAGACAAGAAGAAGCCAGTCATAACGGTTAAAGGAGACAAGAAGTCAGTCATAACAGTTAAAGGAGGTAAGAAGAAGCCAGTCATAACGGTTAAAGGGGACAAGAAGAAGCCAGTCATAACGGTTAAAGGAGACAAGAAGCCAGTCATAACAGTTAAAGGCGACAAGAAGAATCCAGTTATAACAGTTAAAGGAGGCAAGAAGAAGCCAGTCATAACGGTTAAAGGAGACAAGAAGAAGCCAGTCATAACAGTTAAAGGAGACAAGAAGAAGCCAGTCATAACGGTTAAAGTAGACAAGAAGAAGCCAGTCATAACAGTTAAAGGAGACAAGAAGAAGCCAGTCATAACGGTTAAAGGAGACAAGAAGCCAGTCATAACAGTTAAAGGAGGTAAGAAGAAGCCAGTCATAACGGTTAAAGGGGACAAGAAGAAGCCAGTTATAACAGTTAAAGGAGGCAAGAAGAAGCCAGTCATAACAGTTAAAGGAGACAAGAAGAAGTCAGTCATAACGGTTAAAGGACACAAGAAGAAGCCAGTCATAACAGGTAAAGGAGGCAAGAAGAAGCCAGTCATAACAGTTAAAGGAGGCAAGAAGAAGCCAGTCATAACGGTTAAAGGAGACAAGAAGAAGTCAGTCATAACGATTAAAGGAGGCAAGAAGAAACCAGTCATAACGGTTAAAGAAGACAAGAAAAAGCCAGTCATAACGGTTAAAGAAGACAAGAAAAAGCCAGTCATAACGGTTAAAGGAGACAAGAAGAAGCCAGTCATAACGGTTAAAGGAGACAAGAAGAAGCCAGTCATAACAGTTAAAGGAGACAAGAAGAAGTCAGTCATATCAGTTAAAGGAGGTAAGAAGAAGCCAGTCATAACGGTTAAAGGGGACAAGAAGAAGCCAGTCATAACGGTTAAAGGAGGCAAGAAGAAGCCAGTCATAACAGTTAAAGGAGAGAAGAAGAAGCCAGTCATAACAGTTAAAGGAGGCAAGAAGAAGCCAGTCATAACGGTTAAAGGAGGCAAGAAGAAGCCAGTCATAACGGTTAAAGGAGGCAAGAGGAAGCCAGTCATAACAGTTAAAGGAGGCAAGAAGAAGCCAGTCATAATGGTTAAAGGAGACAAGAAGCCAGTCATAACAGTTAAAGGAGGCAAGAAGAAGCCAGTCATAACAGTTATAGGAGGCAAGAAGAAGCCAGTCATAACGGTTAAAGGAGACAAGAAGCCAGTCATAACAGTTAAAGGAGACAAGAAGAAACCAGTCATAACGGTTAAAGGAGGCAAGAAGAAGCCAGTCATAACGGTTAAAGGAGACAAGAAGAAGCCAGTCATAACAGTTAAAGGAGACAAGAAGAAGCCAGTCATAACGGTTAAAGGAGACAAGAAGAAGTCAGTCATAACGGTTAAACGAGACAAGAAGAAGCCAGTCATAACGGTTAAAGGAGACAAGAAGTCAGTCATAACAGTTAAAGGAGGTAAGAAGAAGCCAGTCATAACGGTTAAAGGGGACAAGAAGAAGCCAGTCATAACGGTTAAAGGAGACAAGAAGCCAGTCATAACAGTTAAAGGCGACAAGAAGAAGCCAGTCATAACAGTTAAAGGAGGCAAGAAGAAGCCAGTCATAACGGTTAAAGGAGACAAGAAGAAGCCAGTCATAACAGTTAAAGGAGACAAGAAGAAGCCAGTCATAACGGTTAAAGTAGACAAGAAGAAGCCAGTCATAACAGTTAAAGGAGACAAGAAGAAGCCAGTCATAACGGTTAAAGGAGACAAGAAGCCAGTCATAACAGTTAAAGGAGGTAAGAAGAAGCCAGTCATAACGGTTAAAGGGGACAAGAAGAAGCCAGTTATAACAGTTAAAGGAGGCAAGAAGAAGCCAGTCATAACAGTTAAAGGAGACAAGAAGAAGTCAGTCATAACGGTTAAAGGACACAAGAAGAAGCCAGTCATAACAGGTAAAGGAGGCAAGAAGAAGCCAGTCATAACAGTTAAAGGAGGCAAGAAGAAGCCAGTCATAACGGTTAAAGGAGACAAGAAGAAGTCAGTCATAACGATTAAAGGAGGCAAGAAGAAACCAGTCATAACGGTTAAAGAAGACAAGAAAAAGCCAGTCATAACGGTTAAAGAAGACAAGAAAAAGCCAGTCATAACGGTTAAAGGAGACAAGAAGAAGCCAGTCATAACGGTTAAAGGAGACAAGAAGAAGCCAGTCATAACAGTTAAAGGAGACAAGAAGAAGTCAGTCATATCAGTTAAAGGAGGTAAGAAGAAGCCAGTCATAACGGTTAAAGGGGACAAGAAGAAGCCAGTCATAACGGTTAAAGGAGGCAAGAAGAAGCCAGTCATAACAGTTAAAGGAGAGAAGAAGAAGCCAGTCATAACAGTTAAAGGAGGCAAGAAGAAGCCAGTCATAACGGTTAAAGGAGGCAAGAAGAAGCCAGTCATAACGGTTAAAGGAGGCAAGAAGAAGCCAGTCATAACAGTTAAAGGAGGCAAGAAGAAGTCAGTCATAACGGTTAAACGAGACAAAAAGAAGCCAGTCATAACGGTTAAAGGAGACAAGAAGTCAGTCATAACAGTTAAAGGAGGTAAGAAGAAGCCAGTCATAACGGTTAAAGGGGACAAGAAGAAGCCAGTCATAACGGTTAAAGGAGACAAGAAGCCAGTCATAACAGTTAAAGGCGACAAGAAGAAACCAGTCATAACAGTTAAAGGAGGCAAGAAGAAGCCAGTCATAACGGTTAAAGGAGACAAGAAGAAGCCAGTCATAACAGTTAAAGGAGACAAGAAGAAGCCAGTCATAACGGTTAAAGGAGACAAGAAGAAGCCAGTCATAACAGTTAAAGGAGACAAGAAGAAGCCAGTCATAACGGTTAAAGGAGACAAGAAGCCAGTCATAACAGTTAAAGGAGGTAAGAAGAAGCCAGTCATAATGGTTAAAGGGGACAAGAAGAAGCCAGTTATAACAGTTAAAGGAGGCAAGAAGAAGCCAGTCATAACAGTTAAAGGAGACAAGAAGAAGTCAGTCATAACGGTTAAAGGACACAAGAAGAAGCCAGTCATAACAGGTAAAGGAGGCAAGAAGAAGCCAGTCATAACAGTTAAAGGAGGCAAGAAGAAGCCAGTCATAACGGTTAAAGGAGACAAGAAGAAGTCAGTCATAACGATTAAAGGAGGCAAGAAGAAACCAGTCATAACAGTTAAAGGAGACAAGAAAAAGCCAGTCGTAACGATTAAAGGAGACAAGAAGAAGCCAGTCGTAATGATTAAAGGAGACAAGAAGCCAGTCATAATGGTTAAAGGAGACAACACGAAGCCAGTCATAACGGTTAAAGGAGAAGAGAAGAGGCCAGTCATAACGGTTAAAGGAGACAAGAAAAATCCAGTCATAACGGTTAAAGGAGACAAGAAGAAGCCAGTTATAATGGTTAAAGGAGACAAGAAGAAGCCAGTCATAACAGTTAAAGGAGGCAAGAAGAAGCCAGTCATAACGGTTAAAGGAGACAAGAAGAAACCAGTCATAACAGTTAAAGGAGAAGAGAAAAACCAAATCATAACAGTTAAAGGAGACAAGAAAAAGCCAGTCGTAACGATTAAAGGAGACAAGAAGAAGCCAGTCATAACGGTTAAAGGAGACAACACGACACCAATCATAACGGTTAAAGGAGAAGAGAAGAAGCAAGTCATAACGGTTAAAGGAGACAAGAAAAATCCAGTCATAACGGTTAAAGGAGACAAGAAGAAGCCAGTCATAACGGTTAAAGGAGACAAGAAGAAGCCAGTTATAATGGTTAAAGAAGGCAAGAAGAAGCCAGTCATAACGGTTAAAGGAGACAAGAAGAAGCCAGTCATAACAGTTAAAGGAGACAAGAAGAAACCAGTCATAACGGTTAAAGGAGACAAGAAGAAGCCAGTCATAACGGTTAAAGGAGACAAGAAGAAGACAGTCATAATGGTTAAAGGAGAAGAGAAAAACCAAATCAGAACAGTTAAAGGAGACAAGAAAAATCCAGTCATAACGATTAAAGGAGACAAGAAGAAGCCAGTCATAATGGTTAAAGGAGACAAGAAGAAGCCAGTCATAACGATTAAAGGAGACAAGAAGAAGCCAGTCATAACGGTTAAAGGAGACAAGAAGAAGTCAGTCATAACGATTAAAGGAGGCAAGAAGAAACCAGTCATTACGGTTAAAGGAGACAAGAAGAAGCCAGTTATAACGGTTAAAGGAGACAAGAAGAAGCCAGTCATAGCTGTTAAAGGAGACAAGAAGAAGCCAGTCATAACAGTTAAAGGAGACAAGAAGAAGCCAGTCATAACAGTTAAAGGAGACAAGAAGAAGCCAGTCATAACAGTTAAAGGAGACAAGAAGAAGCCAGTCATATCAGTTAAAGGAGACAAGAAGAAACCAGTCATAACGGTAAAAGGAGAAGAGAAGCCAGTAATAACTGTTAAAGGAGAAGAGAAGAACCAAATCATAACAGTTAAAGGAGACAAGAAAAAGCCAGTCATAACGGTTAAAGGAGACAAGAAGAAGCCAGTTATAACGGTTAAAGGAGGCAAGAAGAAGCCAGTCATAACGGTTAAAGGAGACAAGAACCAAATCATAACAGTTAAAGGAGGCAAGAAGAAGCCAGTCATAACGGTTAAAGGAGACAAGAAGAAGCCATTCATAACGGTTAAAGGAGACAAGAAGAAGCCAGTCATAACAGTTAAAGGAGACAAGAAGAAGCCAGTCATAACAGTTAAAGGAGGCAAGAAGAAGCCAGTCATATCAGTTAAAGGAGACAAGAAGAAACCAGTCATAACGGTTAAAGGAGAAGAGAAGCCAGTCATAACTGTTAAAGGAGAAGAGAAGAACCAAATCATAACAGTTAAAGGAGACAAGAAAAAGCCAGTCATAACGGTTAAAGGAGACAAGAAGAAGCCAGTCATAACGGTTAAAGGAGACAAGAAGAAGCCAGTCATAACAGTTAAAGGAGGCAAGAAGAAGCCAGCCATAACGGTTAAAGGAGACAAGAAGAAGCCAGTCATAACAGTTAAAGGAGGCAAGAAGAAGCCAGTCATAAAGGTTAAAGGAGGCAAGAAGAAGCCAGTCATAACGGTTAAAGGAGGCAAGAAGCCAGTCATAACGGTTAAAGGAGACAAGAAGAAGCCAGTCATAACGGTTAAAGGAGACAAGAAGAAGCCAGTCATAACGGTTAAAGGAGACAAGAAGAAGCCAGTCATAACGGTTAAAGGAGACAAGAAGAAGCCAGTCATAACAGTTAAAGGAGGCAGGAAGAAGCCAGTCATAACGGTTAAAGGAGACAAGAAGAAGCCAGTCATAACGGTTAAAGGAGACAAGAAGAAGCCAGTCATAACGGTTAATGGAGACAAGAAGAAACCATTCATAGCAGTTAAAGGAGACAAGAAGAAGCCAGTCATAACAGTTAAAGGAGACAAGAAGAAGCCAGTCATAACGGTTAAAGGAGACAAGAAGAAGCCAGTCATAATGGTTAAAGGAGACAAGAAGAAGCCAGTCATAATGGTTAAA
Organism: Paralithodes platypus; assembly: GCA_032716605.1. Classification (NCBI taxonomy): domain Eukaryota; kingdom Metazoa; phylum Arthropoda; class Malacostraca; order Decapoda; family Lithodidae; genus Paralithodes; species Paralithodes platypus. Next base: position 43,469,320 of record CM064510.1, read on the forward strand.
GGAGACAAGAAGTCAGTCATAACAGTTAAAGGAGACAAGAAGAAGCCAGTCATAACGGTTGAAGGAGACAAGAAGAAGCCAGTCATAACGGTTAAAGGAGAAAAGAAGAAGCCAGTCATAACAGTTAAAGGAGACAAGAAGAAGTCAGTCATAACGGTTAAAGGAGACAAGAAGAAGCCAGTCATAACGGTTAAAGGAGACAAGATGAAACCAGTCATAACGGTTAAAGGAGAAGAGAAGCCAGTCATAACTGTTAAAGGAGAAGAGAAGAACCAAATCATAACAGTTAAAGGAGACAAGAAGAAGCCAGTCATAACGGTTAAAGGAGACAAGAAGAAGCCAGTCATAACGGTTAAAGGAGACAAGAAGAAGCCAGTCATAACAGTTAAAGGAGGCAAGAAGAAGCCAGTCATATCAGTTAAAGGAGACAAGAAGAAACCAGTCATAACGGTTAAAGGAGAAGAGAAGCCAGTCATAACTGTTAAAGGAGAAGAGAAGAACCAAATCATAACAGTTAAAGGAGACAAGAAAAAGCCAGTCATAACAGTTAAAGGAGACAAGCCAGTCATAACAGTTTAAAGGAGACAAGAAGAAGCCAGTCATAACGGTTAAAGGAGACAAGAAGAAGCCAGTCATAACTGTTAAAGGAGAAGAGAAGAACCAAATCATAACAGTTAAAGGAGACAAGAAAAAGCCAGTCATAACAGTTAAAGGAGACGAGAAGAAGCCAGTCATAACAGTTAAAGGAGGCAAGAAGAAGCCAGTCATAACGGTTAAAGGAGACAAGAAGAAGCCAGTCATAACAGTTAAAGGAGGCAAGAAGAAGCCAGTCATAACGGTTAAAGGAGGCAAGAAGAAGCCAGTCATAACGGTTAAAGGAGACAAGAAGAAGCCAGTCATAACGGTTAAAGGAGACAAGAAGAAGCCAGTCATAACGGTTCAAGGAGACAAGAAGAAGCCAGTCATAACGGTTAAAGGAGATAAGAAGAAGCCAGTCATAACGGTTAAAGGAGGCAGGAAGAAGCCAGTCATAACGGTTAAAGGAGACAAGAAGAAGCCAGTCATAACGGTTAAAGGAGACAAGAAGAAGCCAGTCATAACGGTTAAAGGAGACAAGAAGCCAGTCATAACGGTTAAAGGAGACAAGAAGAATCCAGTCATAACAGTTAAAGGAGACAAGAAGAAGCCAGTCATAACGGTTAAAGGAGACAAGAAGAAGCCAGTCATAACGGTTAAAGGAGACAAGAAGAAACCAGTCATAACAGTTAAAGGAGACAAGAAGAAGCCAGTCATAACAGTTAAAGGAGGCAAGAAGAAGCCAGTCATAACGGTTAAAGGAGACAAGAAGAAGCCAGTCATAACGGTTAAGGAAGGCAAGAAGAAGCCAGTCATAACGGTTAAAGGAGACAAGAAGAAGCCAGTCATAACAGTCAAAGGAGACAAGAAGAAGCCAGTCATAATGGTTAAAGGAGACAAGGAGAAGCCAGTCATAACAGTTAAAGGAGACAAGAAGTCAGTCATAACAGTTAAAGGAGACAAGAAGAAGCCAGTCATAACAGTTAAAGGAGACAAGAAGAAGCCAGTCATAACGGTTAAAGGAGACAAGAAGAAGCCAGTCATAACGGTTAAAGGAGACAAGAAGAAGCCAGTCATAACAGTTAAAGGAGACAAGAAGAAGTCAGTCATAACGGTTAAAGGAGACAAGAAGAAGCCAGTCATAACGGTTAAAGGAGACAAGAAGAAGCCAGTCATAACGGTTAAAGGAGACAAGATGAAACCACTCATAACGGTTAAAGGAGAAGAGAAGAACCAAATCATAACAGTTAAAGGAGACAAGAAGAAGCCAGTCATAACGGTTAAAGGAGACAAGAAGAAGCCAGTCATAACGGTTAAAGGAGACAAGAAGAAGCCAGTCATAACGGTTAAAGGAGGCAAGAAGAAGCCAGTCATAACGGTTAAAGGAGGCAAGAAGAAGCCAGTCATAACGGTTAAAGGAGACAAGAAGAAGCCAGTCATAACGGTTAAAGGAGACAAGAAGAAGCCAGTCATAACGGTTAAAGGAGGCAGGAAGAAGCCAGTCATAACGGTTAAAGGAAACAAGAAGAAGCCAGTCATAACGGTTAAAGGAGACAAGAAGAAGCCAGTCATAACGGTTAAAGGAGACAAGAAGAAGCCAGTCATAACGGTTAAAGGAGACAAGAAGAAGCCAGTCATAACAGTTAAAGGAGACAAGAAGAAGCCAGTCATAACGGTTAAAGGAGACAAGAAGAAGCCAGTCATAACAGTTAAAGGAGACAAGAAGAAGCCAGTCATAACGGTTAAAGGAGGCAAGAATAAGCCAGTCATAACGGTTAAAGGAGACAAGACGAAACCAGTCATAACAGTTAAAGGAGGCAAGAAGAAGCCAGTCATAACAGTTAAAGGAGACAAGAAGAAGCCAGTCATAACGGTTAGAGGAGACAAGAAGAAGCCAGTCATAACGGTTAAAGGAGGTAAGAAGAATCCAGTCATAACGGTTAAAGGAGACAAGAAGAAGCCAGTCATAACAGTTAAAGGAGACAAGAAGAAGCCAGTTATAACAGTTAAAGGAGACAAGAAGAAGCCAGTCATAACAGTTAAAGGAGGCAAGAATAAGCCAGTCATAACGGTTAAAGGAGACCAGAAGAAGCCAGTCATAATGGTTAAAGGAGACAAGAAGAAGCCAGTCATAACAGTTAAAGGAGACAAGAAGAAGCCAGTCATAATGGTTAAAGGAGACAAGAAGAAGCCAGTCATAACAGTTAAAGGAGACAAGAAGTCAGTCATAACAGTTAAAGGAGGCAAGAAGAAGCCAGTCATAACGGTTGAAGGAGACAAGAAGAAGCCAGTCATAACGGTTAAAGGAGACAAGAAAAAGCCAGTGATAACAGTTAAAGGAGACAAGAAGAAGTCAGTCATAACGGTTAAAGGAGACAAGAAGAAGCCAGTTATAACGATTAAAGGAGGCAAGAAGAAGCCAGTCATAACGGTTAAAGGAGACAAGAAGAAACCAGTCATAACAGTTAAAGGAGACAAGAAGCCAGTCATAACAGTTAAAGGAGACAAGAAAAAACCAGTCATAACTGTTAAAGGAGGCAAGAAGAAGCCAGTCATAACAGGTAAAGGAGACAAGAAGAAACCAGTCATAACAGTTAAAGGAGACAAGAAGAAGCCAGTCATAACAGGTAAAGGAGGCAAGAAGAAGCCAGTCATAACAATTAAAGGAGACAAGAAGAAGTCAGTCATAACGGTTAAAGGAGACAAGAAGAAGCCAGTTATAACGGTTAAAGGAGACAAGAAGAAGCCAGTCATAACAGTTAAAGGAGACAAGATGAAACCAGTCATAACAGTTAAAGGAGGCAAGAAGAAGCCAGTCATAATGGTTAAAGGAGACAAGACGAAACCAGTCATAACAGTTAAAGGAGGCAAGAAGAAGCCAGTCATAACAGTTAAAGGAGACAAGAAGAAGCCAGTCATAACGGTTAAAGGAGACAAGAAGAAGCCAGTCATAACGGTTAATGGAGGTAAGAAGAAGCCAGTCATAACAGTTAAAGGAGACAAGAAGAAGCCAGTCATAACAGTTAAAGGAGACAAGAAGAAGCCAGTTATAACAGTTAAAGGAGACAAGAAGAAGCCAGTCATAATGGTTAAAGGAGACAAGAAGAAGCCAGTCATAACAGTTAAAGGAGACAAGAAGAAGCCAGTCATAACGGTTAAAGGAGACAAGAAGAAGCCAGTCATGAAAGTTAAAGGAGGCAAGAAGAAGCCAGTCATAACAGTTAAAGGAGACAAGAAGAAGCCAGTCATACTGGTTAAAGGAGGCAAGAAGAAGCCAGTTATAACCGTTAAAGGAGACAAGAAGAAGTCAGTCATAACGGTTAAAGGAGACAAGAAGAAGCCAGTCATAATGGTTAAAGGAGGCAAGAAGAAGCCAGTCATAACAGTTAAAGGAGACAAGAAGAAGTCAGTCATAATGGTTAAAGGAGACAAGAAGAAGCCAGGCATAACGGTTGAAGTTGACAAGAAGCCAGCCATAACGGTTAAAGGAGACAAGAAGAAGCCAGCCATAACGGTTAAAGGAGACAAGAAGAAGCCAGTCATAACGGTTAAAGGAGGCAAGAAGAAGCCAGTCATAACGGTTAAAGGAGACAAGAAGAAGCCAGTCATAACGGTTAAAGGAGACAAGATGTCAGTCATAACGGTTAAAGAAGACAAGAAGAAGCCAGTCATAACGGTTAAAGGAGACAAGAAGAAGTCAGTCATAATGGTTAAAGGAGACAAGAAGAAGCCAGTCATAACGGTTAAAGGAGACAACACGAAGCCAGTCATAACGGTTAAAGGAGACAACAAGAAGCCAGTCATAACATTTATAGGAGACGAGAATAAACCGGTAATCACATTGAAGGGTGGCAAGAAAAAAACAGCAATAGAGGTTAAAGGAAAGAAAATAATGCCAATAATAACAGTCAAAACGGGGGACAAGAAGAAACAGCCAGCAATCAAATTCAAGGGCGGAAAGAAACCAGTTAATGCCGTTAAATCTGAAGACAAGAAGAAGCCAGAGGTCAAGATCAAAACAGACGAGAAACAACCAGTAACAGAGGTCCAGGGAGAGGGAGACAAGAAGGAAAGTGGCGTGATCAAGCTTAAGAAAGGCATGGAGAAACCAGAGATCAAAGCAAAGACAGACAAGGAAGAGCCTGCATTTAAGCCGAGCAAAGATAAGATTGTACACACAAAGAAACCAGCTATCGAGGTTAAGACTGACAAGAAGAAACCTGTGATTATAGTCATACCTGGAGACAAAAAGAAGCCAGTGATTAAGGGTAAAGGAGTAGGCAAGAAGAAACCAGCCACTGAAGTTAAACCAGGAGATAAGAAGCCCGTGATCATGGTTAAAACAGGAGACAAAAAGAAACCTGTGCTTGTGGTTAAGACCTCAGACAAGAAAATTAAGCCGGATGTCAGAGTTAAACCAGTAGAACACGTGCCAGGTGGTAAGTCAAAGATTGTTGACAAGAAAACACCTAAGATTAAGCCAGACAAAAAGAAGTCAGGGGTTGAGGCTAAGACGGCAGACAAGAAAAAGAAACCAGGTACCGGTACTATTGGTAAAACAACAGACGAGAAACAAACAATTGTCAAAGTTAAGACCGACAAACAGAAGAAACCTGTTATCAAAGTAATAACAGACAAAAAGAAGCCAGTTATTGAAGTTAAAACAGTAGAGAAAAAGAAGCCAATAATTGAGGTCAAGAAAGGGAAGTCGAGTGTAAAAGAGAAGAAGTCGGTGATAATAGTTAAGCCAGGAGAAAAGAAACCAGTGATCGAAGTCAAGCCAACTGACAAGAATAAGCCATTTATCAAAGGCACAACGAAAGGCAAGAAAAAGAAGCCGGCGATCAAGATTACTGGAGTAGATGAAAATAAACCAGTGTTACAAGTTAAACCAGGAGGTAAACCAGCAATCAAGATTAATCCTGTAGATAAGAAGCCAGGAGTCATAGTTAAGCCAGAGATCAATGTTAAAGCAGGAGGTACCGGTAAGTCAATAGACAAGCCAGGGATTAAGATTAAGCCTGGAGAAAAGGAAACTAAGCCAGATGTGAAGGAAAAGACCGTAGACCAGAAGAAGCCCAAGACCAAAGACAAGACAAAGAAAAAGAATCCCCCTGCGATCAAGATAACCACAGTGGACAAGAAGGTGGTAGAGATCAAGAAGAACTGTAGAAATGAAACTGGGGGCTCTGACGTCGAGGACAGGAAGGGGAATAAAACCTCAAAGATCAAACTAATAATGGGAGAGAAAACGCGTACGGTTAAAGTCTCGGGTGTGAAGGCCCCTGTGATCCAGGTTAAGGGTAAAAAGAAAGAAGATGGTTTTGTGGTGAAAAGTGGTAAAAAGAAGAAAGCACCGGTTGTTGATAAAAATAAAGTAATTGGGAAATCGTTTGTTGTGAAGGATAAGGCAAAAACAACCATTGGCAAGGATAGAAGGATAATACCAGTTAAGGATAAGAGCAATATAGCTGTAGTCAAAGATAGGAAAATATCCCCAGATAAAAGTAAAGCTAAAAGGGAATCACCAGTTGTCAAGGTTAAAATTGAGCCCAAGAAGAAAGAACCAATTGTCAAGCTTCAGATCGAACCCAAGAAGAAAAAATTCCCTACAGCCAAAGCTATGAGAGACGCCCGAAGCAAAACACCCGTTGGTATAGTTGAAAGGGGAAGTAAGTGGAAAGCCAATGTAATCAAGGAAAATATGGATGCAAATCTTATCAAATCCAAGAGTGAAGCACCTGAAATCGAGGGACATAGAGAGGCTTTTACACTCACAGCTGAAAGTAATGACAAGAGGAAAGCCCCTATCATAAAGGAAGACAGGGATGTACCTGAAGTCACAACCAAAAGTATTGTCCAAAAGAAATTGTCTGGAATCAAGGGTAACAGAGATGCACCTGTGATTTTGGCCAGAAGCGAAGCTAAGAAGAAAGTGCCTGTTGTCAAAGATATGTCCGCAGCCATGGCCAAGTGGAGGAAAGCAGGAGTATTTAAGGACAATAAGGATGCACCTGTAGTAAAATCAGAGAGCAAAATATCTAAAATTAAAGATACTATGGATCCATTTTTAGTCACACCCAAAAATAAAGCTACCGTAATTCAAGACAAGATAGGAAGTAACAGGAACGCGGATCCAGTTGTCCAAGCCAAGTGGGGAGCCAACCGAGCTGCCCCAATGGTTCAAGTCTCGGGTGGGAAGGGAAGAAACCCTGCTCTAAATACTGGAGTGAAAGACAAACCATCCATTGCCATAGGAAGTAACAGGAATGCGGCTCCAGTGGTCCAAGCCAAGTGGGGAGCCAACCGAGCTGCCCCAATGGTTCAAGTCTCGGGCGGGAAGGGAAGAAACCCTGCTCTAAATACTGGAGTGAAAGAGAATCCATCCATTGCCAATAATGACATAAAGGATGACCCAAAGAGTGACAGAGGTGGAAGCAAGAATCTGAATTTTGATGAAGACATTCAAGAATTCCTAGCAAAATTAGAAAAAACAAATGTAGAAGAATAAGCAGTTGGGTTCATAGGTAATCTGTAAATAACTGTACAGTATTGTTTTATGAGCTTGGTTAAATTCCTACTTACTGTAAAGTACTATACCCTCTATATATTATGGACATTTTGGTTTACTAATTAAAATGTATGTACTGGTACACTTGAATACCATAGTCTCTTTTCTTTTTACAATTATTATTATATGGATTGAGTTGTAGATAGAACTTGCTTTTCAATAAATAGTGTATATAATTTTGTATTTGATGTATAGAAAATGATGTTCATAAATTCATTCCCAGAGATATACTTCCATAATTTATAGTAGGTGAAGTCCACGGGCTAGAGACTATGACATCCGAGTGTACATAGCAATATGCTATTTTGTTAAGTACTACAGTAGGTAGGTTTCCTTGATCTAAAAAAGGTATTCTATGTGTTTTACAAACTGATAGGTAACAATAATATGACCAGGAACAATATTGTGATTGGAAGTTCTTGCCTGTATGTACTGTATAATTATACTCTGGCACATACCCCATAGCTTGGGGGAGTGCTGGAAGCCCTTAGTGATCCTTAGTCTTTAGGTCTTCTCCTTGACGACCTAGATGTGTGTAAATTTGTATTATTATTATTATTATTATTATTATTATTATTATTATTATTATTATTATTATTATTTTGACTTTGATTTTATTTTTTATATATATATTTTTTTTTTAAGTTGTGTTGTCCGTCTTGAGTCGGCCACCCCCAACTATGGGGTATGTGCCTGATTATATACTTACATACATGCAATATTATTATGTGACTAATTTGAAATTGATGTTTATATTCTGAAGTATAATGTTTTAAATGAACTGTTGTATGATATGTACATTTTGGTACAATATTGATAATTTATACGTTAATTTTGTTATCCCCGTTAACTATGGATATTATTGTTTAAATTTATTTATTAAGGATATATACTTTAAAGCCCTATTAAGCATGTTCATTGAGGGCCTAACTGATCGGAATATGATATTATTGTAATTTGATACACTACAAAGTTGCAAATGGACTCCTCCCAGCTGAGTAAGGTGGCCCTTCAAAGAACAGAGGACTATATTATATAGGCCAAAGAAATAGAAAATATATAAAGGACATTCACACACCTTGCCTGTGTGCCTGGACCATGGTGGACCATTGCCTTGGTGCCATGGACCAATGTAAGTAGCGGGGTACCCCAGGGATCGGTACTAGGACCAATTCTCTTTCTAATTTACATCAACGACATAGATGAGGGTCTCACCTGTACAATCTCAAAATTTGCTGACGATACAAAAATTGCAAATAGCGTACTCTCAAAAGAACAAGTTGACGATATGCAACACAATCTAGATAAATTGTCATGTTGGGCCCAAATTTGGCAAATGAGTTTCAATGCGGATAAATGTAAAGTACTACATATCGGATACCTAAATGAGAAAGCAAACTATTCGATGAATGGCACTCAGCTTAAGAATGTAAACAGAGAAACCGATCTGGGAGTAACAATATCGAGTAACCTAAAAACCGAGTCAACAATGTTCAGAAGTTGTTAAGAAGGCAAACAAAATAATTGGCTTTATAGGCAGGTCATTTGAGCATAAATCCAAAGAAGTTATCCTAACCCTTTACAATTCCTTAGTCCGCCCTCTTCTGGAATGCCGCGTTCAATCCTGGTGCCCTTATTACCAAAAAGATATAAACAAGCTAGAACGAGTTCAACGTAGAGTTACCAAAATGATACCTAGCCTAAAGAACAAACCATACGAAGAGCGTCTTAGAGAATTAAATCTATTTCCTTTAACCCAGTGCAGATTAAGAGGTGACTTAATTCAAGTGTTCAAAATCATCAAAGGCATCGACAATATGAACTGTAGTAAGTACTTCACTATCGACCAATCTAATTACACGCGGGGAAACGGTTGCAAAATTATTGGTAAATCTTTTAACTCCCACGAATCTAAGAATTTCTTCTTCAATCGAGTTGTCAACTTGTGGAATGGGCTTCCCCGAAACGTTATAGACTGCATCACCGTTGATTCATTTAAACTCCGCCTAGACAAATATCTCGCATCAAACCCGCGACTGACTGCGTTTGTAAATCAATAACTTTATTTTATCCCCCCCTCAGTTACTAACCCATCTGTCCCCTACTAACTTCCTAATCCTGCCACAGACATTAGTTCCAGGGCAGTAATTCCCTTTCCAATGTTCCCTTACCCACTCTAAACCACTGTTTGGACACTTGATCCTCAGTGTTTTGGAGGACAAGCAACCTAGAAGGGTCACTAGATCTGTTGTTGCTTGATTTCCTTTGTACTCCTTTGTACCTTCACACTTTTTTCACTCACTTGCTAACCTTGGCAAGCTATAGGCTAAACACTTCAACAATCGGGCCACACATAGCGATACAGTTCTTTATTATATCTCCGACCACATCATAAATGAGACGATGCAATACTTTGTTTTAACCTAGGTGTGTCAGAATTTGACTTTACTCTATAGGCTAGCTACATGAAATGGTAACAAATTATGTATAGTTTTATAGTCTATTCATTATAATTAGACCATGAATCTGGACCATTAACCCTCCTCGCCTGGATGGAGCTAATGGAGTCCATATCGAGTTTGCCACATACTGCCCGGCTGGCCTACATAGCTCCATAGCATTATTTCATGGCTTAAAATCACTTAAAATCGCACTTGAGAAAGTTTGTTGTCTTAGTGGATGGTCCGTATAACCAACAAGAACAAGAACACAGCCAGTCAGTCAGGTGACTCATGCTTCCATGCAGGCCTAACGAAAGCTTGTATTGATTTTCCCGAGTCCCAAACGATGCATGAAAGCAGTCGACAGGTGAAATATATCAGTAATCAATATAATCCATATTTATACATAATCCATAATCATTAATCAATTATTGAACTAATGTAAATAGACTGTAGCCTTGGCTGCCGATACTGTGTCTCCGCATTCGAACAGTTCTCAGTACCAAGCCAAGACACTCACACAATAACCGCTTAATGTATAGTGGTTTAATCTTCACCCTTCGCAAGATAACACTGAATTCTGCCTCCCACCATTTAACTTACAAATATAACTAATTAGCCCTCCGACATATGACCCGATTTTGAGCCTATTGGGGATACTTTAAAGACTGTTACCATCAGGGGTATTTAGAAAGCTTTAGTTTAGTTACTTCAACCTCTGCAGTTGTCTTTGAGTTAGCTGTGGGCAGAAAACTAATTTTGGAGAGGTAATTATAAGAGAGAGAACTCTTATTTCTTATTGCTAATCTGGCAACCTCTACATCATAAATGCGTGAAAGGGTTAATGAATATCAGTTTTAGTGGGGCGGCATAGCTAACCTATTGTTCATTTTGTGATAAAAGCACCAAATTAGAATCCCGGTGGATCACATTTTCTTTTTCTATTATTAATATTAATATTGATGATTTTTTAAATGTATTGTTCTTGTTAAAAGAGTACTCTTTGTTTAAATCTGTTGTTACTTCATATTTTGCAATTATTTGTCTTTATATTATATGTATTCATTGGATAGTATCAATTGCTTACTTTTGCGATTTCCTTAGTTTATTTGTGCTATAAATGTAGGTTATTTGTAGGGTAGTTATTGATAGGGGTCACTTGAGGCATGCTATGCTTACAGGTACCTACCCGATAGCACTATCGTTAGTGAGTGCTGTACTGTATTTTATATATTATTTTGTAATAGTATAGATATCTTATCAATATTTGTATTTTGTACTATTGTTAATGTCTTGTCATGTTGCAAATTTGATTTTAAATAATATTTTGACATTTAACATTTAGTTTCTTTATTCATGCAGAGTTTAGTCAAATTTGCCAGAACGTCCCGGACTTCCCAAACTTGACTACTTCCTTTAACGTGACGATAGTGCGTTGTTATATGTGCGATTAGTTTGCTTGGGAAACAGATTAACTTGCTCATGTAGTAATGTACACCCTATGTGGTGGATTGTGTTCTTTTATTTAATAGTTTTCATTTTAGTAAGCGTTGTTTCCACATAGCGATTTTGATAATTTAATTTGACTTTATATTGTCCTTGTCCCAATTTTGGTTTGTTTAGTTTCCAAGTTTTACACTTTAAATTATATGCTTTCATTAATTTAATTATCACCGGTATATATATATATAGCTTTATATATTTCAACGCCATTTGGATATTGGGACATCATAGGTTTACTCTACATTGGCTTTGGCAGCCCCCTATCAATTACTTTCCATTAGAGTTCTTAAGCACTGATTTTTGTCCCAAACTGTATACCATAGTAGAGATGTCAAACTACTGTAGTTTCAAATGAGTCGTCTGGACATGGGTAACAACTTATATTCAGACAATGTTTAATTAATGTTGACCAGTACAAGTAAAACGGTCAACATTAGCCAAACATTGTCTTAATATAAGTTGTTACCCATGTCCAGACAAGTCATTTGATACTAGTTTGACATCTCTACCAGGGTATACAGTTTGGGGCAAAAATCAGTGGAAAGTAATTGATAGGGGGCTGCCAAATCCAATGTAGAGTAAACCTATGATGTCCCAATATCTAATTTTGATTATATTGACTATTGTGGATTGTGGATTGTGTTGTTTAATTTCATAAATTTTATTTTAGTAAGCGTTGTTTCCACATAGCGAATTTGATATGTTTTGACTTTATATTGTCTTTGTCCCAGTTTTGGTTTGACTTTGTTTGCAAGTTTTAAATTTTAATTTGATTGTGTGTGCCAATTTTGATACTTTTTTCACAAAATGAACAGTCCTGATATTTTGAGCTATGCCGCCCCACTATTTGAGTAGTTTTTGAGATATGATAGGTTACCATAATTATTTGTGGTCTATAGAATCAGACTGTACTGTATATCAGGAGTAGCAGTGTATTTCCATCGCTTAGAGTATGTTACTTAAGGAAGTGTAGGTATTAACCCCTTCTGTACTGGCGACGTCTCTTTAATTATATTCTGGCTACCTATAAAAAAAACTATTCATTTTAAAAAGGGCCTACAGCAAATAAGCTTCGCACTATCTCCCAACCCTTTTAACTATCACAGATCCTTTTAAAACTTCACAAAATAGTCTAATTATAGCTAGAATACATTTAAAAACATGTCACCGGTACAGAAGGGATTAATTCTTAGTGTTATATGAAGCGTCCGGCGGCAGAAGGTCTGAAGCACCAACAAAAAAAGTTTGATACATATTCCATAACGAAGGCTGAAAAATCACAGTTTTAGACCAAATTTGGGTGCATCCGACCTGCACCCGAACGCATCTAAGGCGTTCGGCGGCAGAAGGTCGGAAGCACCAAAAAATGTCTAGAACAGTGTTTTTTCAGCTTTCGTTATGGAATATATATCAAACTTTTTTTTTGGTGCTTCCGACCTTCTGCCGCCGGAAGCCTCATTTATTCTGGTGATGTGTTCTTCCATTCTGCCAGGTTAACCCTTTCTGTATGATGACATATTTTCAATTTTATTCTGACTGCCACTAGACCACTTTATTCGGTGTACTGTATTTTTATAACTGATTTGTATAGGACCTGCCTAAGCTGAATAAAAACATCCATTATTTATAAGAATACATTTTACTTGACGCTTTGCATGGAAGGGTTTAAGGGGACAGTGGCTATTTTTTTGGTCTATTCATTTATAATTATATTTATTATTTTTTTATTTTCCTCGCTAGACCTCTATCAAGCATTAAAAAATACCGCATAGACCCCCTTTCAAGATAAATTTTTACATTTTTCAGTAGAAAAATGTCTAAGCCGAAGGCCGGTTCCTCCCAAAATTACAGGCTCGCTATCGCTCGCCAGAATAAAATCGATACAATATGGGGTAAAGGTATTAACCCTTTCGTTGCAGGTGACGTTCTGGAACGTCCTGGCAAGTTACAGCAATTTCCAGGCATTAAAAGCCTGTATAAAACTTAAAAATCGAGTGTCAGTGGGCGGGAGCGTGAGGGGCCCACCTCCGACCCGCCGAGCACCGAGCGGCTCACTGAGGTTGACTGTGTCTCGTGCGGGTCTCTCTGTGTCTCCCAGCAGTGTAGCCAAGCGAGCGAGTGTTACATAATAGCGGGTTTCCCGCGTTTCACTGGCACCACTGCGGGTGAACCAGACCACGTATGGGGCCCGTGCTGGTGTCATTTTGAAGCTATTCTCGCCTAGTTTTCGGCAGAATACACTTCATTTAATGCAGATGCTTGATTTATCATTCAGGAGTGCCTGAATATGCCCTAAATAGCCCAAAAATGGCCGCAGCCAAAGGGTTAAAATCTTCAAACTAATGGGCATAACGTCTTATAATCTCAAAACAAATGGGGCTAAACACGAGGGAGAAAGCGATCCAGAAAAACAACCCATCTCCCCTTAACAGCAGTATTTGGGAACTACAGTATACTGAATGCTCAAAGGGAATCTGCTGAACTATTTGTAAAGCCTGTGATACTGAGGGACTAGTAACGTTAGTACAGTCGCCCTAATAAGTGATGTCTCGGTACCAAGTATATTTTGATCAATAATTGACATCGGCAATACAGTATCTAAACTTGATATACTGTATATAGGTTCGATTGAGATATACAAACATGTTGTTGTTGCTGTTCCCCAAGCTGCCTGGCTGAACAGCCCCAAGGCCATAACCGAGCGCCCCCACAGAACCCTCCCTGCCGACCACAATAAAGCCTGGGTGACCGAAGCCACTCCATGGCGGGGAGCTGAGGAGGGTGAGGAAATGCCCGGGAAACCAAAGCCCCACCCAGGGCCCTGTGCCCCTCAGCAATTATAAAGAGAAAGTTGAGGGGCAAAGGAAAAATGTGACGCTTTGGCTTCCAATCTTGGTAGATTGGGAGGTCAATCCACGGAAGAGACGCCGTCACTTGAGATCTAGAAAATATATAAATAAAAGGAACAGTCAGAGTAAGCTATGGGTATGGCAGAGATCGCTCAGTTCTCACTCTGATAGACCAGCCCATCACCACTTAAAATTGGCCACCCGGAGTATTGAACCGGGTGTTGAGCTTTGCTTGGGCGACTCTAACAGTCTACCTGTTAACCACCTACCTACCCTATTAAACATCTGACAGACATTATTACAGTACAGAGAGAGCCAAACGTAATTACATCTGGAACATGACTTATTAGCGCGACTGTACAGTATCACTAAACTCGACTGCATTTGTCATCAAACCGTATGTCTCAAAGAAAACACCATAAAAAACAATATACCGAACTCAACCATACTATTTTAATGATCCCTTGTCAGCCCCACCTTCCATTGTCCTTACTCAAGCCTTCTATTCTCAGCACGTGCCAATCTCATTGGAATGATTTACCCTGCAATAATAAACTCTGTGTGATCAAACCTGTCCGTCCTTGGCCCTCCTCTTCCCGGTCTCACAGGTGTTAAGAAGTTTTACTAACTACACTTAGGATAGGCCATTCCCGGCTGACTCACGGTTATTTAATGTCCACTCCCTGAACTCCGCCCCCCACCTGCTCCTCCTGTCATTCCCCTCTCACTGTTCGCCACGTCTTTGACTGCCCGTCTGCGTACAGCTTGTTTTGGTACTAAATCATTCGCTGACCTTTTATCCGATCCTCCATCCTTCCTTCCCCCTCATCGTCCGTTTTTTGCGTCACCTTAAGCTCCTTTCAGTAATCTGATCTAATCCTTCGGGCCAGACCTATGAGAGTTCCGTATGGAGCTAAGTGGTCTGGTTAATCTGCTCTACATAAATAAAATCAACCATCTTAATTATACTGGACACCTGAAACCTAATGAAAGTAATATGCCTGCATAGTGTTGTTGTTGTTCCCTAAGCTGCCTGGCCGAACAGCCCCGAGTCCTTAACCCCCTCAGTGCCAGGTCCGTATATATACGGACTAGGGTCTTGTCACGCCCAGTGCCAGGTCCGTATATATACGGACTCGCCAAAACAAAAATCGTAGCAGCGAAACGACTGCACCTATGGCTTTCATATTTCTACCACATGTACCTTACCCTTCTGGCTTCTTGCCACCACCAACACAACCCCCTCCCCCCACCCACTCACTGACTATCGGTCGCCTCACAAGGAAAAAAAAGGAAAATCTGTGGCGGCGAAACGACTGCACCAATCGGTTCCATATTTGTGTGACAAGTCCCTTACCCTTCTGCCTTCCCCCCACCACACCCCCAACCGCCTCCCACCACCCACTTCCAGCGTATCTACGAAGAAAAGGAAAAAAAGGAAAATCCGTGGTGGCGAAACTACCTCACCAATCGGCTTCATATTTGTAACACGAGTCAATTACGCTTCTACCTTTCCCCCACCACCCTCCTACCTATACGTTCCGATACCAATAAAAGTCGATGATTTACTCTGAAAATTTCAGCTACATTCGGGACCATCTGGGACCTGATTTCTGGCGAAAATGGACAAGGGGAGTGGGATTTTTTACCATTATCCTTCCTTTCTCGCCCAACTTGATAGATTTAGCCAAAAAAATAAAAATAAAAAATCCTCTGGCACTGACATGCATAGGGTCAATAATTGTCTGGCACTCTGCGGGTTAAGGAAGGCCATGGCCACAATTGAGCTTTCCCACAGAGCTCTCAAGGAATGTAGATGGTGTTGTTGGCGTAAGTGGTTGTGTGAAATACAGTCTTTTATGATGTGTTTAATGGTATGGGGTGCTGTGTTACATCCTGAGCAGGTGTCGACGACGGAGTCATCCAGTCTCCTCTGATAGCTCAGAAGAGCTGGATGGTGTTCGCATCTCAGCCTGGCCAGGTGGACTCTGTCCTCGCGAGGAAGGGAGGATTCAGAAGGATGGATTTTGGGAGGTCGTGCCTGCAGCTGTGTGTTGTCTACGAGTGATTGGATGGAACGGCGAGAGATATGAGTATGGATGTGCTTCTGGAAGCTGGTTTGGGGTGGGCAGGGATGGAGAGAAGACTATTTGTGTGTGATACCGTGTGCTGGGTGTTGTTTTGATATTTCTTGGTGTCTGTGGGTGGTGTTGGTTCGTGGAGGCTGCTGCCAGGAATTGAGTGCCTCTCATGTCCAGATGGTCTTTGACTTTGAGGACTTTGGTTTCTTGATGTAGGTGTAGTAGCTGTGCAGCCTGTGATGATTTTTAGAGCTTTATAGTGCATAGTGTTGATTATGAAGTTACAGGCACCTGTACAAGTAACTGGTACACTGTAATATGATAAACAACAGTGAACAATGATTGACAACAAAAAATCAATATTGGTAGAGGTAACGTTTCAGAATATTTTTATGAGTAGGTAAAACAGAGTGTGAAGGAAGGAAGATTTTCGGAGCAATGGAAAGTATGTGGATGACTAGAAATCTCGGAATGAAAGTAAAAAGTGTAATGTATCAAGGAAATGTGCCAACAGTGATGTATGGGGCTGAGACGTGGGCCCTGAAGGAAAAGGAGAGAAGAAAGCTGGATGTGATGGAGATGAGCTGCTTGAGAAGTATGTGTGGAGTTACTCGTAGAGACAGATTGAGGAATGAATAGATACGTAGGAGAGTGGGGCAGCAGGAACATTTGTCAGCCAGAGTGGACAGAAGGGTGCTGAGCTGGTATGGTCTTGTTGAACGAATGGGAGATGAAAGGCTTACAAAGAGAATATGTGAGTCAGATACAAGGGGAGATAGAAGGGCAGGAAGACCCCCATTGAGATGGAGAGACTGTAAAACAAGCTTTGGATGATAGAGGAATGACTATAGATCAGGCAAAGAAAGTGGTAATAAACAGGAATGAATGGAGAATGCTTGTGAATAAATGAGTGAACACGTGGTCATTTGGGGGAAGGGGTCGGGCGCAAGTTGGACTAGATAATAGTCCATCAGGCGCCTGGCCCGGGGAGACAATTAATATGAAGGGTGTGCCTGGAAGTGTGGTGGGCGGGCTTGTGGCTTCGGCTCCGCTGCATGTCTGCCTGCCGAGATCGGAACCTCTCCGAGTGGTCGGGGGCCGGGGGAGTGCTGGAGGGACCTTGGTGACCCTGGTCTCTGGGTCTTTTCCTGCCTGACCTAGATGTGTGTGAATTTGTGTTTTGTCTGTGTGTGTTCGTTGTTTTATGATGTGTTTTATGTTTTCCCTGGTCTTGCTCTGTCTTGAGTCGGCCATCCCACACAAAAATAAAAAAAAAAGGAAAAGAGGGAAAAAGAACAGAAAAACAAATAGAAAAAGTGAGGATTGGGCCTGAGTAAATAGATAGATTTTTTTTTCACAGAATATTACATCACCTATCATAGCAAACGGTTGTACATTAGACTGCAGTGATAGTAAAATTTTATATGTGAGAATCTGACAATCTCCTTTCATAATATACCATCAGCATTTTCCCTCGGACCACATTCACTCACAAATTTATTATATACCGGTAGTAGCATGATCTAAAGCCTGAGGTTTTCGAGGTATACTGTACTGCCTTGCTGAGGCGAAGAGACTCAAGCATCCTCATGATCAGCGAAGCTATACTATAGTCTATTCGCTGTAAGTAGGCGAGAAATCATTACCTCTAACCTCTGTAACTAAAAAACGACTAGAGTAATCGAGCTAACATTTCTACCATTTGGGACGAGTCAGTCAAGGAATAGATGTGGAAATTTACAGCCAATTTGCTCTAGCTCTTTTGGAGTTGCAAAGGATAGAGTTATTGATTTATCGCCTACTTACAGCAATATACTACTGTATAGCTCAGGTCCATCCATGCTAGGCAGGTTTGCTGTTAGAGATCCGACTAAGTGTTCCAGCTCACCAACACATCCTAATTCATATTTTTTCACCAACCAACTTTACTTCTAAACTCAATTAATAAAATCAACAAATACATGTGGCACTCTAAGGACTCGAACGTAGGATTCTCATACCGAAATTCCGCGTATTTATTCATTACGCTA
The DNA here is from genome assembly GCA_032716605.1 of Paralithodes platypus. Classification (NCBI taxonomy): domain Eukaryota; kingdom Metazoa; phylum Arthropoda; class Malacostraca; order Decapoda; family Lithodidae; genus Paralithodes; species Paralithodes platypus. Next base: position 43,487,371 of record CM064510.1, read on the forward strand.
TCAAAACAGAAGAATTATGCACAAGCCTACGATTTATTATGCAGTTTCGAATCCTGCATATTAATCTGAGCATGTACACTCGGACAAAAAAGTATCTGCATCCCTACACTGATCATCTGGTGTGTACAGCTCGGTAGGGGTGGCACCTCTGCCTGCAACTATATCCATGTGTCAGAGAGGATCGTCTCTGACACATGGATATACTTGCAGGCAGAGGTGCCAACGCTACCAAGCTGTACACACCAGACGATCAGCATAGGGGTGCAGATACTTCTTTGACCGAGTGTACATACATTCCAACTGTGCTATGGTAGCCTGGTGAGTCCCATGGCTTTACCCTCCCAAACAACCACTATGAGAAGCACAACAAACCAATGACCCTCAATTCCCAACAGCTCTGAAGTGACTGACCACAGCGGCGGTCAGACCGGTTCCAGAGCAGGGGTGCTAAGAATTTCTGGAGACAAACAGGCAGTCGTAGGAATTTGACCCATGGAACGTAAAATGTCCAAACCCTGACCACTGAAGCAAGCTTGGCTATCCTCTTTGAGGAATTGAGAACCGTTAAATGGGATATCGTATCATTAGCGAAGTTAGAAGAACAGGTGAGGCATTCATCGAATTGTCTGACAGTCCCATGTTATGTTACAAAAACACACCAAACTTCTTTCCAATATAAAAAAATATAAATGAAGTAATGGCTATCATTCTTTCAATTTAGGGTAAACCTGACTTTTTGGACCGACAGCGATTTCAGTAAGTTTTATTTAGTTTTTTGTATTTATTCCTTCAGATATAGTGTTGTTTTATACTGAAGAGGAGCGGAAATGAGTATTTACCCATTATCCAACAATCTAAAAACACGCCCCTATTAGACTATTTTTTTGTTTTTTTTAATGTTCTAGGCTATTAGCCTAACCTAACAACCTTACCTAACCTAACCTAGTATATGGGTGGGGGCTGCCGCCCCCACACCCCCGCTGGTTGGGTTACTTTTTTTTGTTTTTTTTTTTTTTTTTTTTGTTTTTTCTGTGCCATTAGCCTAACTTAACAACCTAACCTAACCTAACCTAGTATATGGGTGGGGGCTGCTGCCCCCACACCCCCGCTGGTTGGGTACTGGCTGAAAAACTTATTGTTTTACAGTAGCCTAGGCCTATACATGTATTTTAGCGTTTTTTTGTTTCTCCCTTGTAATACATTTCCGCTCTTAATGCCATATATATCAATGATGTATATGCTCTACCGGACCTATTAGGCCTAAACAGATCGATGGGCTAACTGTCGGTCCAAAACATCAGTATAACCCAATTTAGGGAGAGACACTTGTTAAAGGCAGCTTTGCCTTTTGTCTCCATACACAACAAAATAATATAAACTGAAGAAACATGCGGCAAAACAATCCCTTTCCAATGGGAAGGGGGGGTGGGGGGGGGTTGTTTGTATTCTTATTTTTTTATAAATATATATATTTTTTCTAGTTTGCTCATTAGATCATTATCAGCCTTAAGTATCTGGGCAGTGTGTTGAGTGAAGATCGGACTATGGATGAGGAAGTGTGGGAGAGGGTACAACAGGGGAAGAGGGTTGTAGGAACGTTGAAAGCAGTAACAAGAAATAGGGTGGTCAGTATGGAAGTGAAGAAGTCCTTGCATGACAGTGTGGTAATCCCGACACTAACTTACGGAAGCGAAGTATGGACGTTCGGGAAGAGACTCAGACCAAGAGTGAGAGCGGTGGAAATGAGTTACTTGAGAAGTGCGTGCAGAGTTACATGGAGGGATAGACAGACGAAGGAGGTGTGGTGTGGAGGTAGATGTGCTGGAAAGTGTGAAAAGGAACACCTTGAGATGGTTCGGCCATATGGAACGTATGGAAAGCGAGAGAATGACTAAGAGGGTGTACGAGAGCGAGGTGGAAGGACAGAGAGGGAGAGGTGGAAGGATGGAGTGAGGAAGTATATGAATGAAGGCGGTGCTGGTTGGGAGGAGGGGCGTCGACTGACTGGGGACAGGTACATGGGGCGGTTCATTCGTGGCCACCCCTTCGGGGATGACGGCGTCAGGCAATAGATAGATAGATATATAGAAGAGAAACAGCCCCAAGACCCTCTCGAGATAAATTTGTAGGCTACATATTTCGGTAGAAAAAAGTCTCGGCCAAAGGCTGGTTCCTACTAGGTCTAAAAATTGACAAAAGAAATGGGGTGATATGCCTTTAACCCACAAATGGAGAACGTCCTCAACAAAGGTTTTTCTGTTGCACCGCGACCATCCTCAATAGATCCAGGGCATACAAAAAAACTTAGAAAACACCCCAGTGGCACTCAAAACAAAGCAATTTGTGATTAGGTGAGATAATTCCCCTCAATTACTTGCTATCACTCCTACATATGTGTCCCCCCACCCCCTTCCCCTCCTTTTGCCTCCTCAATTATCATCTATTTTTCCTCTTATTCCCCTTTTTATCGGGTAATTTTCGGCATGAATTTCACCATCCTGGTCTCTTTAACACAGGTGAGTCAGCTAGAGATCCTTGCAACACAGAGACTTCTACTCAGACCAGCCAGTGCCGCTCTACATCTCAGAGAGGGTGCTTATACGTCCCCCTAACTTTCGCCTCATTATACGACCTTGCGGCAATAATACGTCTTTTTCACCCTCCAAATGCTATTCCCACTTCTTTTATTGCTCTTAAATGTTCATATGTTCATATTAAAAGCAAAATAGGTGCATATGGATAAGTAATAATTATATATTATATGCTACATATGACGGTTTTTGTCAGAATAGAAACAAATACTTTCGCTTGGTGGGAGGGTTTGAACTACCATAGGTTCGCAGTTTATGAGTTAAACCGCCAAACTAATGGGATGAACTTCTTAACATCTGAAAAATAATGGGCTAAACAAGAGGGAGAAACGGGTCCACAACATCCAAATACCTCCTCGTGAAGAAGTAAATTCAGTACAGTCATTAGGCTGGCTGGGAGCAAGTATAGTGTTTTCAAGCTAACCTGGCAGAAATTAGAAACGTTGTCTTTGCTTATATGTGTAAAGCCAATATTAACTCGTGAAGCGGGGTGTCGTGTGTGTATCACCGTAGCACCAGGCTAGTGAAGTTGGAACTGCGCACCTCCCTCGGCACTCTAAACTCTTCTATGCGCAGGTTTTCTCTTCCTGCTTTGCAGGAAGGGAACGTCATCATCGGACTACGATGGACTACCATAAGCAAGCAAGCACCAGGCGGGTATATTTGCCGAAAATTACCTTCATTCCATGCTCTTTTTCATGCACAGACAAGAGCCAGAGTGTAATACAATTATATATCCGTGAAAGGACAATGATAGAGCTTTCCAATAACACCTGAATCATCCATGTACAATATCTGGTTAACTTGCAACGATCGTGCAACCGAAGGGCAAACATTGGTAAAATAGTGGCAATTTGGCTGTTTTTGGTGTGTGTGAGACAATGGCCTACATGAGTGAGAGAGCCGTATCTCGGGCCTCAGTGTACGCCGCACGGCCGTGGCATAGAACACTGTTCTATCTCTGTCCTGTGCACTGGCCAGACGATAAAAGGATAGTTATGGTTATTTTCCAGAGGTGGCTTTTAGTAAGTCGTTTGTGTAATGGCCATTACGATCTCCCAAACCAACTCCAGTGACTTCCTTCCAAACCCAGTAAGACCGCTTGCATCTGTGTGTACCTGCCAGGACCTGTAGGCCAGCGCCCCAGCCAAGGACCTCTACCTGTACGTCGTCTACCACGCCGTGAAGCCAGGCCTAGACAAAGCCACCGACCCAGACGTTGATGCCGGATCCATATCTGAGAATAAAGTATTAGCTTTATTCACACATTTTTTTTTTTTTTTTTTTTTTTTTCTATATTCCAACTTACTTCCTCTCGGGCATAGGCTGAGAGCCTTAACATTCACCACTTTACAATGAACAGTGAAGCCCGTGCCTGCCTCACACCCAAGGGTCGTGAGTTCGTGCCCCCACCAGGGCATGATATTTTCGTGAGGCTATTTCCGCATTTAACGAAGTTTAGGTGTGCTGGTTAAATTGTTCAGATGGTTGAGAGTAAGATCGGAGCTCCATAAATCCTCTTTCGGGTATGGTGTAAAAACCGATCCCCACACCATATAGGCCTACTATCCTATTCTCTGTTAATATTTTGTAAACAGAGTCTCTCGAGGTAATAGTGTATGAAAATATTTTTCAAAACCAGACCACACATACATCAGTGCTACAAGTAAACTCAAAGCCGAAGTGACACTGTTTCTTTCTTTAAGTGACTCCTATTTTTAACGTTCTCTATAGACTGAGTGAGCTTGTACCTGTTAATAATGATCCGTCCTATGTGCGACCAATTTGAACTGAAGACTCTGTGTTAACCTTAAGAAGTATTAAGATTTATAGTATTTACCGGGTTAATCATTTGTTACTGCCTTCATAGTGATTCCCATGTTTTTTATTTAGCCCGTTCAGTACCGGTGATGTCCTTTCCATCATATTCTGGCTACAAATAGACGATTTTATTCAGTTTCAAAAGGGCCTTCAGCAATTAAACAGGCTTCGAAGGATCTCACTTTACCCTTTTTACTACCACAGATCCTTCCTAAACTGGACAATATCGTCTAAGTATAGCTAGAATCAAATGAAGAAGACGTCGCTGGTACAGAAGAGGTATATATGTGCTATAATAATAGTTCTTAAAGCTAGCTAAGGATAGCCCAATAAATTTCCATTGGGGTCCTGTACTACTATCCCATCCCCTTGCTCATAAGGGACGGTAACAACTCAGTGCTTGTGAAAAGCCTTTAATGCGCCGAGTGTGAGCGCGATCCTGGGACCTTCTGGGTGGAAGTCCAAGACGCTAGTCACTAAACCAGTGAGCCGTACGTTGTACTTATCCTGTTGCATGTCTACAGTATATACTGTATATATTATATTCACTGTGTTAGTTTCATTCCTTGCCCAGTTTAAGAAGACTCCACTTCTAGTGTCATTCAAACCCACCAAAATCCTGGTATTATACAATGGCTCTAAATATACGATTATACAAAACTATTGGATATATTCATAAAGTATGAGATAGTTACTCATGATACGGCAGTCGTTTTCTCTAATAATTCTAAAAGAAAATTAAATTTAATGGGTAACTAAATTATATAATATGATCAGCGTGTAATTCAGTACCATGACGCCTCATTTATTTGGGGTTAAGACCACTTACGTGTTATAGGTTACAATAATTAGGTTAGGTTAAGATATATATTTGTTATTGTCAATTGGAAAAATCGTTAGCTTGCATGGTTGGCGAGTGGTGTGTCCTACAATAATGAATGTTTTACGATAAAAGTTAAGGTCAAAATAAAGTAATCACATGGAAAAATGGAAACAATTCCGGTTTGCTCTATAACACGGTGGAGGTTATAAACAATAAATGTACCGGAAGTTCAAGAAAACATCACTATATAAAAAAAAATCTAGTCCGTTCATTACTGGGTATCGTGACCCTAATCTCTATAACTAAAAAAGGGCTATACATGTTCACACCAATTCCCTAGCTGACCCTTCTTACATGGTAGAAACAATAGCTCAATTACTCCAGGCATAGAGGTTAGTGGTCAAGATTTTTGCCCTACCAATAACGAATGGAATATAGCTCTGTAGGAATTGGGCAGGGTTATGATAAATGGATAGGCTATTAAAAAATGTACTTGTTTGTGTATTTTATACGTGTACAGTATATTATCTTGTATTTCTGCTTAGCATAAAGCATATTTAATACTAACTACTGTGTAATATATCTTTGTATCTTTATGGCCTTCGACCACAATGTTTCCTTGAGTGTTGGGCTTGTACTGAAAGATTAATAATTAATACAAAGTTTGCTGCCGAAGAAAAGCCGAATATGCAACATATCTGTGATGGTCCATACCAAACAGACAAGTTCGTAGGCAACTCAAAGATGTAAAAACACGCCTTTCAATGATATGTGCTATGTGATTGATGTATTTGTCAAATTAAGATTTATTGTAGTGGTATCTGTAAAATTAAAGATGCATTTTTTGATACATTATGATAAACCACAATGATTAGAAATACAGGCCTACATACAAAATTAATGATAAGGCCGGTTGGTCGACGATTAATAATGATAATAATAGTCAGGTATTTTATTAAACCCAATTTCTTTCCTACCAGATTCAATAGTGCTGCAATAGCTAACAGAAACCATTACCCCATTCCCATGCTCAAGGGAGACATTAACCAACCAGGGTTTATTGGAGAAAACCTTCACGGTCGAGCGAACGCTCGACCTCCTGGGCAGGAAATCAAGACACTATCCACTCTATCAGCCAGCTAATAGAATAAAATATAATTTGCACCATATCCACTCGATCAGCCGGCTAAAAGAATATAATATAATATGCACCAGACTTTACGAACACACGGTCAATTTTAAGTCTGGAAGGGTCTGGACACCAGTGTGACAGGCCCCAACGATGTGGCAGGTTGTGTCTTGGCCAAGTTTGTTCCCACATTTTTTAGAGAAGTTCGCAGTCAATTCTTCCAACACGGTCAGAAACTATGGATATGAGAGGGGTAAAGTGTTCGTAATAATATACTCTTTTAATGGTATATTGGCAGTAATAAACCCATCTTGGATTTCAGAAATCTTTCTCAAAATTACGCCATTAAATATATTCACTGTTTGTAACGACACAGTTTTAGCGTTATTATTAAATGAATACTACACAACTATGAATAAATAAGAAACATTGAATTTTGACATTATCCAGAATTTAAGTTATTATTATATGGGATGCGTATTTTTTATTCTTAAAATTATCTTGGAACAATAAAGCTATACAGTATGTCCTGACCGCTATAATGTGTGTGTGTTTGTGTGTGTAGCCACCTTCGCTTGGATCAATGTCTTCTTACAATGGCGGCTCGAGGTGAGAGAGAGAGAGAGAGAGAGAGAGAGAGAGAGAGAGAGAGAGAGAGAGAGAGAGAGAGGTGGAGAAGGGTAGGGAGAGTAGAACAGGAAGGGAAGGGAAGAAGGCAGAAAGAGGAGGGGGGGGGGAGGATGACAGAGAAGGAGATGGTAGGAAGATAGAGTAAAGAAGGAAAGGCAATAGAATAGAATAGAAGAGAAGAAAGGAAGGAAGGAGAGTAATAATGAAGGGAAGGTGTGAAGGGTGGAAGAGAAAAGTAGAAGAGAATGACACCCGAGGGGGTATCCACGAATGAATCGCCTCCTTGCTCATCTGCCATCCATCATACAGTGTCACTCATCCCATCTAACACCATAATTATTCACTCATATACTGTACTGTACTAATTAAATCCATCCCTCCATCTCATTCTCGGTGAGCCTCTGCATCTCTGTCCTTCCACCTCACTTTCACACGTTCTTTTATTCAATGTGTACCTGGCTGCTATGATGACTGCCTTTCTTTACAAAGTCATCTGTTACCAGGTGGGAATAAATGACATTCGAGTTTGAAACGAAAAATACAAAAGTATTGCATAAATAAGTATGTGTTAGAATACAAAGTGATCATTCTGGCGTTCTGTCACAACTGCATTTACCTGTATTTATGAAGACTATTGCTTCGCAAAGTTACGTTACACAATTAACCTCAGGAATCATATGTACTGTCGATAAAGATATCTCCCAACAATTGTAAAAGCAGGGAGTTCATTCAATTAGTAATGTTTACCACACAAGGTAGACTATAAAACTCACACGCAAAATACAATAATGGCTCCAATAAATGTATCTTTGTGTATTAGGTTATACAGCCTTATTCACTTGTATGTGGTTATTAGTAGACAATTTGTTTTAGATTAGGAAGGAATTGTGTGAGTCAGAGGGATTGCTGAGACTGATTTTACCTCTTTTCTTCCAAAAGTGCTTTCCAAAACTTAACTAAAGGGCACTCGGAAGAGAGCACAAAATCAAATTAAACATACTATTTGTTGATATAGGTTAAGTGCACACACAACATATATACAGAGTGTACACATGCCTTAATCATATTGCAACATACACACATGTACTTTCAGGGCAATACTATCATTATTTCATATCCCATGATAATATACCATACTCTGTAGTATCGGCAGCGTTGCACCAAATATATCCGGCACCGCTGCACATGTTTTCATCAGTAACATCCGGTCGGCACTCAGCTTAACAAGTGCCCCCCAGCTCTGTATACCTTTGGCTAATAAGAACCTATAAACTTATCTCTGGACTTTTATTCTACATCCTTGTGCAAGAAAGGATTATCAAGGTTGTTGTAGCTTCACATGACAACCATACATGGCGCAGTCAGTGTATTAAAGCCAGGAGATACGAGCCAAGACCGGATTCTCAGCCAGCCATCTTGCAAGACCTCACCTCTCCAGCTCTGGATATATTATTGTGCAGTGCTTTATAGTGCAGTGAAGTACTTAAGAGTGTAGTGCAGTGCCTTTATTATATGTCATTTGTGCCCATTCCCAACTTGCTGTGAGGGTTATAGCCGCCGAAACATTGCTGGACAAGAGCGAGGAGTTAGCATACCCTCTCCCTCTAACATCTCCAGCAACACTGAAGCTACCACCCCTCACACCCTCCAGCTGTGCCGGTACATGCGCGCACACGGACACACGCACATCGCTGCCAAGTCTACACGGTGGTGCCACGCCTACCGCACTCACTCACTCACTCTAGCACAGATAATTTCTCGCACTATTAAATAAACTGTTCCAGTTGTACTGCACATTTTCATCGTTCCTGCAAGACTACAGTGTGTCAGCTATCAACCAATTATGGAGGGAGATGAGCAGATTCATGGGGAGCCCAGAGACACCCCACACGACCATACTGGGGAGGGAGATAATGGTGGAGCTACTGGTGGAGATAGTGGTGGAGATAATGATGGAGATACTGTTGGAGTTGCTGGTAAGGGGTACCAGTCAGTTCATTCCACTCCAACCTCTCCTCTCACCACCCCTCATTTTACTCCACCTCCCCAACCTCCCCCCACTTTACCTCCCCTACACTATAGGGGGATGCCACCCCTGTCACCACACCCTGCAAGTCGACAACCTACCACAAGTGCAGACCTCCTTCAGCTCATACAGTATATGGAGCAATGCAGACAACGGGACGACTATACCAGAAGACAGGAGGAGGACCGCAGACAACAGGAGGAGGACCGCAGAAGATGGGAAGAGGAAAACCGACGACAGGAGGAGGAAACAAGACGACGCACGGAGGAGGACTACAGGAGACAGGAGGAGGAAACAAGACGACGCACGGAGGAGGACTACAGGAGACAGATGGACGATGCCAAGTTCTCCGCCCTTGTCCAGGCTCTGGCCCAAATTACCCCACCTGCCGCCGCACCTACACCTACCTCAACGGGGACAACACCCAAGTCCACAACATCCTCCACCCCTACAGCTCCACCTCCACCACAGAAGGCTATCACCCAGAACCCGCCGCCCCTTCGTGCTGATGCCACCTTCCAGGTTTTCAGAGAATGGAGGCGCCGGTGGGACGATTACTCTATTATGGTAGACTTATCTAAATTACCGAGGGAGAAACAACTGATCCAGATGCGGATGTGCTTAACCCTGGAGACACAGCGGCTTTTGGAGCACACCTTAAGCATACCCCCTGACACCGACAAGAACGTTGATGCAGTCCTCGATGCACTTCAGGAGCACATCAAGAATTCTCGCAATGAAGCTCTCCGTCGCAGGGACCTGTTCAGTTGCAAGCAAAAACAGGTCGAGTCATTCAACAACTTCTACGTCCGCCTCTGCCACATCGCCGAAGAAATTGACGTCTGCCCAGGGAACTCTTCAGCCTGCAGGGAGACCCAACTCAAGATGGTCATTCTGATGGGCATACACGACGAAGAACTTGTACAGAAGCTGCTCTCCCTCGACGCCACCCCTTCATTACAGGACATCGTCAACACTTGCCGTTCCTACGAGGCCACTCGAAGCGCTACGTCAGCCATACGCGCCCCACCGTCCCAGGTTAATGCCGTGTCAGCGTACAAGTAGAACAAGCAAGTTAAGCAACGCGACAAGTTCTCCACATCGCAACAGTCCTTGGCGTCAGCTGCCGCCTGCCAGCGTTGTGCTCGCCGGCACGACAAGAACAAGTGCCCGGCTGAAGACTACACCTGCACTAACTGCGGCCGTCGTGGTCATAAGCCTAGGACTCCTGCTTGCCCTGCAGCCACCGCCCAGTGTCGTCGCTGCAACCATATGGGCCACTACGACAAATGCTGCAGATCTTCCAAGACGCCCGCCACAAAGGACAACGCCGCTTCCTCCCACAACAAGTCTACAGCGAAGAAGACCACAAGTTGCCGACGTGTGGGATCACCTGTTCAGGCACCCACACTGACATCTGTGAGTCTCACCTACAGCGGCACCACTAGAAAACTCCACATGCTTCCTGACACAGGTGCAGACATCACAGTGATCGGCCGACGACACCTCGACATAATTTGGAGTCCTCTCAGCAGCCTACGACCTCCGCCTCCGACAACAACGCTCAACGCGGATGGCTCTGCGATGGCTCCTGCTTTGGGGATGTTTCATGCACAACTCACCATCAGCAAACGTTCCTGTTCTGCCACAATCCAAGTCCGCGAGGGTGTTCAGACGCCGCTTCTGTCCAAACGCCACTGTCAAGAATTGGCCATCATCTCAGCGAAATTCCCCAAGCCAATTCTACAGGTCAAACACATCAACAGGTGTAAGGAGCTACCCTTCACAGCCACCACATCACCTGCACAAGCCAAGGAGTTCTTTCTAAGAGAGTTCAAGGACGTGTTGGTCTCCAAGGAGGATCTCCAGACAGCTCCACTCAAGCCTATGAAGGGTCCCCCAATGCGGATCCACCTCAAGGACGATGCCGTGCCTTTTGCCATCTACACCCCGCGGCAGATCCCCTTTGCTTTCAGGGACAAAGTTAAGCAGGAGCTGGACTCGCTAGTGGCACAAGGTATCATCAAACCGGCCGGCGATGAACCTTCAGAGTGGTGCCACCCCCTCGTCATCGTCGCCAAGCCCAACGCCGAAGTTCGCCTCACCGTAGACCTCACCAAGCTCAACTGCCAAGTTTCCCGCCCAGCCCACCCCTCACCGACGCCTTTCGAAGCAATCCGCAGTGTGGCCCCGCAGGCGAAATTCTTCACGACGGCAGACGCCCTGAGTGGATATTGGCAAATGGAACTTGCGGAGGAGGACCAGCATCTCACAACTTTCATCACTCCTTATGGCCGTTTCCAACACTGTAGAGGTCCAATGGGTTTCGCTGCGACAGGTGACGCCTTCTGCCTTCGCGGTGATAGGGCCCTCCAAGGGGTACAAAATTGTGCCAAGGTTGTCGACGACGTGCTGCTCTACGACGAGGACTTCAACACACATCTTCAGCGTATCCATGAAGTGCTCATACGGTGCCGCGACAGTGGGATCACACTCAACAAGGACAAGTTCGTGGTCGCCGCACCCAGTGTGAACTTCTGTGGGTACACGCTCTCAGGTGAGGGCATCTCGGCTGACCCTGGCAAAGTCGGAGCGATCAAGGACTTCCCGACACCAGCCAACATCACCGACCTTCGCTCCTTCATGGGTTTGGTGAACCAGCTGGCGGAGTTCACCCCCGACATCGCCACTGCCGCTCAGCCCCTGCGCCCCCTGATGAGCCCGAAGAGGTCGTTTATGTGGACCGATGTGGACCGCTGACCATGATGAGGCTTTCCGCCGGGTCAAGGCTGCCCTGCTCAGTCCACCCGTCCTGGCCCCATTCGACCCTTCCCTACCAGTGATTCTACAAACTGATGCGTCCAGCCTTAACGGTATTGGATACGCCCTCCTACAGGATCATGGCAACAACCGTCTCCGCTTAGTTCAGTGTGGCTCGAGGTTCCTAAGCGACCCCGAGTCCCGCTATGCCACCATTGAGCTGGAGATGCTAGCCGTGGTCTGGGCCATGTCCAAGTGCAAGTTCTACCTCATCGGACTGCAACACTTCACCCTCATGACGGACCATCGCCCCCTCATCCCCATCTTCAACAACTACACCCTTGATGCGGTTGAAAATCCCCGCCTCCAACGTCTGAAGGAGAAAGTCGCACCTTACCTCTTCACAGCCGTCTGGCGCGCTGGCAGGTTGCTCTGCATCCCTGATGCGTTGTCACGGGCCCCTGTCAGCCACCCGACACCAGAGGATGAGTTAGCATGTGCCGACGACACGGTTCACCTCAGGTCCCTCGTGACTGTCAACGCCGCCGCCACCGACGTCAACTCTCCTTCACAGGACGCAGACAGGATTCTCCAGGAATTCCGAGACGCAGCCAGAGCGGATACTGTGTACATCCGCCTGCGTGAGTGCGTTACTTCGGGTTTCCCCACCAACCGCTACGACCTGCACAACTCTCTACTCCCATTCTGGAAACTCCGAGACTACCTGTCAGCAGATGGTGAACTCGTCCTGTACGGAGCGAGGGTTGTGGTTCCTGAAGCCCTCCGCCGCCGCACCTTGGCTCGCCTGCATGATAGTCACAGAGGCGTGGAGGCCACTAAGCGTAGGGCGCGACAGGCTGTCTTTTGGCCTGGCATCAACTCGGACATCGCCAACACAGTTCAAGCTTGTGAGCCATGTCAGGTCTTACAGCCTAGTCAGCAGCAGGAACCCATGATCAACGACGACAACCCCACTAGGCCTTTCGAGTCTGTTTCAGCCGACTTCTTCGCTGTGGCGGGGAAATCCTTCCTCGTCGTAACAGACCGACTCTCAGGCTGGCCCGTTGTCGTACCCTGCAAAGGAGATACTACCGCTTCAAACACCATCAGGATCTTCTGCCGCTACTTCAGGGAAGTTGGTGTACCCCTCCGCCTACGTACAGATGGAGGCCCACAGTTTACTAGCCGTGAGTTCCGGGACTTCATGGAGCGTTGGGGAGTCAATCACTTGGTCTCTTCCCCACACTACCCACAATCCAACGGTCATGCCGAGTCTGCCGTCAAGTCCGTCAAACACCTCATACTGAAGACGGCTCCCTCAGGCAACATCGACTGTGAGGACTTTGACCGTGGACTGTTGGAGCTCCGCAACACCCCGAACTTCACAGGCCGCTCCCCGGCACAAATCTTGTATGGCCACCCACTACGGTCTTGTGTCCCTGCTCATCCCCAGTCCTTTGCAGCAGAGTGGCAAGCCAAGGCCGAGGACTGTGACCGCCGTGCAGCCGCCCACACTGCGCTGGTGCAGAGAAACTATGACCAGCACGCACGTCCCCTTCCCAGGTTGAGAGTTGGCACCACAGTGCGGATCCAAGACCCGACTTCTCACTGCTGGGACAAGGTTGGGGTCGTCATGGGCTGCGGCAGGTCCAGGGATTATGAGGTTCGTCTCCCCAGTGGTAAGATATATTGGCGGAACCGTCGCTTCCTCCGCCCAGTGAATTCCCCTGGTGTTGAACCCCTCCCCCATAACCCTGAGATCCCTGTGTCTTGCACGGACCCAGAAAGAGAGTCCTTCACTTCCCCCATGGCCCCACGTAGGTCTGAAAGGCTCCTAGAAAAAGAGTCAGCTCGACAACGTCTTGCGAGCTTGAAGGGGGAGGGAGGTGTTGATATAGGTTAAGTGCACACACAACATATATACAGAGTGTACACATGCCTTAATCATATTGCAACATACACACATGTACTTTCAGGGCAATACTATCATTGTTTCATATCCCATGATAATATACCGTACTCTGTAGTATCGGCAGCGTTGCACCAAATATATCCGGCACCGCTGCACATGTTTTCATCAGTAACATCCGGTCGGCACTCAGCTTAACAAGTGCCCCCCAGCTCTGTATACCTTTGGCTAATAAGAACCTATAAACTTATCTCTGGACTTTTATTCTACATCCTTGTGCAAGAAAGGATTATCAAGGTTGTTGTAACTTCACATGACAACCATACACTATTTATCCATCAGAAACTTACATAATTACTGTATTTGTGTTTAATATAGATGTATGCAGGCCGAACTTCCTTATAGCCTGAAACTCGCAAGTGGTCAATTGAATCACTTCTTCCTTGGCGCACCCACCTACTTTGGTGATAATTATTTCATAACGGAGGCAAAAATATAACATCCTCCAACTTCGTTGGTGGAAATATAATCGTCTGGATGGGGATAAACGTCTTAAAACAGTAGGCTGAATGGGACCTAATGGATACAAGCCAGAGAAAGAGAGAAAAGGAGAGAAAAAAGCAGGTGACCCCCCTTAAATAATATACAAGATAATACAAAAAGTAAGGTGAAAGAAGATAACAAAATAGGTACGAGAGGAAAGTAATAAATACGAGAGAAAAGAAAGAGGGAATGAGAGAAAAGAAAGAGGGAATGAGAGAAAAGAAAGAGGGAATGAGAGAAAAGAAAGAGGGAATGAGAGAAAAGAAAGAGGGAATGAGAGAAAAGAAAGAGGGAATGAGAGAAAAGAAAGAGGGAATGAGATAAAATAGGACAAAGAGAGGAGAGTGAAAGTGAATAAAAACGACTCCCTCCAGATCAACATGAATAGTTCAGTTCGTCGTTAAGGGAGCCCACCTCGTATTTTTCTTCTTCTAGGTCTCTCCCTCTCTCTTTGGCTTGTATCCATTCGGCCCCATTCAGCCTACTGTTTTAATACGTTTACCCCCATCCAGGTGTCAATATTTTCCTGACGAGCGGTAGCGAGCCAGCATAATATTTTTGTTTTGACAGCAAGCTAAATTTGTACATTTTTTGATAGAAACATTTCTCCGGCGAATCCGGATTCCTCCATACAGTGCTGGCTCGCTATCGCTCGCCAGGAAGAACTCGACACCTGGATGGGATAAACATCTTAAAACAGTTGGCTGAATGGGTCCGAATGGATACAAGCCAGGGAAAGAGAGAAAAGGAGAGAAAGATAAAAAGGCCGGTGACCCCCCCATAACCCTTTCACGCATTTATGACGCAGAGGTTGCCAGATTAGCAATAAGAAATAGAGTTCTCTCTCTCATAATTACCTCTCCAAAATTAGTTTTCTGCCCACAGCTAACTCAAAGACAACTGCAGAGGTTGAAGTAACTAAACTAAAGGTTTCTAAATACCCCTGATGGTAACAAAGGCTTTAAAGTATCCCCAATAGGCTCAAAATCGCGTCATATGTCGGAGAGGGTTTAGTACATGACATAAAGTATCTAGGAGTAACAATCACTGAAAGTATAAACTGGGAAAAGCAAATATCCAATGTTTGTAGTAACATCGGTTATGGTATTCATGTATTATAATAGACTAGGACATCAACTAGATAGGAATGATACGGTACGTGTCTATAATACTATTATCCAACCTCATATACAGTAGATTATTGTATAACGGTATGGGGTATGCTAAATTAAAAAAAAAAAAAAAAAAAAAAAAAAAAAAAAAAAAAACATACACACACATATAATGACAATTCAAAGATTACAAAATAGAATTGCTAGGCCTTATCACTAAAAACTATAATTTCTATGTCAGACCATCTTCTTTGTTGACTAATTTAGGTATAATGAATGTAATGCAACGTAGGGATTATTTTATGTCTATACAAGTGTACAAATGTGTAAATAGTGTTGCTCCCACATATGTGTAAATAGTGTTGCTCCCACATATTTAACTGATCGAATAGATTATGTTCAAGATCACACTGTTCGAGAAAATAGAAGTGTTTCTAATAATTATGTTGTATGTTCCTACACCAAGAGTAGACAAATTTAAAGAATCCTTCCAGTATATTGAACCAACATTATATAATAGCTTACCACCAAGTGTAAAGTCGTCATGCAGTGTATCTAATTTTAAACAATGTACTAGATAATTTATTTTAAATAAGTAACTATCTTGTATGTAGTTTTATGTGTGAGTATTAGCCAAAGTATGAATGAATGAACACGTTTACTGTATCATTGCATATTTTAACTGGGCACCAAGTGAGAATACATCTTTTGTAATTGGTTGTACCCAGTATATACAGTATATGTTTCAAATAAATAAATAAATAAATATGGCTTATCAAAACAAAAAATAGCCAATTCTCCCTACCAGGAATTCACCGGAGACCTCTGGTGGACGCTTCCGAAGTAGCGCCAGAGCTACGTCTGTCGACATCAACAATACTCAACACCTAGGCTATGCAAAGTTTATCACGATTTCTTACGATTCTGCATGTTTTTACTATATACTAGATGACTACACTAAGTGTTTATATAGTATGGTAGTTGTGGGAATGTCCATATGTAGCAAGAAATTACTAAAAGCAAAATTATAAGGATTAACTATCATAACAAAAAAGCACGATCATACCTGCTTCCATATAGATAGAGATGATATACGTTATTAAATATTATGGGTGACTTTAAAATATAATGAGCATCAATATGCAATGACTGTAATGTGTGTCAGCTGTAGAAAGTATGACATATAGCTTATAATATTATTTCTATTAATCTCACCAGATAGGTGGTGAGATTAATAGAAATAATATTATTAATGAAACAATGAAACAATGAAATTAATTAAAGTATATATGATCCACCGGGATTCGAACCCGGGTTATCACACACATATTTTTGCCACCTTAACCTTAATTAAGAATTATTGATGGAGAGGGAGGGTGAAGAACTGCGGGATATCGCCATTTAAAGGGCCCAGGTCGCTTACTGTACAAAACAACGTGCCAGGCGCGGCAAATTAAAGAATTTCTGGTAGGGTCAATTGTAAATAAAGGAAGAGATGAAGGGGGATAGGGGTAGGCAAGCACGGAAAGAGAAAGAAATAATTAAATAAACAGAGAGAGAGAGAGACGAAGAGCTAGAGAAAGAGAAAAAGAGAGAGAGAGAGAGACACGAAGAGATAGAGAAAGAGAAAAAGAAATAGAGAAAGAGAAAAAAAAAAGAGAGAGAGAGAGAGAGAGAGACGAGGAGGAGGAGAGGGAAGGGCGAGGAATGGGGTGGGTGGGTGGGAGGGGGGGTGGGGGGGCGGTGTATTCAAAATTAAAGGTGCTTTCTTGCAACAAACAAAGGCCCGGAGCAGCAGAGCCCAGAAGCAACCTTAGAATTTAAATATATGAAATGAAAAACTCCAGACCCAAGCTAGAAAAACAATTCGCTGGTGGCTTGGGCAACTTAAGGGGCTAGTGTTTGTTTTTTGGTCTATAATATTTATATATTTTATATATATTTTAGTTTCCTCGCTCGACCTCCATCAAGCTTAGAAATACACCCTCTAGGCCCCCTTTTAAGATAATTTTGTACATTTTTTGGTAGAAACAATTCCTGGCCGAAGGCCGGTTCCTTCTAAAATTAGAGGCTCGCTATCGCTCACCAGGAAAAAATCGACACCGAAAGGCCACGACAGGTCTTTAATATTGACAACAAAATGAGGCGAAAGGTCTCAAAATCGCCAAGCTAAAGGAACGAACGTCTTAAAACCTCAAAACTAATAGGCTAAACATGAGGGAGAAGGGGTTCCAGGAAAAGCGAGTACTGCCCCCTTAAACCCGCTCGTCGGATTATAATTATTTTGTTATTTTAATTCTCGTTTTCAAGAAATGTGGGGTTCGTGTATTCCGCTGTTATTCTTTTGTAATAGGCTGTAATTGTGGAGGGTTTGTAACATATTAGTCATTATTCACTCCCGGCTGTGTTAACTTTAATTTATTATTATTTATATTATTTTTAGTATTGTTATTTTACATAATTTTGTTTGTATTATTATTATTATTATTATTTTATATGCATATATTATTATTATTATTATTATTATTATTATTAGTGTATGGCCACCCTCATTAACCTCTTCATTACCGATGACGTCCTTTTCACTAAATTCTGGCAACTATTAGACGATTTTATTCAGCTTAGGAAGGACTTGTAGTAATTAAAAGCCCTCCGACCCGCTCATTTAAAAAAATTTACTACCACAGATCCTTCTTAAACTGCACAAAATCGTCTATATATAGCTAGAATGAAATAGAAAAGATGTCGCCGGTACGGAAGGGGTTAAGGGGAGTAAGGCGTCCGGCAATAGATAGATAGATAGATAGAGTAGTAGTAGTAGTAGTAGTAGTAGTAGTTATAAAAAAAAAAAAAAAAAAAAAAAAGTAGTAGTTTAAAAAAAAATAGTAGCAGTAGTAGTAGTAGTAGTAGTAGTAGTAGTAGTAGTATGATTCTTATGTTAGTAGTAGGTTGTATAATTTTGCATTATATTACTATACGTTCATATTATGCCATAGAGTTTTGCAGAGATTGTGTGGCCAGCGCTGTTGTGTGTCTGCCTGTGAGTCAAATTTGCCAAAAACATATAAACAGAATTATATGCAACTTGGCGTGTACCTTCACTTGATACGCCCCAAAATATAAAGAATTAAGGGGGTACTACTCTCTTTTTCTGGACCCCCTTCTCCCTCATGTTTAGCATATTAGCTTTGAGATTGTAAGACGTTCGTTCCATCAGTTTGGCGATTTTGAGGCCTTTCGCCTCATTTTTTTGTCAATATCAAAACCTTTCGTGCCCTTTAGATGTAGATTTTTTTCCTGGCGAGCGTAAGCGAGCCTCTAATTTTTAGAAGGAACTGGCCTTTCGCCAGGACATTTTTCTACCGAAAAGTGTACAAATTTATCTTGAAAAGGGGTCAAGGTGGGTGTTTTTCTAAGCTTGATGGAGGTCTAGCGAGGAAACTCAGAAATCAATTAATAAATAAATATATAGACCAAAAACCAAGCACTACCCCCTTAAAATGTGCTCTTCACCTAATACCCCCCCCCCCCCCCCCTCTAACCTCCCAGCGCACCACCTAAACTAAAGCCGGAGTCACACTAGCCCCTTTTCGAGCAATATTTACGGGCAATTATGGTCTGGAAGCTTCAAAAATCACACTTTATCAGAATTCAGCCGCCTAACATAATCTATCTTCAGTCTAGTTTCTGATACCAGCGATAAAAAAGTCCCGAAATAATACGAGAAAAAACTTGCTCATGGAAAATTGACGGAAAAAGCGCTCGTGTGACAGTGGCTTAAGTCCTCTCCAAATGGCCTAGAGAAGTTGCTAGTTCGATTATCCGGTACAGTGCCGGTGACATCCTTATAATTATCCCGTACAGTGCCGGTGACATCCTTATAATTATCCCGTACAGTGCCGGTGACATCCTTATAATTATCCCGTACAGTGCCGGTGACATCCTTATAATTATCCCGTACAGTGCCGGTGACATCCTTATAATTATCCGGTACAGTGCCGGTGACATCCTTATAATTATTCGGTACAGTGCCGGTGACATCCTTATAATTATCCCGTACAGTGCCGGTGACATCCTTATAATTATCCCGTACAGTGCCGGTGACATCCTTATAATTATCCGGTACAGTGCCGGTGACATCCTTATAATTATCCGGTACAGTGCCGGTGACATCCTTATAATTATCCGGTACAGTGCCGGTGACATCCTTATAATTATCCGGTACAGTGCCGGTGACATCCTTATAATTATCCGGTACAGTGCCGGTGACATCCTTATAATTATCCGGTACAGTGCCGGTGACATCCTTATAATTATCCGGTACAGTGCCGGTGACATCCTTATAATTATCCGGTACAGTGCCGGTGACATCCTTATAATTATCCGGTACAGTGCCGGTGACATCCTTATAATTATCCGGTACAGTGCCGGTGACATCCTTATAATTATCCGGTACAGTGCCGGTGACATCCTTATAATTATCCCGTACAGTGCCGGTGACATCCTTATAATTATCCGGTACAGTGCCGGTGACATCCTTATAATTATCCGGTACAGTGCCGGTGACATCCTTATAATTATCCAGTACAGCGTCGGTGACATCCTTATAATTATATTCCGGTAAAGTTTAGACGATATCATTCAACTTAGGAAGGACCTCTAGCAATATGAGGGCTTCAAACTATCTCAACCAACCCTTTCAACCACCACAGATCCTTTTTAACCCTTTCACGTTTTTATGACGCAGAGGTTGCCAGATTAGCAATAATCAATAGATTTCTCTCACTCTTATAATTACCTTTCCAAAATTAGTTTTCTGCCCACAGCTAACTAAAAGACAACTGCAGAGGTTGAAGTAACTAAACTAAAGGTTTCTAAATACCCCTGATGGTAACAAAGGCTTTAAAGTATCCCTAATAGGCTCAACATTGCGTCAAGAACGTGAGAGGGTTAAGCTGCATAATATCATCTAAATATAGCTAGAATACAATATAACATACGTCGCTGGTACTCAAAGGGTGATGGTGATACTCGATGTGATATTCAATGGTTAGATTCCACACACACACACACACACACACACACACACACACACACACACACACACACACACACACACACACACACACACACACACACTCACACACACACACTCTCACACACACTCTCACACACACACACACACACACACACACACACACACACACACACACACACACACACACACCATTTACTGGCTCTTAAGGGGAGGCAGAAAGTTTTTCTGGACCCCCTTCTCCCTAATGTTTAGCCCCCACTAGTTTTGAAATTATGAAACCTTCGGCCCATTAGTTTGGCAATTTTAACACCTTTCGCCCCATTTCGTTGTCAATTTTAAGTGATAGCGAACCTGCAATTTTAAGAGGAACCGGCCTTCGGCCGGATATTCGTTCTACTGAAAAATTTACAAATTTGTCTTGAAGGGGGGTCTAGTATGTGTTTTTCTAAGCTTCATGGGGGTCTAGGGAGGAAACTAAACAAATTAATGAATTAATATACCAAACAAACGGCCAGTCTCCCCTTAACCCCTTCTATACCGGTGATGTGTCTTTGCAGTGTATTCTAGCTATTGCTACACGATTTTATTCAATTTATAAAGGGCCTCCAGCAATTAACAGGCTTCGAACCATCTCGCTTAAACCTTTACACTACCACAGATCCTTCTTAAGCTGCGCAAAATCGTCTAAATATAGCTAAAATAAAATGAAAAATACGTCTCCGGTACAGAAGGGGTTAAGCGTTACATATGCTTTAACCTATATTAGCCATTAACCAGAAATAACACTCATTTAATCGGAATATCTCGTAAAATGTACTGACAAAAGGCTGTATTTTCAGATTGTTTAACCCTATTTGGGCCGAGGGAGGTCTTTTTGGATATCCCCATGCTTCACTTAATCATTTTCAATGATTGAATACGTTTTACTCCATTAGTTTGGCGATAATAAGACGATTCACCCCAATCAGGTGTCTAGCTAGGCTGTTAATTCGAAGAAATCGGCCTTCGGCTAGGACTTTTTCAATCGATAAATGTACAAATTAAGCTCGAAGGGTGTCTGGGTGGGCATATTTTTAGTTGTAAGGAAGTCTGGGAAGGCGTATTATTAGCGTAGGGGACACACTAAAATACATTCGCCCCATTAGTTTGGCGATTTTAAGAACTTTCGCCCCATTTCAGTCAAATTTAAAAAATGTTGTGCCATTTTGGTGTCGATTTTTTCCTGGCGAGCGATAGCGAGCCTGTATTTTAAGAGGAATCGGCCTTCGGCCGAGACTTTTTTCTACCGAAAAATGTACAAACAATCTTGAAAGGGGGTCTAGGGGGTGTAGTTTTAAGTTTGATGGGGGGAGGAAAGTAAAACAATAACATACATTGCACAAAAGTAAAACAATAACATACATTGCACGAAAGTAAAACAATAACACACATTGCACGAAAGTAAAACAATAACACACATTGCACGAAAGTAAAACAATAACACACATTGCACGAAAGTAAAACAATAACACACATTGCACGAAAGTGAAACAATAACACACATTGCACGAAAGTGGCAAACACAAGCAAAATTGTCAATAATAATTACAAAAAGTATCATAATAGTATTAACCCACAAGACGTCGGACCCTATAGTGTAAGCCTGTACCAGTAATAATTAATTCTGAATTAGGGGAAATATCTCGTGCGGTCTTCTTTGCCTAAGATATATATGATATTTTTGAGGGAAGATTTAATAACTATTGTATTTAGTGGCGTTTAAGGGGAGACTGATCGTTTGTTTGGTCTATTAATTCATTTATTCATATATTTGTTTAGTTTCCTCCCTAGACCTACATCAAGCTTAGAAAAACACCCCCTAGACAACAAATTCAAGATAAATGTGTAAATTTCCCGGCCGAAGAACGGTTCCTCTTAAAATTACAGGCTCGCTATCGCTCGCCAGGAAATAGTCGACACCTAAATGGCACGAAACGTCTTAAATTTGACAACGAAATGGGGCGAAAGGTGTTAAAATCGCCAAACTAATGGGGTCTTATAATCTCAAAAATAGTGGGGCTAAACATTAGGGAGAAGGGGGTCCAGAAAAACGGTCTGCCTCCCCTTAACCTTCTCCGACATATGACGCGATTTTGAGCCTATTGGGGATACTTTAAAGCCTGTGTTACCATCAGGGGTATTTATAAACCTTTAGTTTAGTTACTTCAACCTCTGCAGTTGTCTTTGAGTTAGCTGTGGGCAGAAAACTAATTTTGGAGATGTAATTATAAGAGTGAGAGAACTCTATTTCTTATTGCTAATCTGGCAACCTCTGCGTCATAAATGCGTGAAAGGGTTAAGTTTCTCTATAAAGCAGGTGCGTAATAATATATGCTCGAATTATTACAAACATCGTGTATTATTACTATACCTTATAAACCACTTAACTAAACAAAGTACACTGCATTTGAATATAAATAGTTTGAAAGTAAGACTACACGGAACACTTTGAAGTTGTGAGTTTTTCCAAGTGTTTACTGGCAAGAGAAGCTCTTCCGAGAATATCGTGGATTATAGATAAGGTACGAAGCAAAAGAGAGAAGTATTCCACGTAAAGTCTCGATTTAATAATAAATTAAATTATAAGAGGCTTATTTTCTGGACCCCGTCTCCCTCATGTTTAACCCCATTAATTTTGATATTTTAAGGTGTTAGCCCTATTAATTTGGGGAATGTACGACCTTTCGCCCCATATCTTTGTCAAATTTAAGATATTTTGTGTCATTTTGGTGTACAGTTTTTCCTGGCGAGAGATAGCTAGCCTACTATTTACAGTAAGAGGAAGGACTGGAAATTTTTCCTGTCGAAAAAATTTACAAAGTCATCCCGAAGGTGGGTTTTGGGGGTATTATTTTAAAGCTTGATGGAGGTCTAGAGAGAAAAAAAAAAAAAAAAAAAAAAAAACAATGGCATGGTATGTACAATACAAAAAAATAAATTATTTTATAAAATGGATATAATGTGTTAACGATGCTATCTACTTCACTACACTAAACAAGCAGACCACACTTCTTTCTGCCATAAAAAAAGAGAAAAAGAAAAGAAAAGAAATCTCACTCTTTCAACTGTGGGGGAGGCACTTGTCACAGGCAGCTCTGCATTTTGTCTCCCTCATCCACATTAGGAAAACAAAAAAAATATATCAATCTATCTATTGCCTGACGCCGTGATCCCCGGAGGGGTAGCCACGAACGAAACGCCCCCATGCCCCTCTGTCCCCAGTCAGTCGACGCCCCTCCTCCCAACCAGCACCGCCTTTATCCATATACTTCTTCACTCCATCCTTCCACCCCTCTTTCAGTTTACCTCTCCCTCTCTGTCCTTCCACCTCGCTCTCGTACAGCCTCTTAGTCATTCTCTCACTTCCCATACGTTCCATATGGCCGAACCATCTCAAGGTGTTCCTTTTCACACTTTCCAGCACATCTACTTCCACACCACACCTCCCTCTTACTTCCTCATTCATCTGTCTATCCCTCCATGTAACTCCGCACACACTTCTCAAGTAACTCATTTCCACCCCTCTCACTCTTGGTCTGAGTTTCTCCACCAACGTCCTTGGCTCGCTTCCGTAAGTCAGTGTCGGGATTACCACATTGTCATGTAGGGACTTCTTCACTTCCATGCTGACCACCCTATTTCTTGTTATTGCTTTCAGAGTTCCTACAACCCTCTTCCCCTGTTACACCCCTTCATCCATACTCCCATCTTTACTCAGCACACTGCCCAGATACTTAAATGAGCTGACAATCTCCATAGCCTGACCGTTCAAATTCACCTCACACTCTGTGGCTTCACCCCTTTCGAAGACCATAACCTTGCTCTTCCCCCTCATTTACCTTCAGATTCCGTTTTTCGCACACTGTTCCAAACATATTTACAAGACCCTGCAACTCCCATTCGTTATCGATCATCAGAACTGTATCATCAGCAAACACAGTACAGGTAGCTTCCACTCATTTCCCTCCCTTATCAGCAATACACCAACATCCACTGCTCTTCCTTGTATTTCTTTCACGACTCCATCCATATATACAGTAAACAACCACAGGGACATCACACACCCCTGTTTCAACCCAACATTCAGATCAAAGAACTCGCTCTGCTCATTCTCCACACGTACTGCCACCTTTGCACCCTCATACATGCTCTTCACTGCTTTCAGCAACTTGCCATCTACTCCGTATATTCTAAGTACAATCCACACACCATCTCTATCCACTCTGTCATAGGCCTTTTCCAAGTCCATAAAGGCAACATACAGCTTTTGTTGCTTCTCCAGATATTTCTCCACAACACAATTCAGGGTAAAAATCTGATCTACACATCCTCTTCCCTTCCTAAAACCGCCCTGCTCGTCACCTATCTATTTCTCCGTTCTCGCTCTCACTCTCTCTATCACTACCCTACTGTACACTTTCCCTATTACGCTTAGAAGACATATTCCTCGGTGGTTACCACAAACTCCTCTTTCTCCTTTACCCTTATATAGGGGGACTATTATGCCTGTCTTCCAGTCATCAGGTGCACTCCCCTTCTCCCATGCTAGTTTGCAAATTTTCCATACCCATTCGATTACTATCTCACCACCATCCCTCCGCATTTCCCCACACACGCCATCTATTCCTGGCGCTTTCCCCACTTCACTCTTTTCATGGCTCCACACACTTCTGACCTCCTGATCCCCACCTCCTCCTCCACTACTTCTCTTCTTCTTCCTCACATACCCCATCAAACTATGTTTGCTGGCACTTCATTCCTTACATTCAGCAATTCGTTGAAGTACTCCCTCCATCTTTCGACTCTCTCTCGGCTAACACTCGCTCATTCTGATCTTTCACACCCTTACTACTTCCCTTGCTACCCTCCCTAACTGTCTTGACTTCTTTTCAAAACAGTTTCTTACACTCCCTCCATTTTACACTCAGATTCCTTCCAAATTCCTCATCTACTCTTCTCTTACTTTCCTTCACTACTCTCTTCACCACTCTCTTTTTCTCCAAGTACCTCCCTCTTTTCTGTCTCTCCAAATCTTCATTCCCTCTACTACCCAACCACTCTCTATACGCTTTCTTCTTGTCTTTCACAGCTATTTTTACCTCTTCTGTCCACCATGCTGTACCTTTACTCCCCTCCCTCTTCTCCTTACTCCACACCCCTCCTCACATGCTGCACAGATCTCTTCCTTAAACATTTTGCTCACCTCCTCCACTTCCTCCATACCTTCCAGGTCAAACCTACCTAGTCGTCTTTCTACTGCTCTCCTGAACTCTTCCCTGATTTCCTCCTCCTGCAACTTCTCCACCCTCCTCGCCATTCCACCTTCCTCTCGCCTCCCTCCAGCTCTCCTCAACCATTTTTTGTTTTGTATCCTAATTTTAGCTACTACTACATAATGGTCACACAGACCCCCTCCAATACCCCTATACACCCTAGCATCCAGCACAGACTTCTTCATTCGTTCATCCACATATATAATAAATCAGTGCCTTTTGTTCCACCACTGTCTCATCCTTCTTCCTTCACACCACTTTTCATGTGTACCTGTGTATCATTCTGTGTCAGAAGAAGGTGTTGGCTATCCACAACCTCCTCCCCACACATACGTCCACAAGTGCACTACCATTCCCATTCACCTCTGACGGTACCCCCCACCCTCCCACCACTCCATCAACTTTCTTATCACCCACCTTCCCATTCATATCCCCAATCAGAAATATTCTTTCATTATTGCCAAACTTATCCAGGCACGCCTCCACATTCACCCAAAACTCTTCTTTCTCTCTTACAGATTTATCCTATGTCGGAGCATACACACACACAACCACCCGACGTTTGTATTCCTATTTTCATTCTCACCCACACAATCCTTGAACCCACAGACCCATAGTCTCTTACACGCTCCTTCCATTTGTTACTTACAAACAAACACGCACCTTCTCTCGCTGCTCCCTCACTCACTCACTCCAGCACATACTCCCACTCTCTCACATCTGTACCCCTCCATTTAGTTTCAGTCATTCCACATACATTCACTAACACTTCCAGGACCTCTCTCTCTTTTGTGTCATCATTCAAGCCTCTCACATTCCAAGTCGCTTAAAACCTCAAAACTAATATACAAAGGAATACAAAGGATGAGGGAGAAGGGGGTCCAAAAAAAGCGAGTACTACCCCCTTAACCCCTTGAGGGTGACGATGCGTTTTGACAGTTTATTCTGCCTCTCATTAGACGATATTATACAGCTTAGAAAGGATCTGTGGGAATTAAAAGGGTAAAGACAATCTCAAATAACCTTCTGACTTCCATACCCCCTTCTTAATCTAAATAAAATAGTTTAGCAATAGCCAGAATAAACTGCCTAAACGCGTCATAATCCTCAGGGGGTTAAGGGGGTAGTACTCGCCTTTTCTGGACCCCCTTCTCCCTCATGTTGAGCATATTAGTTTTGAGGATTTAAGACGTTTGTTCCGTTAGTTTGGCGATTTTGAGACCTTTCGCCTCATTTTGTTGTCAATATGTAGACCTTTCATGCCCTTTAGGTGTCTTTTTCTGGACCCCCTTCTCCCTCATGTTACTTTCATTCATTGTACCAAACACTCTTTACTCTCCAATAACAGATGGCTCCACCGTAATTGACCACTTGCGAGTTTCTGGCTATAAGGAAGTTGGAGCCGTAAACATCGGTATTAAACAGAAATACAATAATAAAGTAGATGTCTAATGGATAAAACTTATGTTGAATTTAGTTGCATGTATTTATAAATGTACTACAACCGCATTTTAGCTGGTAATTCTGCTAAATATCAATGTAAAAAAAATCCAACTTCCTTATAGCCTGAAACTCGCAAGTGGTCAATTATATACTGTACAATCGAGTGTATTAGGTGTTGTCATAGAGGCCAGTGGTTATCGCTCAAAAAGTGTTATTGGTATCTTTATAGTTACTGGGAAAAGTGCTTATCCCCCAGAGTATTCGTCAGTGTCCGAAACTTTGTGAAATATCTGACAAAACTTATTAACCTCAACCGTACATACTCCGCTAAATAAACCCTCATATGTGATCGTATGTGCGTAATAAACCCTCATATGTGATCGTATGTGCGTAATAAACCCTCATATGTGATCGTATGTGCGTAATAAACCCTCATATGTGATCGTATGTGCGTAATAAACCCTCATATGTGATCGTATGTGCGTAATAAACCCTCATATGTGATCGTATGTGCGTAATAAACCCTCATATGTGATCGTATGTGCGTAATAAACCCTCATATGTGATCGTATGTGCATAATAAACCCTCATATGTGATCGTATGTGCATAATAAACCTTCATATGTGATCGTATGTGCGTAATTAACCCTCAATGTGATCGTATGTGCGTAATAAACCCTCATATGTGATCGTATGTGCGTATGTGCGTAATAAACCCTCATATGTGATCGTATGTGCGTAATAAACCCTCATATGTGACCCTCATATGTGATCGTATGTGCGTAATAAACCCTCATATGTGATCGTATGTGCGTAATAAACCCTCATATGTGATCGTATGTGAGTAATAAACCCTCATATGTGATCGTATGTGAGTAATAAACCCTCATATGTGATCGTATGTGCGTAATAAACCCTCATATGTGATTTTATGTGCGTACTAAACCCTCATATGTGATCGTATGTGCGTAATAAACCCTCATATGTGATCGTATGTGCGTAATAAACCCTCATATGTGATCGTATGTGCGTAATAAACCCTCATATGTGAACGTATGTGCGTAATAAACCTTCATATGTGATCGTATGTGCGTAATAAACCCTCATATGTGATCGTAGTGCGTAATAAGTGATCGTATGTGCGTAATAAACCCTCATATGTGATCATATGTGCATAATAAACCCTCATATGTGATCGTATGTGCGTAATTAACCCTCAAAGTGATCGTATGTGCGTAATAAACCCTCATATGTGATCGTATGTGCGTAATAAACCCTCATATGTGATCGTATGTGCGTAATAAACCCTCATATGTGATCGTATGTGCGTAATAAACCCTCATATGTGATCGTATGTGCGTAATAAACCCTCATATGTGATCGTATGTGCGTAATTAACCCTCAATGTGATCGTATGTGCGTAATAAACCCTCATATGTGATCGTATGTGCGTAATAAACCCTCATATGTGATCGTATGTGCGTAATTAACCCTCAATGTGATCGTATGTGCGTAATTAACCCTCAATGTGATCGTATGTGCGTAATTAACCCTCAATGTGATTCGTATGTGCGTAATTAACCCTCAATGTGATCGTATGTGCGTAATTAACCCTCATATGTGATCGTATGTGCGTAATAAACCCTCATATGTGATCGTATGTGCGTAATAAACCCTCATATGTGATCGTATGTTCGTAATAAACCCTCATATGTGATCGTATGTGCGTAATAAACCCTCATATGTGATCGTATGTGCGTAATTAACCCTCATATGTAATCGTATGTGCAAATAAACCCTCATATTTGATCGTATGTGCGTAATAAACCCTCATTATGTGATCGTATGTGCGTAATAAACCCTCATATGTGATCGTATGTGCATAATAAACCCTCATATGTGATCGTATGTGAGTAATTAACCCTCAATGTGATCGTATGTGCGTAATAAACCCTCAATGTGATCGTATGTGCGTAATAAACCCTCATATGTGATCGTATGTGCGTAATTAACCCTCAATGTGATCGTATGTGCGTAATAAACCCTCAATGTGATCGTATGTGCGTAATAAACCCTCAATGTGATCGTATGTGCGTAATTAACCCTCATATGTGATCGTATGTGCGTAATTAACCCTCAATGTGATCGTATGTGCGTAATTAACCCTCATATGTGATCGTATGTGCGTAATTAACCCTCAATGTGATCGTATGTGCGTAATTAACCCTCAATGTGATCGTATGTGCATAATTAACCCTCAATGTGATCGTATGTGCGTAATTAACCCTCAATGTGATCGTATGTGCGTAATTAACCCTCATATGTGATCGTATGTGGGTAATTAACACTCAATGTGATCGTATGTGCGTAATTAACCCTCAATGTGATCGTATGTGCATAATAAACCCTCAATGTGATCGTATGTGCGTAATTAACCCTCAATGTGATCGTATGTGCGTAATTAACCCTCATATGTGATCGTATGTGGGTAATTAACACTCAATGTGATCGTATGTGCGTAATTAACCCTCAATGTGATCGTATGTGCATAATAAACCCTCAATGTGATCGTATGTGCGTAATAAACCCTCAATGTGATCGTATGTGCGTAATTAACCCTCAATGTGATCGTATGTGCGTAATTATACACGAGGGTATTATATAAACAAATCAACTATTTTAGGGGGGACCACCTCGTGTTTTTTTCTCTTTCTCTCCCTCTCTATTTGGCTTGTATCCAATCGGCCCCATTCAGCCTACTGTTTTAAGAAGTTTACCCCTACCCAGGTGTTAATATTTTCCTGTCGAGCGGTAGCGAGACAGGAAAATATATTTTTATTTTGACAGCAAGCTAAATTTGTAATTTTGTTGATAGAACAATTTCTCCGGCGAAGCCGGATTTCTCCATACAATGCTGGCTCGCTATCGCTCGCCAGGAAGAAATCGACACCTGGATGGGGATAAACGTCTCTTTCTCTCCCTCTCTCTTTGGCTTGTATCTAATCGGCCCCGTTCAGCCTACTATTTTAAGACGTTTACCCCCATTCAGGTGTCAATATTTTCCTGGCGAACGGTAGCGAGCCAGCATATATATATTTTTATTTTGACCGCAAGCTAAATTTGTACAAATTTTATAGAAAAATATCTTCGGCGAAGCCGGATTTCTCCATGCAATGCTAGCTCGCTATTGCTCGCCAGGAAGATATCGACACCTGGATGGGATGGGGATAAACGTCTTAAAACAGTTGTCTAAATAGGGCCGAATGGCTACAAGACAGAGAAAGAGAGAAAAGGAAAACAAATAAAAAAAAGCAGGTGACCCCCCTTAACCCTTTTAAGATACGATGACGCATCTCTTCAGTTTTCTGATGGCTATTATTAGACGATTTTATTCAGATCAGGAAGAGTACATGTGAATCAGAGGATTAATTGAAATCGTCTATACCCCTGTACCTCCAACAGAACCTTCTTAAGCTGTATAAAATCGTCTATTGATAGCCAAAATAACCTGTCACAACGCACCATATTCTTGAAGGGGTTAATAAGGCGGATTTTTGTGCTCATTTATGTATATTTAAAATAAAAATCGTTTCTTCCCTTGACCTCCATCAAGCTAAAAAAAACACGCCCCCAAGACCCTCCTTCAAGATAAAATTGTACATTTTTTTTATAGAAACATGTACTGGCCGAAGGCCGGTTCCTCTTTTATTACAGACTCGCTATCGCTCGCCCGGAAACAAATAACGCGAAAAGTCTTAATATTGACAAAGAAATGGGGCGAAAGGTCTTAAAATCGCCAAAGTAATGGGGTGAACGTCTTAAAATATGAAAACTAATGGGGCTAAACATGAGGAAGAAAGGGGACCAGAAAAACGACCCATCTCCCCTAGGGCCGTTTGCACCACCATTAATGTAGAGAATCCAATATTGGAGACGTTATGTGCAGTATACCATATATTGGAGACGCTATGTGCAGTATACCATATATTGGAGACGCTATGTGCAGTATACCATATATTGGAGACGCTATGTGCAGTATACCATATATTGGAGACGCTATGTGCAGTATACCATATATTGGAGACGCTATGTGCAGTATACCATATATTGGAGACGCTATGTGCAGTACACCATATATTGGAGACGCTATGTGCAGTATACCATATATTGGAGACGCTATGTGCAGTATACCATATATTGGAGACGCTATGTGCAGTATACCATATATTGGAGACGCTATGTGCAGTATACCATATATTGGAGACGCTATGTGCAGTATACCATATATTGGAGACGCTATGTGCAGTATACCATATATTGGAGACGCTATGTGCAGTACACCATATATTGGAGACGCTATGTGCAGTATACCATATATTGGAGACGCTATGTGTAGTATACCATATATTGGAGACGCTATGTGCAGTATACCATATATTGGAGACGCTATGTGCAGTACACCATATATTGGAGACGCTATGTGCAGTATACCATATATTGGAGACGCTATGTGCAGTACACCATATATTGGAGACGCTATGTGCAGTATACCATATATTGGAGACGCTATGTGCAGTATACCATATATTGGAGACGCTATGTGCAGTATACCATATATTGGAGACGCTATGTGCAGTATACCATATATTGGAGACGCTATGTGCAGAATACCATATAGTTTTAAGAAGGGGTGGTTGTTATTTTTCTGGTACTCCTTCTCCCTCATGTTTGGCCCCATTAAGTTTGAGATTTTAAGACACTCGTTCCATTAGTTTGGTAATTTTATGACCTTTCACTATTTCTTTGTCAATATTAGGACCTTTCATGCCATTTAGGTGTCGATTTTTAGGAGGAGCCGGCCTTTGGCCAGGACATTTGTCTACAGAAAAATGTACACATTTATCACGAAGGGGAGTCTTGGGGGTGATTTGTAAAGCTTGATAGAGATCTAGCGAGGAAACAAAATTAATATATAAATAACTAAATAGACCCAAAAATGAACCGAACCCCCTAAATTTTTCTAGTTGTGGATTTAAAGCCTCAATTAAGGTTATTGTAAGCTTAAACTTGTCTATATAAATCCTGGGCTCGCTACCGCTCGCCAGGAAAATATTGACAACTTGATGGGGGTAAACGTCTTAAAACAGTAGGCTGAATGGGGCCGAATCGATACAAGCCAAAGCGAGAGGGAGAGAAAGAGAAAGCAAGCGAGGTGGGCCCCCTTAATATAGCGGACACAAAGGAGCTAGACCAGTCAAAGTAGGGCTGGACTTAGAACAAATTGCAATAGAAGGTTTTTTGGCTTTAACTTGTTTATTAGGTCCCTCTGATGAACATATAAAAAGTCTCCAACTTGGACAGAGTGGGCTGACACTGTTAGAGGCCGAAATAACTTTGCACGCGATCTTCCAGCAGCTGACGCAATATATCTCCTCGCAAGGGTCGCAAAGTAGATGCCTCACGAAAAAGTACCAATCGACCCACAGACTTAGGTGGGCTCAGGGAAGCCAATAAACCACAGCTAGGAGATGAGATGGCTGCTGTTGTTCCCAAGCCGTCATTGGAATCATTTGAGGAAGAAAGGACTGTGACCCGACATGACACACAATCGACGATCAAAAATTAACTCAGTAGCAGAAGTTTTTTTTTTTTTTTTTATAAAAAAGAGGGACAACAGGTCAAAAAACCCATACAAGCACAAAGTGCCTGTGTCACCCCTTGTGAAAGAGACAGTTCAGCCTGTCTGTAATTTTCGGCTGTAAATTAACCACTTTCCAGGTGTCCTAAAGCCAAAAAACCTTCTACTAAGCAGCCCAAAGTCGCATTGGTGTCAGGAAGGGTTGACCACACACACACACACACAAACAAACATACACACACACACACACACACATAAACACACCCACCCACAAAAAAAAAAAAAAAAAAAAAGCATACGCGCACCACAAAGACATACATACATACATACATACACAAACACACACACATAATATACATATGCACAAACCTATACTGGTGATCGGTTACAAGGTGAGATGGGTATCGTACTGGTCAACCTAAGCTACTGGTCAACCTAAGCCTTCGGGTGAGACTGGTACCGTAGTGAGAATGGTACCGTACAGATTAACCCTAAGCCTTCGTTTCCAGATGTCGCCAATTGGCTAAAATACAGACTACACACACATCCACAGCCATTCCAACGATACATAAACACTTAACATGCATTTCACGCAATACATTCCCAGTTAAGGAGGCGTGATAATAATGAGCTTAGCTCGCATTGCGTGGATTCCCCTTGACGAACAAGTGAGTGAATACACACGCGCGCCTACATACACACACACACACACCTATCCCCAAACACACACGCCTACCCACATACACAGCTTCATCATCAATGTTTCTCGAGCGTTCGAATCTTTGATAAGTAACTAATGCAAAACAAACAAAATCTTGCAATACATCAAACAAATACAATGCCAATACAAACATGTAAAAACTCTCATATACGTGAATAATTAGAAAAAACATTGTGCTATAATTGCCACACACCTAAAAACACTATTATTAATACTTAAAGGCGGCTCTTCAACTGGCGAACAACATTAGAAGTATAATTCTTTTCTACAGACCCTCATTTCTGATTTTGGTGAGAACCCCGCACATTTTCTCTCTCTCTCTCTCTCTCTATATATATATATATATATATATATATATATATATATATATATATATATTGAGAATATATCACAAATACACGTGAGCCACTAAATGTTTCTAGTCTCTCAGTGGGGATCGAACCATCGACCATCAGAACGATAGCCGACGCTTAATCAATTACACCACGGCAGTCTAAAAGACACTCAGCCTTCTATCCTATTTATGTTAGGGAGAAGGGAAACCCACTAGGCGAATATATTTCAATTCAAACCTAGTTGTAGGATCCATATTTCCAGAATACCACACACGGATTTTTGAGTGTCCCGACGCAACTCGGGTTGAAATTGATTTCATTTAATTCTAACCCACAAAGCATGAGAGTTACAAATATTGAGAATATATCACAAATACACGTGAGCCACTAAATGTTTCTAGTCGGCTATCGTTCTGATGGTCGATGGTTCGATCCCCACTGAGAGACTAGAAACATTTAGTGGCTCACGTGTATTTGTGATATATTCTCAATATTTGTAACTCACATGCTTTGTGGGTTAGAATTAAATGAAATCAATTTCAACCCGAGTTGCGTCGGGACACTCAAAAATCCGTGTATGGTATTCTGGAAATATGGATCCTACAACTAGGTTTGAATTGAAATATATTCGCCTAGTGGGTTTCCCTTCTCCCTAACATAAATAGGATAGAAGGCTGAGTGTCTTTTAGACTGCCGTGGTGTAATTGATTAAGCGTCGGCTATCGTTCTGATGGTCGATGGTTCGATCCCCACTGAGAGACTAGAAATATATATATATATATATATATATATATATATATATATATATATATATATCACGTGGTGCCCTGATTATGCCTTACCTAATATGTATGTTACTGCATATTGGGGTGTTCGTAGACTACCCAACCTTTACATTATGTTGATACTCTATTATGTGTAGGGTTATGATGAACTACTGAACCAAGTTCAACACTCTTTAATATCTTCACTAGATAGGATGGGAAACGAATCCGAATCATTGCGATTAAAAGGTCGGTACTTTGACGAGTGTGAAGCGTGCACCAACACACACACACACACACACACACACACACCAACACATACACACACCAACACATACACACACCAACACATACACACATACACATATATACACACACACACACACACACACACACACACACACACACACACACTAAATTTTTATTTTAAGTAAAAAAAGCACCATTTCGTGGATGTTGCAGGCAGCATTCTTCCCCCCATCTTATATATATACCCGCCTCCAGTTTTTATCCCAGGAATCTATGCTCTTGTCATTTTTTCCGCTAGAGACGAGGGTGTTTGGCGATGTTATGAAGAGCAAACACCCGCTGAAGAAAACCGGGATAAAACCGTGAATGCCTCCGCGTACTCCAGATTACTTTCACAGATTTGGAAATTGTTTGACGGCTGGGGGATTTTCTCTCGTATCTTGGGGATTTGTTTGTGTTCTTGTTTGATAGCTGGGGGATTTCTTTTGTTTTCTTGTTTGATAGCTGGGGGATTTCTTTTGTGTTCTTGTTTGATAGCTGGGGGATTTCTTTCGTGTTCTTGTTTGATAGCTGGGGGATTTTTTTCGTGTTCTTGTTTGATAGCTGGGAGATTTCTTTCGTTTTCTTGTTTGATAGCTGGGGAATTTCTTTGTGTTCTTGTTTGATAGCTGGGGGATTTATTTTATGTTCTTGTTTGATAGCTGGGGGATTTATTTTATGTTCTTTTTTTATAGCTGGGGGATTTCTTTGTGTTCTTTGTTTTGATAGCTTGGGGATTTCTTTCGTATTCTTGTTTGATAGCTTGGGGATTTCTTTCGTATTCAAGTTTGATACCTGGGGGATTTATTTTATGTTCTTATTCGGTGGCTTGGGGATTTCTGGCATATTCTTATTTATCCTCGCTAGTTCCGGAAACATATGGTCCCTGAGAAAATTAATGTTTATGTTTTCATTCTCAGTATAATTATATTTGCATTATATTTTGAAATATTTATCATTTAATGTATGTATTTATTCTATTTTATCTATTTTATTTATTATATATGTATTTTATTATGTTTTGTATATATACAGTATGTGTTGTATTTATGGTCATGATACAATGTTGTCCTGCGCGTGGAATACTTTGACAGTGTTGCCAAATTAGCTACTTTGACAGTGTTGCCAAATTAGCTACTTTGACAGTGTTGCCAAATTAGCTACTTTGACAGTGTTGCCAAATTAGCTACTTTCTCGCTAGATCTAGAGGTATTAACTTCGATCTAGAGCCAAATTTTACATCTAGTGACATGAATTCTAGCGATACTCTGGAGATATGAGCCATTTCAGAGCGATAGTGTAGAGATTGTGGTATTATTCTAGCAGTTTTCGGCTTTTATTTACTATCCCCTGTACTTTGACACCACATTTTGTCTACCGAAAAATGTACAAATTAGTCTAGAAGGGGGAGCTAATGGATTTTTTTTTTTTATTATGATGGAGGTCTAGGGAGGAAACTAGAGAAATAATGAATACATGCAAAAATCGCCCACAAAGTGAACCATCTCCCCTTAACCCCTTCTGTACCGGCGACGTCTTTTTAATTTTATCCTTGCTATATTTAGACGCTTTATGGCAGTTCATGAAGTATCTATGGTAGTAAAATGAGTTAAGGGAGCTAGTTCGAAGCCTGCTAATTGCTGGAGGTCCTTAAACAACTCAATATAATCGTCTTATAGTAGCCAGAATAAAGTTGAAAGACGTCCCGGTACAGAAGGGGTTAAGGGGGGATGGTTCACTTTTTGGGCGATTTTTGCATGTATTCATTATTTTTCTAGTTTCCTCCCTAGACCTCCATACAATTTAAAAAAAACATCCATTAGATCCCCCTTCTAGACAAATTTGTACATTTTTCGGTAGAAGAATGTCCCGGCCGAAGGCCGGTTCTTCCAATATTACAGGCTCACTATCGTTCGCCAGGGAAAAAATCGACACCTAAATAGCACGAAAGGTCTAAATATTGACGACGAAATGGGGCGAAAGGTCTTAAAATCAACTAACTAAAGGGGCAAACATCTTAACATCTGAAAACTAATGGGGCTAAACACGAGGGAGAAAGTGGTTCAGAAAACCGGCCCATCCCCCCTTAAATGAGTAATTTACATACAGTACGCGGGCTACTTTTCTCCAGCCCACAATCAAACAATCAGCTTCAAATACGTACTGCTCGGTTTTTGGTCTATGTACTGTATATATTCATTTATTTATTTTTGAGTTTCCTCGCTAGACCTCCATCAAGCTTAGAAAAACACCCCCTAGCGCAAAGCAACCAATGTGCAAAATTCGCCTGAAAAAAAAAAAAAAAAAAAAAAAAAAAGGATTACTATCTCTTATATACGCCATAAAACAAGTTATACCAGTTAACCCTTACAGTACCAGCGACGTATTTTTGTTTCTATATCAGCTCCATTTCGACGATTTTATGAAGCTTAGGAAGGACATATGGTAGCGAAAAGGATATATCGAGATAGTCTCTAATCTTTTAACAGGTAGACATCCTTCCTAAGCTGAATAAATCCGTCTAATAGTTGTTGCCAGCATATGATCAAAAGGATGTCACCGGTACTGATTGGGTTAAGGGGGTACTACTCTCTTTTTCTGGACCCCCTTCTCAGTCATGTTTAGCATATTAGTTTTGAGGTTTTATAAGACGTTCGTTCAGTTAGTTGTTGTTGTTGTTGTTGTTGTTCCCCAGACTGCCTGGCCGAACAGCCCCAAGGCCCCGAGCAAGGCCAAGGCCATAACCGAGCGCCCCCACAGAACCCTCCCTGCCTACCACAACAAAGCCTGGGTGACCGAAGCCACTCCATGGCGGGGAGCTGAGGAGGGTGCAGAAACGCCCGGGAAACCAAAGCCCCACCCAGGGCCCTGTGCCCCTCAGCAATTATGAAGAGAAAGTTGAGGGGCAAAGGAAAAATGTGACGCTTTGGCTTCCAACCTTGGTAGATTGGGAGGTCAATCCACGGAAGAGACGCCGTCACTTGAGATCTAGAAAATTTATAAGTAAAAGGAACAGTCAGAGTAAGCTATGGGTATGGCAGAGATCGCTCAGTTCTCACTCTGATAGACCAGCCCATCACCAGTTAGTTTGGTGATTTTGTGACCTTTTGCCCCATTTTTGTTGTTGTCAATATTATAACCTTGTGTGCCATTTCGGTGTCGATTTTTTCCTGGCGAGCGGTAGCGAGCCTTTACTTATTAAAAGGAATCGACCTTCGGCCGGGACATTTTTCTATCGAAAAATGTACAAATTTATCTTGAAATGGGGTCTAAGGGGTGTTTTCTTCAGCTAGATGGAGGTCTAGCGAGGAAACTCAAAAATATTTGGACCAAAAAACAAGCACTACCCCCTTAACAGTCTGAAGGGGTTAACAGTTAGCTTACTATTAATATACTGTAATAGACATAGCTGCGGGTGTGACTTGCTAACCGCACACACACTTCCACTTTTCATATTATTCCTACACCCATTACACAAACCGTCAACATTTGCCTGTAAGTTATAAGTGGTTGATCTTAAGAAGTTGTTGTTTCTCAGAACGCTGGTTACAAAAATGTGGTGTGGTTAAGGGGGTACTACTCGCTTTTTCTGGACCCCCTTCTCCTTCGTGTTTAGCATATTAGTTTCGAGATTTTTAGACGTTCGTTCCGTTAGTTTGGAGATTTTGAAACCTTTCGCCTCATATTTGTTTATCAATATTAAGACCTTTAGTGCCCTGTAGGTGTCGATTTTTTCCGGGCGAGCGATAGCGAGCCTCTAATTTTAGAAGGAAGCGGCCTTCGGCTTTGACATTTTTCTACCAAAAAATTTACAAATTTATCTTGAAAGGGGGTCTAGGGGATATTTTTCTAAGCTTGATGGAGGTCTAGCGAGGAAACTCAAAAATAAATAAATAAATATATATATAAACCAAAAACCAAGAAGTACCCCCTTAAGAAGTTGATGTTTGTGGTGGTGTTCTTCTTAAGATGTGTTTGCTTACATCTTAGGGGAGAGAGAGACAAAGAGAGAGAGAGAGAGAGAGAGAGAGAGAGAGAGAGAGAGAGAGAGAGAGAGAGAGAGAGAGAGAGAGAGAGAGAGAGAGAGAGAGAGAGAGAGAGAGAGAGAGAGAGAGAGAGAATGTGAATGACTAAGTGACTGAATGTGTGTTCTAAAATAAGATTGTGTTGTGTATGCAATTAAACCTATTGTGAACTATATAGTTTCAACAATATAAAATAAGATAAGTAATATACACCCAACAATTGAATGTGAACGGCAACAAAGCAGTTTTAACGAGACAACGGTTGTTTATGATAAAAAGGAAAAGTAGCACATACTGTATGTGTATTATTTATTTCAGTGGCTTATTCACCTTTGTGTATTTGACTGTGTACATTTTTTCCAAGTATATTTTGAAAGTCACTAATGTCTCAAATTTGTAACATACAAATGTTTGAGACAAAATTAATTACACTATATAATATCCGTAAAATTGTTAGTAGAAAACTTCAAATTATCTTTCTTATAAACTGCATTCAATTTTACGGTTTCCTAGCTGTATTATGCCTTTTTATTAAACCATTGAGATCATAAATAGCTCATATTATTGACGGTTTGTTAACTGGAGGATTGCGGCAAGCCACACTTGAGGCAGGGTATTAAAGATGTACAAAAAACACGCCAGTGACAGGAAATCGAGTGACAATTAGGATTCAATAGCATCTCTCCATACCACCACCTCCTCTCCTATAATAATAATAATAATAATAATAATCTTCTGGTTACTCATATAGCGCCCGTTCTCCTCCTTCGAGGATTCACAAGCGCTTGGCTTTCTTTAGTCTACCAGAGACCATTACCCATCCCCCTTGCTCATGGGGAGATGGTAACCGCCGGCTATATCCCAGAAAAACTTTTCAATCTGAGCGGGGATTGAACGCGAGACCTGCAAGATGGGAATCAGGCACGCTATCAACTGAGCCAGCCGGACGGCTAACCCTCCTTCTATTATACTTGCAACAACAAAATAATTAATAGAGAATTTGAATGTTGTTGATGAATTCAGTAACAGCGACCATAGTACGATAACTTTCAGTTTAAAGTTTACTAGTAACGAACCAAATAGCAGCATCGAGAAAGTCCCTAATTTCAAGAAAGCAAACTTCCGTAAACTTAGAGCTATGTTTAAAGAAACTGACTGGAGCTTTCTAAATAACAATAACGACATAAATATGTCTTGGGAATTATTTACAACCACTTACCTAAAAGCAGTGCAAGACTGCATACCATCGAAAATACGGCATACAGGCCATAATGATAAACCCAAATGATGGAATAAAGAGTTTTCAAACTGTTTGCTTGCTAAAAAGATTGCTAATGATAGATTAAAATCCTCACAAAATTACGAAGAACGGACGAAATTTGTAGAATTACGACGCAAAGTCAAAAAGTTAATTAAGCAAAGTAAAAAGACCATGGAGTTACATGTTGCGAATCAAAGTAAAACAAACCTGAAAATATTCTATAGTTATATCAGAAAGAAAAAAGTAGTTACTTCAACTGTTGGACCGTTAGTCGATGCAAATGGAGAATACACCAAAGATGAAGTACAAATGAATAATGCCCTCAATACCTTCTTTGCATCAGTTTTTACAACAGAAGACCTTGGTGATATTCCTACAGCATCGCCGATTCAAATTGATAATTCTGATGTTCTAAGCAATATCACCGTTACAGAGAGAGAAATATTGAAATTTTTAGATAAACTCAAGGTAAATAAAACGCCTGGACTTGATACAATCTCACCTAGAGTTCTAAAGGAAGCTAAGGATGAGCTCTCCAAACCACTGACATTGCTATTCAATAAATCCTTGCAGTCTGGAACTATGCCTGATCAGTGGAAGCTAGCCAACACAACACCGATATTAAAAAAAGGCAGCAAATCCCTACCCATTAACTATCATCCAATTAGCTTAACCTCAGTTGTATGTAAAATGCTAGAAACACTCATTAGAGGCAGACTCTTAAACCACTTAGAGGAAAATAACATACTTAAAGATACTCAACACGGCTTTCGTAAAAAACGTTCCTGCTTAACAAACCTCTTAAGACTTCTTCCACGATATCCTCAACCTCCACGATTTTTTTTTTTTTTAAGAGACAATGAACGGAGGAAGGAAAAACACACAAAACAAAAAGGTCCATGTGCCTAAAGGCATCCTCCATTCATA
This sequence comes from Paralithodes platypus, assembly GCA_032716605.1. Taxonomy (NCBI): domain Eukaryota; kingdom Metazoa; phylum Arthropoda; class Malacostraca; order Decapoda; family Lithodidae; genus Paralithodes; species Paralithodes platypus. The sequence continues at coordinate 43,528,467 of CM064510.1, forward strand.
AAATTTTTGTAACAACTGGATTTAAACATTTGTAGATTGTAAGTTTGTGGAAAGCAATTCGAGGGAAGTGAATTCCAAAGAGTAGTAGCTCTGGGGATAAATGAATTCTGATAAGCAGAAGTTCTGCATTGTGGAGGAGAAAGTGTAAATTCATGGGCACTCTCAGCTGCCCTAGTTCTACGGGGAAAGATGTGGAGAGGCGGCACAATTGAAGCAAGTTCCTCGGAACAATTGCTGTGAAAATATCTGTAGAGTAATGCAAGGGATGCAACGTTTCTTCGTATGGATAATGTAGGAAGGTCCTGTGTGATTGCAGGGTTATTGATTAATCTAATAGCTTTATTTTGAATTTTGTCCAACTGCCTCAATGCAACCACTCCACTTCCACCCCACAGAGGTGAACAGTAATCCATCTGAGAACGCACATGACTTTTATATATCACGGCCAACTGCTCGTCAGTGAAGAATTCTCGAACTCTGTACAGGAGTCCCAGTTTTTTAGAGGCATTCTTAGCAATGCCTCTAACATAATGTGTCCAGCTCAAGTTAGTAGTTAATGTTACACCGAGAATGTCAATACTAGGGGAAGTGGGAATATTTACATCATTAAAAAATATATGGGAGTCAGTGAGATTCTGTCGGTTAGAAAATTGAATGTACTTGGTTTTCTGTGCATTAAAGGAAACTAGATTCTTTTGTCCCCATTCATTAATTCTAGAAAGGTCCTAGTTCAGAGAAATTGCAGTGTTTATTTTTGAATTTATAAGATCGGGTTGGGTGAAAGAATTGGTAAATGTGAAGGAACTGTGGAGTGTTGAGTCATTTGCGTAGGAATGTATTGGATTATGAGTGGTAGATATGAGATCATTGATATGAATGAGGAACAGAATTGGGGCCAAAACTGATCCCTGGGGAACACCAGCATTTATTGAGTGAAATTGAGAATAAAGGCCATCTACCATTACACGTATTTTTCTGTTATGAAGATAAGAAGAAATTAGTGGAACTAATGATGCAAGGCCGTAGTGTGACATCTTCGACAATAAGGATTGATGCCAGACTCTATCAAATGCCTTTGATATATCCAGTGCTATTGTATGTGTTTCACCATGTTGGTCTGTAGCTTGGTTGATTTGATGCGTAAGAAGGCAAAGCATGTCTGCAGTTGATCGACATCGTCTAAAACCATATTGCCTATCACTGATTAATTTATTATTCTCAAGATATTTCAAAGACTTTACCAAGAGTGGAAGTTATAGCTATTGGTCTGTAGTTTGATGGATCTGAAGAGGCACCTTTTTTAGGAACTGGATGGATGTTTGCTTCTTTCCAGGGTACTGGGAAGCATGAGGTATGAGTACACAGACGGAAAAATTTTGCCAATACAGGAGCGAGCACCAAGGAGCAATTCTTAAGTACTATTGGAGGAATTTCATCTGGACCAGGAGCCTTATCTACTGAGAGATTCTTCAAAATAGTTTTGACATGTCTGGTGTGGATCTTAAGTGAGGGAATTTCAGGCGAATTAAAATTAAGTACAGGGACATCTTGATTTATTTCATCTAAGGTTGAGTTGGTGGAGAAAATATCCGCAAGAAGGTTAGCTTTACCTCGTGGGTCACTTACAAGATTGCCAGTCGGAGATTTTAATGGTGGAATGGATGAAGCAGTAGTGAAGTTGGATTTAAATGAGTTAAGAGTAGACCAAAATATTTTGTTATCATTTGGATTATTTAGAAGTTTATTTGCCTGCTTGTGGAGAAAGTTTGATTTAGTTAGGTTTAATACAGTTTTGGCATGATTTCTGATGTTTCTAAAGTAATTAAAGGCTTCATGTGTTTTTGATCTTGTGTATGCATTGTAGGCTATTGCTTTTTGTTCAGTTCGATGAGAGTAAAGCTGTAGATATTATATACCTTGATTTTCAAAAGGCCTTTGCCAAGTTCCCAACAAATGTTTACTGCTAAAATAAAAAGTGCATGGAATACAAGACGGTGTGTTGAAATGGATAGAAAATTGGCTCAGCGACAGAAAGCAAAGAGTAGTCATAAACGGTAAGGCATCTAAATGGACCAATGTAAGTGCCAGGGTACCCCAGGGATCAGTACTAGGACCAATTCTCTTTCTAATTTACATCAACGACATAGATGAGGGTCTCACTTGTACAATCTCAAAGTTTGCTGACGATACAAAAATTGCAAATAGCGTACTCTCAAAAGAACAAGTTGACGATATGCAACACAATCTAGATAAGTTGTCATGTTGGGCCCAAATTTTGCAAATGAGTTTCAATGCGGATAAATGTAAAGTACTACATATCGTATACCGAAATGAGAAAGCAAACTATTCGATGAATGGCATTCAGCTTAAGATTGTAGACAGAGAAACCGATCTGGGAGTAACAATATCGAGTATCCTAAAACCGAGTCAGCAATGTTCAGAAGTTGTTAAGAAGGCAAACCAAATAATTGGCTTTATAGGCAGGTCATTGAGTGGTCAATCCTGCAAGTCCTTCAGTAAACTGGCTCGGGTTGTCACTCATACAGGGAATTGGTCCGCTTGGGGGCCTTCTGTGTATGACCACCCTCATAAAGGGGAGTAAGGCGTCCGGCAATAGATAGATAGATAGATAGATAGATAGATAGATAGATAGATAGATAGATAGATAGATAGATAGATAGATAGGCAGGTCATTGGAGCATAAATCCAAAGAAGTTATCCTAACTCTTTACAATTCCTTAGTTCGCCCTCTTCTGGAATACTGCATTCAATCCTGGTGCCCTTATTACCAAAAAGATATAGACAAGCTAGAACGAGTTCAACGTAGAGTTACCAAAATGATACCTAGCCTAAAGAACAAACCATACGAGGTGCGTCTTAGAGAATTAAATCTATTTCCTTTAAGCCAGCGCAGATTAAGAGGCGACTTAATTCAAGTGTTCAAAATAATCAAAGGCATCGACAATATGAACTGTAGTAAGTACTTCACTATCGACCAATCTAACTACACGCGGGGAAACGGTTGCAAAATTATTGGTAAATCTTTTAACTCACACGAATCTAAGAATTTCTTCTTCAATCGAGTTGTCAACTAGTGGAATGGGCTTCCCCGAGACGTTATAGACTGCAGCACCGTTGATTCTTTTAATCTTTGCCTAGACAAATATCTTGCATCGAATCTGCGACTTACTGCGTTTGTAAATGAATAACTTTATTTTATTCCCCCCTCAAATTCATCAAGGATTATTGCGTATATATATTACTAGGACGTTACTCTCTTTTTCCCAGATATACGAAAGATCACTTATAACTGTTATGTTACTAACCCATCTGTCCCCTACTAACTTCCTAATCCTGCCACGGACATTAGTTCCAGGGCAATAGTTCCGTTTCCAATGTTCCCATACCCACTCTAAACCACTGTTTGGACACCTGATCCTCAGTGTTTTGGAGGACAAGCAGCCTAGAGGGGTCACTAAACCTGTTGTTGCTTGATTTCCTTTGTACTCCCTCCCTCATATACTATCTGAGAGACTCTAGAAAGGCCGTCAGTTAGCCTTGGGGCAGCAATCAGAGCGGGAGTGTGTTGCTCTTCATGCGAGACTGGAAAGCCTCTCTTGCGGCAAAAAACTGATTTGTACATTGGAATGTACATTATGCCTTTGTTTATTTTTCACATATGCCTTGTCCTTGAAGAGTATTCACATGTGGGGGCAATAATATTTCTTTATACAGTAAATCTATCTATCTATCTTTCTATTGCCTGACGCCGTGATCCCCGAAAGGGGGCGGTTCGCCCCCATGCACCTCTGTCCCCAGTCAGTCGACACCCCTCCTCCCAACCAGCACCGCCTTCATCCATATACTTCCTCACTCCATCCTTCCACCTCTCTTTCGGTTTACCCCTCCCTCTCTGTCCTTCCACCTCGCTCTCGTACACCCTCTTAGTCATTCTCTCGCTTCCCATACGTTCCATATGATGGCCGAACCATCTCAAGGTGTTCCTTTTCACACTTTCCAGCACATCTACCTCCACACCACACCTCCTGCTAATACAATGTACGTCATCCACGTTGGATCCAACGATGTACAGCGAACCCGGTCGGAAGATTTGCTTTTAAAGTACCAGCAGCTGATCAAGTCGTGAAGGAGAAGTCATCAAGGATCATCGTCTCAGGAATCGTCCCCCGGCTTGGTGTAGAGAGCCGATTTTACAACATAGCCACCAGCACAAATCGTTGTCTAGCAAACCTCTGCAGGAAGGAAAACGTGGGATTCGTCGACACCTGGGACAATTTCTACTACGATGACTATTTGTTTTCGGACGATGGAGTTCATCTGAACCAGGTGGGAGCAGCACGTTTTGGGCGTCTTCTCAACGATGCGGTGAAGGATTTTCGGAGAAGAAATCGACTCAGCACAGGACAACCAGGAAGGAGGACCGAAGACAGCGACGGCGGCAATCTGCGAAGGAATTAAATGCTAATCTGTCAAGAACCGCGAATTTGGATAAAGCTCCGCCAACACGACCCAAATTCAAAACCGCCAGGGATAACGACCGAGGACCGATGACAGCCATGAATGTAAATGTAGATCCGACCAGAACCAAAAATTTGATTAAAGAACGTTCTGTGAGTTCTAAAACCGCAACTTTAAAGGTTTTCTATGCAAACGCTCGTAGCATACGCAATAAATTTTCAGATTTAGAGGAACTAGTGTTTACTGAAAATTATGATGTGATTGGTATAACAGAATCTTGGCTCAATACAGTAGATAGAGACTTTTTAGCAGAGTATTCACTTCCCGGTTATGTAATGTTTGAGAAAAGCCGAATAAATAAAAATGGAGGTGGCGTTTTATTTTATATCAAAGAAAGTCTTAACCCGACCCTCTTGTCAAAACCTCAAATTGTGAACGTCGACACATCTTTTGTGCTAATAAAGAATAATAAAGGTACAAAAATAATACTTGCATTAATATACAGACCTCCAGCTCAATCAGTGCAAACTGACCGAGAAATTTATGAACAAATTGCAGATGTAAGTAACTCACAAGATACTGTATTTTTTGGCGACTTTAATTTACCTGTGACCAAGTGGGGCGATACTCTTACTTCACACTCCGGACATGACTTGTATATGAACTTGCAAGAGAGTTCGCTTTATCAATTTGTTCGAACACCGACCCGTGGTAATAACGTTCTTGACATTGTACTTGCAACAAAAGAAGAATTAATAGAGAATTTGAAAGTTGGTGATGAATTCAGTAACAGTGACCATCATACGATAACTTTCACTTTAAAGTTTACTAGTAACGAACCAAATAGTAGCATCGAAAAAGTCCCTAATTTCAAGAAAGCAAACTTTCATAAACTTAGAGCTATGTTTAAAGAAACTGACTGGAGCTTTTTAATTAACAATAACGACATAAATACATCTTGGAAGTTATTCGAAACCACTTACCTAAAAGCAGTGCAAGACTGCATACCATCGAAAATACGGCGTCCAGGCCATAATAATAAGCCCAAATGGTGGAATAAAGATATTTCAAACTGCCTGCTTGCTAAAAAATTTGCTAATGATAGATTAAAATCCTCACAAAATGACGAAGAACGGGTGAAATTTGTAGAGCTACGACGCAAAGCCAAAAAGTTAATTAAGCAAAGTAAAAAGACCCTAGAGTTACATATTGCGAATCAAAGTAAAACAAACCCGAAAGAATTCTATAGTTATATCAGAAAGAAAAAAGTAGTTACTTCAACTGTTGGACCGTTAGTCGATGAAAATGGAGAATACACCAAAGACGAAGTACAAATGAGCAATGCCCTCAATACTTTCTTTGCATCAGTTTTTAAAACAGAAGACCTCAGTGATATCCCTACACCATCGCCGATTCAGATTGATAATTCAGATGTTCTAAGCAATATCACCGTTACAGAGAGAGAAGTATTGAATTGTTTAGATAAACTCAAGGTAAATAAAACGCCTGGACCTGATACAATCTCGCCTAGAGTTCTAAAGGAAGCTAAGGATGAGCTCTCCAAACCACTGACATTACTATTCAATAAATCCTTGCAGTCTGGAACTATGCCTGATCAGTGGAAGATAGCCAAGTAACACCGATATTCAAAAAAGGCAGCAAATCCCTACCCAGTAACTATCGTCCAATTAGCTTAACCTCAGTTGTATGTAAAATGCTAGAAACGGTCATAAGAGACAGACTCGTAAATCACTTAGAGGAAAATAACATACCGGTACTTAAAGATACTCAACACGGCTTTCGTAAAAAACGTTCCTGTTTAACAAACCTCTTAAGACTTCTTCCACGATATCCTCAACCTCTACGATGAGAGTAAAACTGTAGATATTATATACCTTGATTTTCAAAAGGCCTTTGACAAAGTTCCCCACAAACGTTTACTCCTAAAACTAAAAGCGCATGGAATACAAGACGGTGTGTTGAAATGGATAGAAAATTGGCTCAGCGACAGAAAGCAAAGAGTAGTCATAAACGGTAAGGCATCTAAATGGACCAATGTAAGTAGTGGGGTACCCCAGGATCGGTACTAGGACCAATTCTCTTTCTAATTTACATCAACGACATAGATGAGGGTCTCACCTGTACAATCTCAAAATTTGCTGACGATACAAAAATTGCAAATAGCGTACTCTCAAAAGATCAAGTTGACGATATGCAACACAATCTAGATAAATTGTCACATTGGGCCCAAATTTGGCAAATGAGTTTCAATGCGGATAAATGTAAAGTACTACATATCGGATACCTAAATGAGAAAGCAAACTATTCGATGAATGGCACTCAGCTTAAGAATGTAAACAGAGAAACCGATCTGGGAGTAACAATATCGAGTAACCTAAAACCGAGTCAACAATGTTCAGAAGTTGTTAAGAAGGCAAACAAAATAATTGGCTTTATAGGCAGATCATTTGAGCATAAATCCAAAGACGTTATCCTAACCCTTTACAATTCCTTAGTCCGCCCTCTTCTGGAATACTGTGTTCAATGCTGGTGCCCTTATTACCAAAAAGACATAAGCTAGAACGAGTTCAACGTAGAGTTACCAAAATGATACCTAGCCTAAAGAACAAACCATACGAAGAGCGTCTTAGAGAAGTAAATCTATTTCCTTTAACCCAGCGCAGATTAAGAGGTGACTTAATTCAAGTGTTCAAAATCATCAAAGGCATCGACAATATGAACTGTAGTAAGTACTTCACTATCGACCAATCTAACTACACACGGGGAAACGGTTGCAAAATTATTGGTAAATCTTTTAACTCACACGAATCTAAGAATTTCTTCTTCAATCAAGTTGTCAACTTGTGGAATGGGCTTCCCCGAGACGTTATAGACTGCAGCACCGTTGAATCATTTAAACTCCGCCTAGACAAATATCTCGCATCAAACCCACGACTGACTGCGTTTGTAAATGAATAACTTTATTTTATCCTCCCCTCAGTTACTAACCCATATGTCCCCTACTAACTTCCTAGTCCTGCCACGGACATTAGTTCCAGGGCAGTAGTTCCCTTTCCAATGTTCCCTTACCAACTCTAAACCACTGTTTGGACACTTGATCCTCAGTGTTTTGGAGGACAAGCAACCTAGAAGGGTCACTAGACCTGTTGTTGCTTGATTTCCTTTGTACTTTGTACTCCTTCTTACTTCCTCATTCGTCTGTCTATCCCTCCATGTAACTCCGCATGCACTTCTCAAATAACTCATTTCCACCCCTCTCACTCTTGGTCTGAGTCTCTCCACCAATTTCCATGCTTAGCTTCCGTAAGTTAGTGTCGGGATTACCACACTGTCATGCAAGGACTTCTTCACTTCCATACTGACCACCCTATTTCTTGTTACTGCTTTCAGCATTCCTACAACCCTCTTCCCCTGTTGCACCTTCTCCCGCACTTCTTCATCCAGTCCCATCTTTACTCAACACACTGCCCAGATACTTAAATGAGCTGACAATCTCCATAGCCTGACCGTTCAACTTCACCTCGCACTCTGTGGTTTCACCCCTTTCGAAGACCATAACCTTGCTCTTCCCCGTATTTACCTTCAGATTCCGTTTTTCCCACACTGTTCCAAACATATTTACCAGACCCTGCAACTCCCATTCATTATCGCTCATCAGAACTGCATCATCAGCAAACAGCAGTACAGGTAGCTTCCATTCATTTCCCCCACTTATCAGCGATACACCAACATCCACTGCTCTTCCTTGTATTTCTTTCATGACTCCATCCATATATACAGTAAACAACCACGGGGACATCGCACACCCCTGTTTCAACCCAACATTCAGATCAAAGAACTCGCTCTCCTCATTCTTCACACGTACTGACGCCTTTGCACCCTTATACATGCTCTTCACTGCTTTCAGCAACTTGCCATCTACTCCGTGTATTCTAAGTACTTTCCACATACCTTCTCTATGCACTCTGTCATAGACCTTCTCCATGTCCATAAAGGCAACATACAGCTTTTGTTGCTTCTCTAGATATTTCTCCACAACACATTTCAGGGTAAAAATCTGATCTACACATCTTCTTCATTTCCTAAAACCGCCCTGCTCGTCACCTATCCATTTCTCCGTTCTCGCCCTCACTCTCTCAATCACTACCCTACTGTACACCTTCCCTACTACGCTTAGAAGACATATTCCTTGGTGGTTACCACACACTCCTCTTTCCACTTTGCCCTTATAGGGGGACTATTATGGAATGGGATCTTTGTCTCTGAATGAAAGAAATATGTCAACATAGCACCGGTAGAACAGAGGTTTGAAGGAATAAGAGCAGTCACGTAACCAGCGAGGGAGGGGCCGAGAGTGCTTCCCATAGACACTCCATCTGTCTGTGTGAGTGTTTGCTTGTAAACAGGAAGTAACTGTCATGTGCGGCCAGTATGAAGAGTCTATGAAGTCAAAGTCGGTCAAAACCAACCAACCATATTTTAATCCCTCATATAGCCTATACGTCAACATGCCCGGGACTTAAATTACCCACTCATCCAGGAACATTTTTCCGTCCTCCAGTTGTGTTGTTACGGAGAAGAACTAACCATCATTGAGTCTCTAATATCAGTGAAATTAAAGCCTACACTAGGTTGCAATGATAAATCAACCGACCTCTTGTGTTTTTAACATCTTAATGTAAATTATGGTTCGTGTTTTCGTACTTTATAGTGCTTAGAAGTGTTGTGATCAACTTCTAATGTTTGTGTTTTTGTTATGTCATTTACTGATGTTTGTGATTCGATGTCATCAATTTTAGTTCATACCTAGGCTTACCAGTAGTCTTTTTTCATATGTTCATACTACGTAATTTATTCCTATGCTCTATGAAATTCTTGTAATTCACTATGCTGCTTGTGTTTCCTTACAAGTGTGTGTGTATGTTATTTATTAGATTTGCCTGAGGCCGCAATAAATATAGACAAATTGAACGTTTTCTTCTATCATTCCCTGGTGCTTCTCTTCATTATATACTGTATATATATACTTCTTGGTCCCTATATATTAAACCCTGTAGTTTTGATGGTGCAGTTTTTAAGCACCCTGTATATGTATATACGGTATATATCAAATATAGCAAAATAATGGCACATACTTATTCAAAATATAATTATTAGTATCGTTAGAACACACAATTTTGTTTAGGGAAATATATTCATATATTCCAAGTTCTGAGAGCTTCCGAGGTTTAATTAGAGTGCAGTAGTGAGTGTGTGGGGAGAGGGGGAGGAGAGGGGGAGGGGAAGGGGAAGGGAGGGAGGGAAGACCAGGGGAGGGGAGGGGAGGGAAGGAAGCTGGGGAGGGGAGGGGAAGGGAGGGAAGACCTGGGGAGGGAGGGAGGGGAGGAAAGGAAACTGGGGAGGGGAGGAGAGGGGAGAGGACTGTTGGAGGAGAGAGGGGGAGGGGGAGGGGAGGGGAGGGAAGGAAGCTGGGGAGGGGGGGAGAGGACTGTTGGGGGAGAGAGGGGGAGGGGTAATGAAAGTTCCTTAGCCTCAGTCCCAGACCGTGTTTATCTTAAAGAGCATACACCACCACCACCACCACCGTCATCAATACTCTCCACCATAACGAACACCACCTTCACCAGCCTCCCCACCACCAACATCACTAGTCTTTTCACCACCACCACCACCACCACCACTAGCCTCAACACCATCATTATCACCACCAATTTTACAACCACCACTACTATCAATACCACTACCACTATTTGGTGTATCCATGTAAATTATTTACATGCATATTATATACAAAATAATAGTGGTGGTGGTTGTAATAGTGGTGGTGGTTGTAATAGTGGTGGTGGTTGTAATAGTGGTGGTGGTTGTAATAGTGGTGGTGGTTGTAATAGTGGTGGTGGTTGTAATAGTGGTAACAAAAAAATACGAAGTAAAGTGAACGAATTACCACCACCACGGCTACTACCACCACTACCATTACCACCACGACTACCATCACCACCACGACTACCAGCACCACCACCACGACTACCATCACCTCCACTACCATCACCACCACGACTACCATCACCACCACGACTACCACCACCACCATCACCACCACGACTACCATCACCTCCACTACCATCACCACCACGACTACCATCACCACCACGACTACCATCACCTCCACTACCATCACCACCACGACTACCATCACCACCACGACTACCACCACCACCACGACCACCATCACCACCACGACTACCATCACCACCACTACCATATAAGATTTGATGAACAGCCATCAAACATCAGAAATGTCACAAACGGAGTCCCTCAGGGATCCGTCTTGTCACCAACAATTTGTAATCTATACATGCATGACCTACGCATACCCCACACACCCCAGATACACACAGCCTCTTATGCAGATAACATAGCACTCACATGTACATATTGAGACGCAAACACAGCAGCACAATCCTTCAATCGTAGCTCAACACACTACATGACTGGTTCACCGCAAACAGACTCAAATTATCTCCAGCCAAATTTACAACGACCCTTCTCACAAACTGGACATAGAACATAGCCATATCCTTCCTCATCTTAAACAACATCCCTATAACACACACACACACAAAATCGTTGGTGTAACATACGATACATCAATGTAATTTAAACAACATATTACAAGCATAAAAAACAAACTGACACCAAGACTAAATGCCCTCAAGTCACTTGCCCATCCAACATTTGAACATAACAAAGAAACTACCACCACAGTATACAAACAATATATATGTTCAGTGATGGAATATCCTAGCCCTGCTTGGGCATCTAGCCTCTCTGAAAAACCCTACAGACCATACAGAACAAAGACCTTACAATAATCACTGTCTGCCCAGCTACCACACCTGTAGACCATCTACACTAGGGAAACAAAGTCCTCAAAATCAAGGATCACCTTGATATGAGAGGCACACAATTTCTCGGCGCTGCCTCCACAAACCAACACCACCAATTATACTACATGGCAGGACATCAACACACACCAACAGACATAAACACAACACCTAGCACTCGTTATCATACACAAATACTGTTTTCACTCCCCCCCCCCCCCCCACGCCAGCCTCCAGAAGTATATCCATACTCAAATCACCCATAGATCCATGCAGTCACTCAAAGACAACATTCAGCTACATGCACGGCCCCCTGAAGTCCATCCCTCAGAAACCCTCCTATCCCGTGAGGACAGAGTCCACCTGGTTAGTCTGCGATGTGGGCACCATCCAGCCCTTCTAAGTTATCAGAAGAGGCTGGATGACTCCGGCCAGGACACCTGTCCGGGTTGTAGCACAACACCGCGCACTATCAAACACATTATGGAAGACTGCATTACACACAATGGACCCGGGTTCGAATCCCGATATGTCAATGGGAAGATATTATTGAGATGGAATTTGTGCTGTACCTAGTATCAGTGCATTACCACAAAGCCCACCGAAACGCCAAATAAATACCCTCATTGTTCCCTGATTAAATAGCACTTTATGAATATTCCCATATTCAAAATATGCTACAGGGGGACAATGTCTAGTGAATTCATTGCTCAATAGGTGGCGTTCTGTAAATGAGGGTCCGAGTCTAGGAGGTGAGACAGTGAAGCACTGGAGCGAGGTAGCTTCAGAGATGGGGCTGCTTCGAGCCGTGAGTGGGCAACTAAGCCCCGTGCATCCTGCAAAGGCAAGATGGCAGGGGCTGGTTGCAGCTAAAAGTGTTTCACATGTCTCACCCCCTAGACTGGAACGAGGCCTCACAGGCTTCACTGTTCAATGCTTAGCGGTTGAATGTACAGGCTCTCAGCCTATGCCCGAAAGGGAGTAGTTGGAATAGAAGAAACAAAAAAGAAACAAAAAATACTTAAGCATACAACACAACACACACTCCTTGAGAATTTAGTGGGAAAACCCGGTCTCAACCATGGCCTTGCTAGGAGCTCGGGGCTGTTCGGCCAGGCAGCCTAGGGAACCACTACTACTAACACCTCTCCACCACTATCATTACTACCACCAGCCTCTCCTCTTCCACCACCAACCTCCACCATCACTAGCCTATCCTCCTTTGCCTCCACCACCACCATCACTAGCCTATCCGCCTCTGCCTCCACCACCACCACCATCACTAGCCTATCCTCCTCTGCCACCACCACCACCATCACTAGCCTATCCTCCTCTGCCACCACCACCACCATCACTAGCCTATCCTCCTCTGCCACCACCACCACCATCACTAACTAGCCTATCCTCCTCTGCCACCACCACCACCATCACTAACTAGCCTATCCTCCTCTGCCACCACCACCACCACCACTAGCCTATCCTCCTCAGCCTCCACCACCACCATCACTAGCCTATCCTCTGCCACCACCACCATCAGGCTACTCTGCCACCACCATCACTAGCCTATCCTCCTCTGTCACCACCACCACCTCCATCACTAGCCTATCCTCCTCTGCCACCACCACCACCACCATCACTAGCCTATCCTCCTCTGCCACCACCACCACCACCATCACTAGCCTATCTTCCTCTGCCACTACCACCACCATCACTAGCCTATCCTCCTATGCCGCCTCCACCACCATCACTAGCCTATCCTCCTCTGCCACCACCACCATCACTAGCCTATCCTCCTCTGCCACCACCACCACCATCACTAGCCTATCCTCCTCTGCCACCACCACCACCATCACTAGCCTATCCTCCTCTGCCACCACCACCATCACTAGCCTATCCTCCTCTGCCACCACCACCACCATCACTAGCCTATCCTCCTCTGCCACCACCACTACCACCACCACCATCACTAGCCTATTCTCCTCTGCCTCCATCACCACCATCATCACTAGCCTATCCTCCTCTGCCACCACCACCACCATCACTAGCCTATCCTCCTCTTCCTCCACCACCACCATCACTAGCCTATCCTCCTCTGCCACCACCACCACCATCACTAGCCTATCCTCCTCTGCCGCCACCACCACCACCATCACTAGCCTATCCTCCTCTGCCACCACCATCACTAGCCTATCCTCCTCTGCCTCCACCACCACCACCATCACTAGCCTATCCTCCTCTGCCACCACCATCACTAACCTATCCTCCTCTGCCTCCACCACCACCACCATCACTAACCTATCCTCCTCTGCCACCACCACCACTAGGCTATCCTCCTCTACCACTACCACCACCATCACTAGCCTATCCTCCTCTGCCACCACCACCATCACTAGCCTATCCTCCTCTGCCACCACCACCACCATCACTAGCCTATCCTCCTCTACCTCTACCACCACCATCACTAGCCTATCCTCCTCTGCCTCTGCCTTCACCACCATCACTAGCCTATCCGCCTCTGCCTCTACCACCACCATCACTAGCCTATCCTCCTCTGCCACCACCACCATCACTAGACTATCCTCCTCTGCCACCACCGCCACCATCACTAGCCTATCCTCCTCTGCCACCACCACCACCACCATCACTAGCCTATCCTCCTCTGCCTTTACCACCACCATCACTAGCCTATCCTCCTCTACCTCTACCACCACCATCACTAGCCTATCCTCCTCTGCCTCTGCCTCCACCACCATCACTAGCCTATCCTCCTCTGCCTCTACCACCACCATCACTAGCCTATCCTCCTCTACCACCACCACCACCATCACTAGCCTATCCGCCTCTGCCTCTACCACCACCACCATCACTAGCCTATCCTCCTCTGCCACCACCACCATCACTAGCCTATCCTCCTCTGCCGCCACCACCACCATCACTAGCCTATCCTCCTCTGCCACCACCACCACCACCATCACTAGCCTATCCTTCTCTGCCACCACCACCACCATCACTAGCCTATCCTCCTCTGCCACCACCACCACCATCACTAGCCTATCCTCCTCTGCCACCACCACCACCATCACTAGCCTATCCTCCTCTGCCACCACCACCACCACCATCACTAGCCTATCCTCCTCTGCCTCTACCACCACCACTACCACTAACCTATCCTCCTCTGCCACCACCACCACCATCACTAGTCTATCCTCCTCTGCCACCACCACCACCACCATCACTAGCCTATCCTCCTCTGCCTCTACCACCACCACCACCACTAACCTATCCTCCTCTGCCACCACCACCACCACCATCACTAACCTATCCTCCTCTGCCACCACCACCACCATCACTAACCTTACCTCCTCTGCCTCTACCACCACCAACCATTAACCAGTCCTTCCTCCACGCTATTATTAAGGGAGCCCACCTCGTTTTTTTATCTTTCTCTCCCTCTCTCTTTGGCTTGTATCCATTCGGCCCCATTCAGCCGTATACTGTTTTAAGACGTTTACCCTCATCCAGGTGTCAATAATTTCCTGGCGAGCTGTAGCGAGGCAGCATATATATATTTTTGTTTTGACAGCAAGCTAGCATTTTACATTTCTCGATAGAAAAATGTCTCCGGGGAAGCCGGATTTCTCCATACAATGATGGCTCGCTATCGCTCGCCAGGAGGATATCGATACCTGGATGGGGATAAACGTCTTAAAACAGTAGGCTGAATGGGGCCGAATGGATACAAGCCAGGGAAAGAGAGAACAGGAGAGAAGGATAAATAAAGCCGGTGACCCTCCTTAACACACCATAATATAGGTATCAGTGCGAAACGTCTACCCTGCTTGTTTCGAGTGGCCCTTGCGTAGCTCCAGTAAGAATGATGCGTGGGAGGATAAAGGGGGGGGATGCGGGAGGGGCAGATAGTCTATACCTAAAGTTAACGCAATACATCTGACCGGCTTTTTGTTTTATCTCTCTCTCCTTTTCTCTCTTTCCTTGGCTTGTATCCATTCGGCCCCATTCAGCCAACTGTTTTAAGACGTTTATCTCCATTCAGGTGTTGATTTCGTCCTGGCGAGCGATAGTGAGCTAGTATTGTATGGAGAAAGCCTTCCGTTTCTCTCCCCATACCTTCCACTCAAGTAGCAACTACTAGATAAGGGACTGGGGTTCTCGAAAAGGGGCTCCAGTCTCGACGCTATTCTTGACTTACAGTGTGCTGGCTTAATAATCCAGAAGGTTTGATAGCCTCTGAAGTCCTATTGTAACTAACTTACTACTAGATAACATTAATGGTCGGACTACCAAGTAGAAACCTTATTATTCGTGCAATCTGTATAAAACTTTACTAACTAACACACTCACACACTCACACACTCACACTCACACACTCACACACTCACACACTCACACTCACACACTCTCTCTCTCTTCTAAGGGGGACAGTGTTTTTTTGGGGGGTCTATTATTTATATATGCATATTTTCTAGTTTCCACCCTAGACCTCCATCAAACTTAAAAAAACATCCATTAGATCCCCTTTCTAGATTAATTTGTAGATGGTTCGATAGAAAAATGTCCCGGCCAAAGGCCGGTTCCTCCACAATCAAAGGCTCGCTACCGCTCGCCAGGAAAAAAATCGACACCTAAAGGGCACGAAAGATCTAAATATTGACAAAGAAATGCGGCGAAAGCTATTACAATCGACAAACTAGTGGGGCCAAACGTCTAAAAATCTCAAAACTAATGGGGATAAGCATGAGGAAGAAAGGGGACCAGAAAACAACGGCCCATCTCCCTTTAAAACAACCCAACATTCACATTACGCCCCGAAGAAAGGCCGCCGGCAATGCGTTTTTTAATTTTAAAAGGAAGGAGGGGAGACTAATACAAACTAGAAGATCAAAGGAACGCCTAGACATAAACTCCTTGATAATATATATATAATGTACCTTAAGAGGGGGGGGGGGGGGGCACCGGCTTTTCTTTATCTTTCTCTCCTTTTTCCTCTTTCTCTGGCTTGTATCCATTCGGCCCCATTTAGCAAACTGTTTTAAGACGTTTATCCCCATCCAGGTGTCGATTTCTCCCTGGCGACCGATAGCGAGCCAGCATTGTTTGGAGAAATCCGGCTTCGCCGGAGACATTTTTCTATCGAAAAAATGTACACATTTAGCTTGCTGTCAAACCAAAAATGTATATATGCTGGCTCGCTACCGCTCGCCAGGACAATATTGAGAACTGGATGGGGGTAAACGTCTTAAAATAGTAGGCTGAATGGGGCCGAATGGATACAAACCAAAGAGAGAGGGAGAGCAAGAGAGAAAGAAAGCGAGGTGGGCCCCCTTAAACGCTTATAAAAGTCCTACGTGCTGGTACAGGCTGGTACAGGCTGGTACAGGCTGGTACAGGCGGGGTCATTATTCCTCATACATTGTGAAGCCTCGAACTGATTTAAGGGGACATGGGCCGTTTTTCTGGTCCCTTTTCTCCCTCATGTTTAGCCCCATTAGTTTTCAGATGTTAAAGATGTTTGCCCCATTAGCTAGTCGATTTTAAGACCTGTCGCCCCATTTTTTCGTCAATATTTAGACCTTTCGTGCTATTTAGGTGTCGATATTTTCCCTGGCGAACGATAGTGAGCCTGTAATGTTGGAAGAACCATCCTTAGGCCGTGAAATTTTTCGGTATAGAAGGGGGATCTAATGGATGTTTTTTTTTTTCAAATTTGATGGAGGTCGAGGGAGGAAACTAGACAAATAATGAATACATGCAAAAATGGCCCAAAAAGTGAACGCACACAATACGAAGCTTTTCCATACAAACTTTTTCCCAGTATTTGCTGAAGAAATCGACACCTGGATGGGGATAAACGTCTTAAAACAGTTGGCTGAATGGGGCCGAATGGATACAAGCCAGAGAAAGAGAGAAAACGAGAGAGAGATAAAAAAAAAAAAAAAATGACCCCCCCCCCCTTAACGAAGCAGCCTTAATCGAAAGTTTATTATTGGTATGGTGGTCGCATAGCTATCTACGGTTATATGAGTACTTCTGCATATCATTATTTACCACAGTAAATCCTTAATTACACCAAAATTCGTTTGTGAAATTCGTCGATTGCATGAACACAATTTAATCGCATGATATCACAAAAAAAAAAAAAAAAAAAAATCGTTATAAATTTACATTGCTGGACTAGTTTCTTTTGTCTGTGCCAAGAATGTGTTCGTTTTGGTAAATATATAAGTAATAATAAGACAGCGCAAGGGAATTCGTCTACCGGTTAAGTATATTTCCTATATGTACAGTCGAGGTTAATAAGTGTTGTCAGATAATCACAAAGTTTCGGACACTGACTAATACTCTGAGGGATAAGCATTTTTCCCAATAATTATAAACATACCAATAACACTTGTTGAGCGAAAACCACTGGAATCTATGACAACACTTAATACCCCCGATTGTACGTGTTTGTCTGTGTGCGTGTCTGAGGTTTATGTATGTGTGTATATGTCCCCAGGAGCTGCCATTGTCTCCCTCCCACACAAAACATTAACTGGGCCCGTCTAGCGAACCCAGGCAATAATTACGCGCGCAAGACTGACTCAGAAGAAAAGCCCGGGCAACCTCCCCAGTCAAAATCGCGCGCGCAAAAGAAGTTAAGGGGAGGCAAACCGTTTTTCTGGACCCCCTTCCCTCTAATGTTTAGCCCCACTAGTTTTGAGATTATAAGACGTTCGGTCCATTAGTTAGGCGATTTTAACACCTTTTGCCCCATTTCGTTGTCAATTTTAAGACATTTCGTGTCATTTAGGTGTCGATTATTTCCTGGCGAGCGATAGCGAGCCTGCAATTTTAAGAGCAACCGGCCTTCGGCCAGGACATTTTTCTACCGAAAAATGTACACATTTATCTTGAAGGGGGGTCTAGGGGGTGTTTTTCTAAGCTTGATGGAGGTCTAGGGAGGAAACTAAAAACATTATGAATCAATGAATTAATAGACCAAACAAACGGTCAGTCTCTCTCCCCTTAACACAGTACAGGGTGGGCCATAAGTCACGATCAGATCGTATTCCGTTTAGCCACAGTATGGTTATTTTTGCAAGCGAAATGTTAATAGAATCTTTTTTTCTTTTTCTATGTGAGTGAGGGAGACATAAGGCAGAACTGCCTGTAGCGAGTGCCTCCCCCATAGTTGAAAGAGTGACAAGGGCAAATCCTAATCTCTTCTAAAGATGTACTTTCTACCCTCTCTGGGCCTAATACTAAGAAGGCGTACGGTCCGGATGGTGTTCCTCCTGTTGTTCTCAAAAACTGCTTCCGTGCTGACTCCTTGCCTAGGAAAACTCTTTCGTCTCTGTCTCTGCTCTAACGTCTTCCCTTCATGCTGGAAGTTTGCTCTCAACCCTCCAACTATCGTCCAATTGCTCTCATCTCTTGCATCTCAAAGTGTTTTAAACTATTCTTGCTTCCAAATTTCTTAAGCATTTATCTTCTCATAATCTGCTCTCAGATCGCCAGTATGGCTTCCTTAAGGGCCGCTCTACTGGTGATCTTCTTTCATATTTTACTAACTCTTGGTCATCCACCTTTCGGGACTTCGGTGAGACCTTTTCTATTGCACTAGTCATATCGAAGGCCTTCGATAGAGTCTGGCACAAATCTTTAATTTCTAAACTACCCTCCTTTGGTTTCTATCCCTCCATCTGTGCCTTTGTCTCTAATTTCCTTTCTGGCCGTTCCATAGCTATCCATAGGTTATGGACGGCTATTGCTCACTTCCTCATCCTATCAACTCCGGTGTTCCTCAGGGCTCTATCCTATCTCCTATTCTCTTTCTAATTTTCATAAATGATCTCAACTGTACCTCCAGTCCCATCCATTCATATGCAGACGACTCTACCTTACACTACTCAATTAGTTTTCCAGAACGCACCAGCCAGCAGTCCCTCAAAAACAAACGTATTGAAGCCATAGAACACTTATCTCCTGATCTACTACTATTTCCAATTGGGGCAGAGAAAACCTTGTTGCCTCTATGCTTCCAAAACTCAATTTCTCCATCTATCTACCCGTCCGGAACTCCCAGAGGACTATCCCTTATTCTTCAACATTACAAAAATCAATCCTTCATCTTCTCTCAGTATTCTTGGCGTCTCTTTTTGTTTTGCTGTCACTTGGAAGGACCATATTACCAGTCTCGCTAAGGCAGCCTCCCAGAAGCTGGGTGTGCTCAACCGCCTCAAGGGGATATTTACCCCTGCACAACTTCTTGCTCTGTACAGGGGCACAGTGCGTCCTTGTATTGAGTATTGTTCACATGTGTGGGGAGGATCCTCTCACACCGCACTCCTAGACAAAGTAGAAAGGACGGCCTTTCGTATCATTAATTCCCGCCCACTCACCAACTCTCTGCAAACTCTCTCTCTTCGCCGCAATGTTGCATCTCTCGCTATTCCATCGCTACTACAATAATCAGTACTCCTCCGAGCTCTCCAAGTATATGGCACCTTCTCTACCTTCTCTACGTCCTGCAACTCGCTACTGCTTGCCAGGAATAAATAGGCCTGGATGGGAATAAAAGTCTTAAACCAGTAGGCTGAATAGGGCCGAATGGATATAATCCAGAGAAAGAAAGAAAAGGAGAGAAAAAAAGCAAGTGACCCCCCTCAAGCTACAAGTTATTTGACTACAGGCTGTGTTGATACTGTTGTGAAGTTGGAAGGGGGGGGGGGGGGGGGGCCGGGGGGCAAGGTGAAGCACTACAGAAGAAATGCGAGAAACCCCTCAACGGCCACACCAGAGATTACCTTATGGTTCGGTTTTCTGGACCCCTTTCTCCCTCATGTTCAGCCCCATTAGTTTTCAGATTTTAAGATGTTCGTTCCATTAGTTTTGGCGATTTTCAAACTTTCCACCCCATTTCTTTGTCAATATTAAGACCTTTTGTGCCATTTAGGTGTCGATTTTTCTCTAGCGAGCGATAACGAGCCTGTAGTTTTATGAGCAACCGGCCTTCGGCCGGGAAATGTTTCTACCGAAAAATATACAAATTTATCTTGACAAGAGGTCTAGGGTGTGTTTTTTTAAAGCTTGATGGAGGTCTAGTGAGGAAACAACAACATTAATATATAATTATATATATAGGCTAAACAACTAACCACTACCCCCTTAACTCCGTCTGTACCGGCGACGTTTTTTTGTTTTTATTCAGGCTATATTTAGAAGGTTTTGTGCAGTTTAAGAAGGAGCTATGACAGTAAAAAGGGTTAAGTGAAATTGTTCGAAGTCTGTTAGTTGCTTGAGGGTAGTAGTGGGTTATGAGGAAACTTGGCGTAGTTGAGTGGCTGGTGCGTGTGATAATGAAGATGTACAGTTTGGCAGAGCTGCACCCACCTCCCTCACTCCACCTCCTATTGGTAGGAGGTGGAGTGAGGGAGGGGGGTTGGGGAGGTGGGTGCAGCGCTGCCAAATCACCACCCCAGCGGACCGCACATATTATACTCCGTTGGGGTGGTGATTTGGTAGGAGGTGGGTTGGGGAGGTGGGTGCAGCGCTGCCAAATCACCACCCCAGCGGAATAGACTATGTGCGGCAAACTGCACGAGGACTCACGAACTGCAGTGAGGGTGAAAGGTGTGCTAAGGGAGGAGTTTATAGTTCGCGTTGGAGTCCACCTGGGCTCTTTGTTAAGGGGGAGGTAGTTGCTTTTTCTGGACTCCCTTCTCCCTCATCTTGACCGTGATAGTTTAAAGATTTTAAGACGATCGTTCCGTTCCGTTAGTTTGGCGATTTGGAGGCCTTTCTCCTCATTACTTTGTCAATATTTAGACCTTTCCTGCCATTTAGATGTCGATTTTGTCCTAGCGAGCGAGAGCGAGCCTGTAATTTAAAAAAGAACCGGCCTTCGGCCAAGATATTTTTCTACCGAAAAATGTACAAATTTATCTTTAAAGGGGGTCTAGTGGGTACTTTTTTAAGCTTGGAGGTTTTAGCGAGGAAACTCAAAAATATATACAGTATATACAGTATATACATAAATATATACAGTATATACATAAATATATAGACCAAAAAGCAAACACTACTCCCTTAACCCCCTCCTCCGTGTTATGGTTCTGGAGGGACTATCTGGATATTCTAGGGCTGGGCTCCCCTGGGAACTGCTATACACAGATGACCTAGTATTGATCCCAGATAGTGTGCGAGATGCCAAGGCCAAATTCAGAAGATGAAGAGAAAGCATAAAAAGTAATATATATATATATATATATATATATATATATATATATATATATATATATAGATAGATATATATAAAACATGAGGCACAGAACGCGATTTGTGTGGTTTGTACGATATTATAAGTCTTGAAATAACCCAGATGCATTTCCCTCCTGAATGTCGGTATATACAGTATTTAGAGTAGTTGGCAACCGTGTTTAAGGGGAGATATCGACTGGAGGGATTTTTTTCTGGACCCCTTTCTCCCTCATGTTTAGCCCCATTGCTTTTGAGATTTTAAGACAGTCGCCCCATTAGTTTGGCGATTTTAAGAACTTTCATCCCATTTATGTCACTTTTAAGACCTTTCGTGCCATTTAGGTGTCGATTTTATCCTGGCGAGCGATAGCGAGCCTGTAATTTAAGAGGAACCGGCCTTCGGCCGGGAAATTTTTCTACCGAAAAATGTACAAATTTATCTTGAAAGGAGGTCAAGGGGGTTTAATTTTAAGCTTGATGGAAGTCTAGGGAATAAACTAAATACCTCCCCTTAAACTGTGATACAAAATTCCTCTGTTGATGGAGATCTAATATTGATTTTACTCTATAGCATGCCATAGTACCCCTTTCCTCCCCCAAACTGCATAGTTTGAGTCTCGTTTCACCTTTATTGCTCTCTGACAGTAGGTTGAAATTAGTATGGATCTTCATAAAGAGAGCTTACTTGTAAGGCCTACCAACATGTTGCAGGGTAAATTTTATGACCTTAACCCTTTGAGTACCAGCGACGTGTTTTGTCAATCATTCTAGCTATATTCATACGATATTATGCAGCTTAGGAAGGATCTGTGGTCATTAAAAGGGTTGGTTAAGATAGTTTGAAGCTTTATTATTGCTAGGTCCTTCCTAAGCTGAATAATATCGCCTAATAATCTTCAGAATGTAATAAAATGGACGTCATCGGTACTGTACGGGTTAACTATTCAGCATTAGTACTAATCTAATGGTTTCTGATTAACTTGCACTATAGATGAACGCTAATAATAAATGTGTGCTAACCTAGAAACAATGTGTGCTAACCTAGAAACAATGTGTGCTAACCTAGAAACAATGTGTGCTAACCTAGAAACAATGTGTGCTAACCTAGAAACAATGTGTGCTAACCTAGAAACAATGTGTGCTAACCTAGAAACAATGTGTGCTAACCTAGAAACAATGTGTGCTAACCTAGAAACAATGTGTGCTAACCTAGAAACAATGTGTGCTAACCTAGAAACAATGTGTGCTAACCTAGAAACAATGTGTGCTAACCTAGAAACAATGTGTGCTAACCTAGAAACAATGTGTGCTAACCTAGAAACAATGTGTGCTAACCTAGAAACAATGTGTGCTAACCTAGAAAAATGTGTGCTAACCTAGAAACAATGTGTGCTAACCTAGAAACAATGTGTGCTAACCTAGAAACAATGTGTGCTAACCTAGAAACAATGTGTGCTAACCTAGAAACAATGTGTGCTAACCTAGAAACAATGTGTGCTAACCTAGAAACAATGTGTGCTAACCTAGAAACAATGTGTGCTAACCTAGAAACAATGTGTGCTAACCTAGAAACAATGTGTGCTAACCTAGAAACAATGTGTGCTAACCTAGAAACAATGTGTGCTAACCTAGAAACAATGTGTGCTAACCTAGAAACAATGTGTGCTAACCTAGAAACAATGTGTGCTAACCTAGAAACAATGTGTGCTAACCTAGAAACAATGTGTGCTAACCTAGAAACAATGTGTGCTAACCTAGAAACAATGTGTGCTAACCTAGAAACAATGTGTGCTAACCTAGAAACAATGTGTGCTAACCTAGAAACAATGTGTGCTAACCTAGAAACAATGTGTGCTAACCTAGAAACAATGTGTGCTAACCTAGAAACAATGTGTGCTAACCTAGAAACAATGTGTGCTAACCTAGAAACAATGTGTGCTAACCTAGAAAACAATGTGTGCTAACCTAGAAACAATGTGTGCTAACCTAGAAACAATGTGTGCTAACCTAGAAACAATGTGTGCTAACCTAGAAACAATGTGTGCTAACCTAGAAACAATGTGTGCTAACCTAGAAACAATGTGTGCTAACCTAGAAAACAATGTGTGCTAACCTAGAAACAATGTGTGCTAACCTAGAAACAATGTGTGCTAACCTAGAAACAATGTGTGCTAACCTAGAAACAATGTGTGCTAACCTAGAAACAATGTGTGCTAACCTAGAAACAATGAAAACAATTATTACTAAAGTATATGAAAAACCTGTTGGTATCACTGAGGAGCCAAGTCTGGTTTCTCTGAGAGAGAGTGTGTGTGAGAGACAGAGAGAGAGAGACAGAGAGAGAGACAGACAGACAGTGAGTGAGTGAGAGAGAGAGAGAGAAGTAGCACTGTGTTAATCGATTAAAATTGTGTATAGTATTTATTAATAATGTCTGCATTGCCTTGGTAACAGCGAAACTATGAGTATCTACATGTAAACCCAGGTTATTAGATATCACACATAGACCAGGGTATACACAGATAATATTATTCCACACATATAATTATCTATCTTGATATGTTACACTCTTTACATGTGGTTTGTTACATATTGCCAAGTATGACAATATAAGATAATGTGATACAAGGGCAAATATTCAAGGTATTGTGAAAGCAACCTTTGTTTACCTACAGTACAGTAGAGTAAATTACCACCGAGAGTTGCAATGCATTATTTCACCAACACATTATTTACTTGATCTATTTACTTTACTAGGACTGTCTAATTAATATCAATTAAATCATTATAATTACTGGAGCTAATTGAGTATACCTTTATCTTTTTTTTCTTTTCTTTTTTTTTCTTCTATATTCCAACTTACTTCCACTCGGGCATAGGCTGAGAGCCTTAACATTCACCGCTTTACAATGAACAGTGAAGCCCGTGAGGTCTTGTTCCAGTCTAGGGAGTGAGACATGTGAAGCACGTAGAGTACAACGAGCACCTGCCATCTTGCCTTCACATGAGGCACGGTGCTCACTCATGGTCCGAAGCGACCCCATCTCTGAAGCCACCTCGTTCCCGTGCTTCACTGTCTCACCCCCCTACACTCGGACTCTCACACTTACACACACACAACGCCACCTGTTGAGCAGATAACTCTATCTATCTATCTATCTGTCTATCTATATGCTCAGGCCCAATCCCCACTTTTCCTATTTGTATTTTTTAGTTTTTAGTTTATTTTATTTATTTATTTATTTTCTTGGGGATGGCCGACTCGAGACAGAGCAAGAACAGGGAAAACACAAAACACAACATAAAACGAACAAACACAGATAAACACAAACTCACACCTTTATCAATTGCTCATATTATCGCAAACTATTTTTTATTAACAGGACAATTAATATTTCGTCATTGTTATATTGCATTGCACAATAAACTGGTATTATCAAGCTACACGCCTATCGTGAAATTAATTGAGAAAAAGCTAAACGATGGAATGAGCTGCCTCGGCATTTAGAAGCATATGAAGGTGATACTTTCGCGTCCACCTTCTCTTGGGGATTAGGGCTGTCTGGCGATAGATAGATAGATAGATAGATAGATAGATAGATAGATAGATAGATAGATAGATAGATAGATAGATAGATAGATAGATAGATAGACTATCTAAACTCTACAGTGGAACACATTCTATCCATTTCTCCTTTCTCAGAAATCTCCATCTTAGGAGATTTCAACGTTCACCACCGCCATTGGCTCTCCTCTCACACTACTGATCCACCTGGTGAACAAGCCTACGTCTTTTCTATCCTAAATGACCTAGAGCAGTTAGTTCAGCAACCCACCCGTATCCCGGATCGCCTCGGAGATCGGCCCAACATTCTTGACCTGTTTCTAACTTCTAACCCTTCTTCTTATACTGTCGATCTTTTCTCTCCTTTGGGCTCCTCCGACCATAAACTTATCTCTGTCACCTGTCCTATCTCTCCAGTACAGCCACCCGATCCTCCTAGCCGGCGGCGCTTGTGGCACTTTGGCGCTGCCGACTGGGAGGCTCTTCGGCAGTACTTCTTTGATTTCCCATGGAATGATTTCTGCTTCCATGGCCGAGGACCCTCGGAGAGTGCTGAACGCATTACCGAGGTAATCCTATCGGGCATGGAAGCATACATTCCATTCTCTTTCTCTCAGACTAATGCTAAAAAATCTTGGTTTACTCACGCCTGTTCTACTGCTGTCCGCAATAAGGAGGAAGCATTCAAATGGTACCGACGCCTTAAAACTCAAGACTCTCATTCTTCCTATGTTTCTGCCCGGAATCAAGCCAAATCTGTTCTTTTCGACTTGCCAAACACTCTTTCATCAATAATAAATGCACTGAACTATCCAACTCTAGCTCTTCCCAAGCTTTCTGGCATCTAGCCAAAAACCTCTCCAACAATTTCTCTTCCTCGTCTTTCCCTCCCCTTTCCCACTCTGATGGCACAACCATCACTTCTTCCTCTGACAAAGCTAAACTCTTCGCTCAAACTTTTGCTAGAAACTCCACCTTGGATGATTCCGGTGCTATTCCTCCCTCTCCGCCCTCCTCTCTCTTACTTATGCCTAATATCCTAATCTCTTCTAAAGATGTACTTTCTACCCTCTCTGGGCTTAACACTAATAAGGCGTACGGTCCGGACGGTGTTCCTCCTGTTGTTCTCAAAAACTGTGCTTCCGTGCTGACTCCCTGCCTAGGCAAACTCTTTCGTCTCTGTCTATCCTCTAACGTCTTCCCTTCATGCTGGAAGTTTGCTCACATTCAACCTGTCCCAAAGAAGGGTGACCGCTCTCAACCCTCCAACTATCGTCCAATTGCTCTTATCTCTTGTCTTTCTAAAGTTTTTTTGAAACTATTCTTGCTTCCAAATTTCTTAAGCATTTCTCTTCTCATAATCTGCTCTCAGATCGCCAGTATGGCTTCCTTAAGGGTCGCTCTACTGGTGATCTTCTTTCATATCTTACTAACTCTTGGTCATCCTCCTTTCGGGACTTTCGGTGAGACTTTTTCTATTGCACTAGACATATCGAAAGCCTTCGATAGAGTCTGGCATAAATCTTTAATTTCCAAACTACCCTCCTTCGGTTTCTATCCCTCCATCTGTGCCTTTGTCCTCTAATTTCCTTTCCGGCCGTTCCATAGCCGCGGTTGTGGACGGCCATTGTTCACTTCCTCACTTCTATAAACTCCGGTGTTCCTCAGGGCTCTGTCCTATCTCCTATTCTCTTTCTAATTTTTATAAATGATCTCCTTAACTGTACCTTAATTCCCATCCATTCATACGCAGACGACTCAACCTTGCACTACTCCATTAGTTTTTCAGAACGCCCCAGCCAGCAATCCCTCAACGACAAACGTAATGAAGCCATAGAACTCTTAAATTCTGATCTAAATACTATTTCCAATTGGGGCAGAGAAAACCTTGTTAACTTTAATGCTTCCAAAACCCAATTTCCTCCATCTATCTACCCGTCAGGATCTCCCAGCGGACTATCCCTTATTCTTCAACAATACAAAAATCAACCCTTCATCTTCTCTCAATATTCTTGGTGTCTCTTTTTCTTCTGCTCTCATTTGGAAGGACCATATTACCAGTCTTGCTAAGGCAGCCTCCCAGAAGCTGGGTGTGCTCAACCGCCTTAGGGGGTTCTTTTCCCCTGCACAGCTTCTTGCTCTGTACAGGGGCATAGTGCGCCCTTGTATTGAGTATTGTTCACATGTGTGGGGAGGTTCCTCTCACACTGCTCTCCTAGACAAAGTTGAAAGGAAGGCCTTTCGTATCATTAACTCCCGTCCACTCACCAACTCTCTGCAATCTCTCTCTCTCCGCCGCAATGTTGCATCTCTCTCGCTATTCTATCGCTACTATAATAATCAGTGTTCCTCAGAGCTATCCCAGTGCATACCACCTCCTTTACGTAGGGCACGTGGTACCCGTCTTGCAACTCAATCCCACCCCTACTCTGTGCAACTCTCCAACCCAAGAGTGAAACGTTACTCTCAAACTTTCTTCTACTCAACAGCTGAGCTCTGGAACTCTCTCCCAGAATCAGTCTTTCCCTCTTCCTATGACTTAAATTGCTTCAAACTCCGTGTGTCCAGGCATTTTGGCTCGAACGTCCCTTGATTTTGGCCCTGTCCCTCTTTCAACTATGGGGGAGGCACTCGCTATAGGCAGTTATGCCTTTTGCCTCCCTCAATCACATAGAAAAAAAAAAAAAAAAAAAAAAAAAGTTCAAATAATCTGGTATTATGACATCAAGATAAGTGTGAAATGATTAGCCGAAGTTGTATGGGGAAGCATATCCTCTATTGGTAACATGAACAACAGTAAGATCAAATTAAAAAACAGGGTGATTGTTGAAATATCTAATTTTTAATATAAACAAGCGAACAGGGGAGCATCCGAAGGGTTCCTAATGCATCATTCATATAAACATATCTATACTTAACACCATTTAGGGATATATGCTGAATAATCGTGCTAAACTAAATACAAAGTAAAGATTTAGTCAGGACATATCAGTATGAAAAGATACAATAAGAAAAAATGGATTATATAGAAGAGAAATATATCTAGCTATATATTTTTCCACCCGTCCACGAGCACGAAACCTATTCATAGTGTGCACGGGGTTAGTTCCGATTTTTCCACCAGACGGCGTGGGGCATCATTGGCCCTCTACTCCCAAGTAAATAAACACGTTGAACTCTGTGCGATTGAATCGGTTTCTACTTTATATGCTCGTAATGCCGTGTCTAACGTGAACACTATGGACATTGAGTTATCGCCATACATTCTTAGTGTTCTGAAGGGGGAGGGTCCCTAGGGTAAAATAGAGGGAAATTACGACAATGAAGACTTATTACTGCCTTGTGATAAAAGCAGGGTGTATGAAGAGTGAACAACACCGACTATATCTCCTTAAATACTGAATTATCATTATTTACATGTCGATTTTATAATTTTACACCATACAGTAGTATGTTGATATTTATCGGTTTTCCATATATTTTTTTAATGATTAATATGCGAGCGAAGGCGAAGCAGAAAACAAAAGTTTGTTATAAGACACAAACATTACATTATTCACTTCCTTTCTGTAATATATGTTTGTTATTGTTTATATATATATATATATATACAAAGAGAGAGAGAGAGAGAGAGAGAGAGAGAGAGAGAGAGAGAGAGAGAGAGAGAGAGAGAGAGAGAGAGAGATCAAATAATGTCTACGTTTTGGAAATTAGATATACTATTAAGATTATATTACATGATCGAAGGCGGTGCTGGTTGGGGGGAGGGGCGTCGACTGACTGGGGACAGAGGTGCATGGGGGCGGTTCGTTCGTGGCCACCCCTTCGGGGATCACGGCGTCAGGCAATAGATAGATAGATAGATTATAAGCCTTGTTACAACAGCAGAACTGCGCATGAATACCGTACGGTACAGAAATCTTTGAGAACAGAATATTAACCCCTTCTTTACCGGTGACGTCTTTTGTATTTGATTTCAGCTACATTTAGACGATTTTGTTTAAGCTTGGGAAGGATATTTGATATCTAAAAGGATTAATTGAGATAGGCTGTAGCCTTGTAATGAGTAGACGTCCTTCCTAAGCTGTACAGAATCGTCTAATAGTGGCCAGAATATAATGAAAAGTACATCACCGGTACAGAAGGGGTTAAAGGCACGTAACACAATCTACCGGTACATAGGCTAGGCCTACTTATAATTTCAGTGATGCATAACACAGGTTTAGTTAATTAATATGGTCAAATCTCCGATGTATTTAGCTTATTGTAATACCCTCTACCCGCAAAAATCCCGCAACCATAGAAATACCCGAGTTGACAAAATATAACCGATCGAGTTTGGATTTTAATCAACATTTGATGTCAAACAAGTTCAAAAGTTAAAACCTACACCAAATATCACCTTATATATTATGGACTAGACTTAAACACCTACACCAAATATCACCTTATATATTATAGACTAGACTTAAACACCTACACCAAATATCACCTTATATATTATAGACTAGACTTAAACACCTACACCAAATATCACCTTATATATTATAGACTAGACTTAAACATACTAACTGTAAATTGATGAATTTTACACAGGGTAGTGTTTGTGTGGGGGGAGGAGTTTAAATAAAGGAAATTGTTTCTGTGTTTTCGACCATTCCATCCTTACAAAGCTGTTTATATCGATCCTTTGCACAATCCATTTATCCATTTACCTTCCACTGTTAGATAACATATGATTCATCACGAAGTGTGGCCTACCTGCGGAGATGAAACGCACTTATATATCATAAACTATATGAGAAGACCAGAATTTTAGACCAATCCACATATATCATAATGTAGGTAAGGTATGTCCATAAACGGTACCGGTACCAGGTATATAGTTTTGCTTCAACCGACAAACTTCATGATAAATCGTATATTCTCCTATTATGGAAGGTAACATATATTTATACAACGGACTTTGCGTAAACCTCCTCAAATAAACCGTTAGTTAAGTTAATTCTTAGGTAGGTTTGGTGGGTTTGATATTGTTGCACGTCAATGGTTGGTAAAAGAGCCAAGTTCAGATTTATATAATTTTGCTGCATTAAAATGGTAAAACTATGATGGATTTTGCTTATATTGCCAACGAGACTACTTAATTTAGTCTAAATTTCCCTGCATATATAGACGCAATTTATCCGACACGTAATTATTATTAAAATAGGGATTCGCACCAAGCCTAAAAAGACTATGTGGCACCAAAATAAACTTTGTGGAAAAAAAACATCGGAGTTGTTGAGGGGCTGGGCGCAATACGGAGTACAAAGGAGTACAAAGGAGTACAAAGGAAATCAAGCAACAACAGATCGAGTGACCCTTCTAGGTTGCTTGTCCTCCAAAACACTGAGGATCAAGTGTCCAAACAGTGGTTTAGAGTGGGTAAGGGAACATTGGAAAGGGAATTACTGCCCTGGAACTAATGTCCGTGGCAGGATTAGGAAGTTAGTAGGGGACAGATGGGTTAGTAACTGAGGGGGGGATAAAATAAAGTTATTCATTTACAAACGCAGTCAGTCGCGGGTTTGATGCGAGATATTTGTCTAGGCGGAGTTTAAATGAATCAACGGTGATGCAGTCTATAACGTTTCGGGGAAGCCCATTCCACAAGTTGACAACTCGATTGAAGAAGAAATTCTTAGATTCGTGCGAGTTAAAAGATTTACCAATAATTTTGCAACCGTTTCCCCGCGTGTAATTAGATTGGTCGATAGTGAAGTACTTACTACAGTTCATATTGTCGATGCCTTTGATGATTTTGAACACTTGAATTAAGTCGCCTCTTAATCTGCGCTGGGTTAAAGGAAATAGATTTAATTCTCTAAGACGCTCTTCGTATGGTTTGTTCTTTAGGCTAGGTATCATTTTGGTAACTCTACGTTGAACTCGTTCTAGCTTGTTTATATCTTTTTGGTAATAAGGGCACCAGGATTGAACGCAGTATTCCAGAAGAGGGCGGACTAAGGAATTGTAAAGGGTTAGGAAAACTTCTTTGGATTTATGCTCAAATGACCTGCCTATAAAGCCAATTATTTTGTTTGCCTTCTTAACAACTTCTGAACATTGTTGACTCGGTTTTAGGTTACTCGATATTGTTACTCCCAGATCGGTTTCTCTGTTTACATTCTTAAGCTGAGTGCCATTCATCGAATAGTTTGCTTTCTCATTTAGGTATCCGATATGTAGTACTTTACATTTATCCGCATTGAAACTCATTTGCCAAATTTGGGCCCAACATGACAATTTATCTAGATTGTGTTGCATATCGTCAACTTGTTCTTTTGAGAGTACGCTATTTGCAATTTTTGTATCGTCAGCAATTTTTGAGATTGTACAGGTGAGACCCTCATCTATGTCGTTGATGTAAATTAGAAAGAGAATTGGTCCTAGTACCGATCCCTGGGGTACCCCGCTACTTACATTGGTCCATTTTGATGCCTTACCGTTTATGACTACTCTTTGCTTTCTGTCGCTGAGCCAATTTTCTATCCATTTCAACACACCGTCTTGTATTCCATGCGCTTTTAGTTTTAGCAGTAAACGTTTGTGGGGAACTTTGTCAAAGGCCTTTTGAAAATCAAGGTATATAATATCTACAGCTTTACTCTCATCGTAGAGGTTGAGGATATCGTGGAAGAAGTCTAAGAGGTTTGTTAAACAGGAACGTTTTTTACGAAAGCCGTGTTGAGTATCTTTAAGTATGTTATTTTCCTCTAAGTGATTTACGAGTCTGTCTCGTATGACCCTTTCTAGCATTTTACATACAACTGAGGTTATGCTAATTGGACGATAGTTACTGGATAGGGATTTGCTGCCTTTTTTGAATATCGGTGTTACGTTGGCTAGCTTCCACTGATCGGGCATAGTTTCCAGACTGCAAGGATTTATTGAATAGTAATGTCAGTGGTTTAGAGAGCTCATCCTTAGCTTCCTTTAGAACTCTAGGCGAGATTGTATCAGGTCCAGGCGTTTTATTTACCTTGAGTTTATCTAAACAATTCAATACTTCTCTCTCTGTAACGGTGATATTGCTTAAAACATCTGAATTATCAATCTGAATCGGCGATGGTGTAGGGATATCACTGAGGTCTTCTGTTGTAAAAACTGATGCAAAGAAGGTATTGAGGGCATTACTCATTTGTTCTTCGTCTTTGGTGTATTCTCCATTTTCATCGACTAACGGTCCAACAGTTGAAGTAACTACTTTTTTCTTTCTGATATAACTATAGAATTATTTCGGGTTTGTTTTACTTTGATTCGCAATATGTAACTCTAAGGTCTTTTTACTTTGCTTAATTAACTTTTTGGCTTTGCGTCGTAGCTCTACAAATTTCAGCCGTTCTTCGTCATTTTGTGAGGATTTTAATCTATCATTAGCAAATTTTTTAGCAAGCAGGCAGTTTGAAATATCTTTATTCCACCATTTGGGCTTATTATTATGGCCTGGACGCCGAGGATAGAGGATAAGAATACTAGGAAACACTAATTAAAGAAGCTGAAGGAGACGGGTATGGAGGAGAAACCGCATAAGATGTGGGAGGGAGAAAATGGGGGACTCTCCAAGTATATCGGCTAAAACAAGGGGGCAATTAAGGGAGGATATGAAGGGGAATGCCTGCCGTCGGGCATTGGAGAAACGCGGACAGTCTATCAGGAGATGCTGGACAGACACTGGAATATGGCAGCAAGGACAGAGCGTGGGGACATCACAGGACATCAATAATGACCATGCGTGAGCCTGGTGTGGCGGAGCCGAAGACGGGCTAGAGCGGTCTCCCATCGACGATTGCGATGAGAGGAAGACATCCAAGGTAGGACGGAAGGTTTGACAGAACGCAGTTTGACATCAGACACCCTCATGGAGGTCCACTCGTCCTGCCAGCGCTGACGTAGTAATTGAGTAACACGCGGGAAGTAATCAGATGCAGGAATACGCCGTGGCACGAGTAGGTGAGAGGTAATAGCAGAGCGGGCGAAAAAATCAACTCGCTCATTGCCAGGCACTCCAACATGACTCGGGACCCAACAGAAAGACATCCGACACGTAAGCATATTATATAAATGATCTATTCACAAAATTGGCATATGCTGGGTGAAATTAATAAAATATAGATTATAAAATATGTATATTTTCAGTTGATAGATACCGGTAATGTTGGGCATAGCCTAATCAACTCGTTTCATATGTTTCGTTTTATTACCGGTACTTACTTTACATCTAGCAGCTTTGCCATTGTACCAAGATCAATGCCTTACATTGTGCTTTGTTCCTTATGTTATATATCATGGAATGTGTCTGTTGAAGCAAACGATATACTTGTACCGTATATGTACCTTAACCTACATTTTAATCTATATGAAGAGGTCTAAAGACACACGATTATTCCTGGTCTCTTCATTTAGTATATAATATATACGTTTGTTATATATCAGCTGGTAGGCTACACTTCGTGATGAATCGTATTGTCTCTCATTATGGAAGGTAAAATAGATTGATATAAACATATCTTATGTAAGAATGGAATGGTCGAAAACACATGACAAATCTGCCCTACCCTCACCCATCCACCATAACAGACATTTCATATACATCATTAATGTGGTTAATAGATTGTTGGTGTCCTATTAATCTTTTGTTTTCAGTTGGCTTTGCATAGGATACGGTAATCTAGTGTAGGCTAATGGTATACGCTTTGCCGTGAATTGCGGTTACCTCCCTAATATATCGATAAACATAAATGTGTATACAAATATATTGTGTAAAATGAGACAATAAATATCAGTACAGGTAATTGTTAAGCCTAGTCCTTATACAAGAAGATATTAGACAGTTTCCAGACGGCGATGGATGATAAAGAGCTTTGCGCTTTATATACAAAATAATAACAAAACTTTACTCTTATTGACCGTTGCCGTCTGATAGGTACTGTATGCATCTGTAGTTTTATGAATGAAATAAGGCCTATATAATATATTTGGGTAAAATTACTTAAGATATGTTCATAATAATCCAAACATCCACACACATTAAAGGAGAGAGCTCAATATTCAGTCTTATCATCTATTCATCATATTGTTTTATGTTACTGCTTTGAAGCTTGTTATTGTTTCCTTAATATATTTTCCTTACATCTTTGATTGTTTGAAATCAATACAAAAGCACATTGTCTTGTCCGTGTGTGCTAAAACAGCCTGGCACAACACAAACTTGACCAGTCTCTTTGTGTACAAGCGCGCGGCAGCCCCGTACCATAGGGCCTGGTACTGGTTTGTTTATTATTGTCACGTGACCTGACGTCACGGCCACACTATGAATAGGCATTCGTGTCCTGATCGCCCTTTAAGCACACACACACACACATCAATGTGAAAATGTTGTGTTTGCATAATTTAACACCACTGTAAATATTTGACATTTATAACACAAATACCATTAATTATGCTCCCAGTATTACTTGCAAGGAAAGCCTGATATGACTATCTAATTATGTTTTTGCTAAACCAGTCGTTCAACTAACAAGCTGTATTATATCAAGATAATGGGGATATGATAATCCGAATACTATTCCTAATGCTTAGTAGCATGAACAACGGCATCTTTTAATGGCGATACTGACTAACCAAGATATTAGCATATAATTATCCTAAATGTAGTTATTGTACATTCATCCATCTGTCTAAACAATTCCACCACAACTCCCCCCACCTCTTCACCCATCGTTCGCCACCTTCACGCCCTTACCTCCCTCCATCCCTTAGTGACAAGTAGAAAAGAAAAAAAAAAGACCGAAGAGGGAGAGGAAGGCGAATGATTATATATGGCCGCGACTGTACTGTACCATAGATGAATAGGATAGATAGAAAAATGGAAAGAATTGAGTTCTGCGCGCGTCCTAGGGGTAGCACCGCTGTCGTAACCAAAACAAAACAGTGATTACTCCTTGATATCTGCGCGTGCCTGGCTTGTCTGCAGTGTTACCATAGTTAGGTAAACTTACGCATAATGAGAGGGCGTTAGATTAAAGAGGGAACGTCGTTAAGAGTGAATACATATGGGTAAAAACACTTGTAAAGTATTCATAATAAAATAGATATATAAAAGCAAGAAAACAAAATGTAAGTATACATATACAATATATAAAATACGGATTTTTTTTTATTTTAATACCACGAATTTTCCGAGTGTTTTTTATAAACAAAATTGTACATTTTCATCAATATATAGTGTTTGTAATTAATTAGAAATCTCGGGAAAACCTATTTTCCCCATTAGGCCTATCGATCGATGTTGAGACGCCCCCAGATAGTGATTTGAAAATACATTAGCCTAACCTAACAACCTTACCTAACCTAACCTAGTATTATGGGAGGGGGCTGCCGCCTCCACACCCCCGCTGGTTGAGTACTAATCCCTTAGTAAATAAAAAAAAAAATTGGCTGTGATTATACGAAGGTGAAAGTCGATGAAGTCTACGGTGTTTACTCTGCAACGTTCAGCTTTGATTGTACATTGAAAACGGGAAAGTACCATATTGACAACCTTGTTACGAAAATTAAATTTTAGTAGCATACTTTTATATTAGGTTTTTCCGAGGGTTTAACACATTTTCATATGATCTTTAGAGCTGCCGATAACTGGAAGTACCGTATTGACAACCTTGTTACGAAAAATAAATGTTAGTACCATACTTTTTTATTAGGTTTTGCCGAGGGTTAAAACAAATTTTCTTATGATCTTTAGAGCACATAGATTCAATATTTATCTTCAAATATATCAACAAAATTCGTGGTATTAAAATAACATTGAACCTAAAATACTTATATATGATGCAAGTATCACTCCAAGTAATACAATTATAATATACTGTACATGTCATTTTGAATATATGTTATTAGTTACATGTTATGTAGATGTTAAATTGTAAAGTTGTATTAAAACTGGACATTTTGACGAAATAAGACATCTAGGGATATTCTGTCGCAGCCTGTTTGACGTAATAAGACATCTAGGGATATTCTGTCGCAGCCTGTTTGACGTAATTAGCAACTCCCGAATCTCACAATAACAATGGCGGGGGTAGGGGAGGCTTGACTGTGAACCTCCTCATAATGAAGACAATTTCACGATGCTCTGGCGTTTACAGTAGCCTTTAGTTATGTCTATTGAATTCTGTCATGTTTACAGAGTCTGTGGCAGGCTCTTTCAAAAAGCGCGATTCACAATACTCACCATAACAAATAACCGGCAACCTGTTTGTGCCACCTTACAGATCAATATATATGAGGATGCCAATAATATTCTTGTAGAAAATATACAGAAACACCAGTTGTTTTAAGTAAAACTAATCAAAACAAAACTAAAAGTGGCTAAAGTAATCAATATGTTTACCCATAATTTAAGCTAACTTTCCATAGTCGTGATTGTACCTTTAGGAAAATATTACTTACTCTGCCATCAAAGCTTGCCAGAGAGTTATAATATAATATCACACAGAATGAAGCAGACGATATTTATCTAAATCATTGCACATATACATTGTAGATATATAGCGATGTGGTGTGGATATAGATATGGTGAAGAGGAATACTTTGAGATGGTTCGGTCATGAGGAACGTAAGGAGAGTGATTAAGAGAGTGAAGTGGACGGCCAGAAATGGAAAGGTAGACCGAAGGATGGAATTGAAAGGGTCAAATAAGAAGGGAACTCAGAGAGTGTGCGAACCTCAGCGGCAGAGGCTCGTTGAATGATAACTCAAATATTGGTTCCAGGACATCTCAACCAGTAGACCATTTCAACCAGTGCCAAATCAAGCAATACCAACCAAACCAGTGCCAAAAGATAAAGTACTAACCTAACGTAACCTAACCGTATTGATTGATTTGGTACTGGTTGAGAGCTACTGGTTAAAATGGTCTACTGGTTGAGTTGTCCGGTCACCCAAATATTACCTGTATAATAAATGCATTTCACTTACCACAAACTGGAGAGCACTTCAGACTAACTTCCGGTCTTCTATTATCTCTTGTCTGATGTAGGAGTGTTCGTTAACGGTCTGACTCTATACGAACAAGCTTGTCCAAAACACACAATGGAGGTCGCGCACTATATACAAAAAAAAACTATAAGGGCTGTGTCCCGTCCTCTCACTCCCGTCTCTGGGTGGCAAATGGTCCGGGGCAGCGTTAATCGTAAACTCTACAGCTGTCTTCCTACACATTGAAAGAAAATGGAATGTTTGGGGGATACTAAATCAAATATATCTTTGCCCTATAGTTTCGAAGCAATTGAACCCTATTCTTGGTTTTATGAAGTACATTGCTTACCGCGGTTGGTTATGTGATATCGTTGAACAACTAGAAATTACTCTACAAACATATATAATATAATTAATTTGATAAACAAGTAAATTAAATACCAACAGAGTCTCATTTCAATTTTCGAAAAAAGTTACAGTGCTTCGTGTCTTTTTCCCGAGACGGATGAAACTAGGTAAATCGTTTTTCATATATTATTTTACTACAATCCTTCATTAATATATAATTTATACTCCACGAAATTAATAATCACTATGTCTTGTGAATTTCCCAAATATTTATTATGCATTCTCTGTTATTAAAGAGCCTTGTAATTTACTCCATTGTGGCGTGGTGTACACTCGACCAAAAAATAATCTTTACACTAACGCTCTAAACATTCTGGAAGTGGGTCGAAATCTTATGATAATACCTCACAGACATATGTTTCACCCGATTCATTCCGTTCACACTAGATTATTTACAGCTCACCAGTGTAAAGATTGTTTGTTGGTCGAGTGTACGGACTATGATCACATTCGTTCCCGATGCACAATTGTTTCCGCAGTTACAGTGTTGCCACGGTTCGGCAACACTGATACTGGGCACTATACTGTATACTGTACTGTATATATAAAAACAAAAAGGCATGTTCACTTAAGGGGAGGCAGACCGTTTTTCTGGACCCCCTTCTCCCTCATGTTTAGCCCCATTAGTTTTCAGATGTTAAGATGTTTGCCCCATTAGTTAGTCGATTTTAAGACCTTTCGCCCCATTTCTTCGTCAATATTTAGACCTTTCGAGCTATTTAGGTGTCGATTTTTTCTCTGGCGAACGATAGTGAGCCTGTAATGTTGGAAGAAGCGGCCTTCGGCCGGGAAATTTTTCTACCGAAAAATTTACAAATTAATCTAGAAGGGGGATCTAATGGATTTTTGTTTTCAATTTGATGGAGGTCTAGGGAGGAAACTTGAAAAATAATGAATACATGCAAAAATCACCCAAAAAGTTAACCATCCCCTCTTAACCCAGAGATTTGGAACCAAAGATTATGAAGTGAGCGAAAAATCTGTGACCAGAAACATATAATCTGTGACCAGTAACATATAATCTGTGACCAGTAACATATAATCTGTGACCAGTAACATATAATCTGTGACCAGTAACATATAATCTGTGACCAGTAACATATAATCTGTGACCAGTACATAATCTGTGACCAGTAACATATAATCTGTGACCAGTAACATATAATCTGTGACCAGTAACATATAATCTGTGACCAGTAACATATAATCTGTGACCAGTAACATATAATCTGTGACCAGTAACATATAATCTGTGACCAGTAACATATAATCTGTGACCAGTAACATATAATCTGTGACCAGTAACATATAATCTGTGACCAGTAACATATAATCTGTGACCAGTAACATATAATCTGTGACCAGTAACATATAATCTGTGACCAGTAACATAATCTGTGACCAGTAACATATAATCTGTGACCAGTAACATATAATCTGTGACCAGTAACATATAATCTGTGACCAGTAACATATAATCTGTGACCAGTAACATATAATTATACTATCAACGACAAAAGTTCGTTCACCCAAACTGCCACTGTTTGAATCCGAATCACCTGGGGATCGAAAAACGAAGCATTTATTGGCTGTAAATGGCACTCTTTCAGATGCTTCGTTTGTCGACCCCCCAGGTGTTTCAGATTCACATAGTGGCTTGTTTGGTGAACGAGCTTTCGCCGTTGATAGTGCGAACACTTAATCATAGAGGTTTATGCTGTGAAGGTACAACAGATGGCACTAGCATACAAAGAGTGTCGTTTGCTTGTTTACAGTCACTAAAAAGTTGTGTCATACTTCCATAATTTGTTCTGCCTTTTGTATTTTCTAGTAAAAAGTAATTTTACAGGCATTAAGGGGAGATATCCACTTGAGGGACTTTTTTCTTGACCCCTTTCTCCCTCATGTCTAGCCCCGTTGCTTTTGAGATTTTAAGACGTTCGCCCCATTAGTTTTGCGATTTTAAGAACTTTCACCCCATTTATGTCACTTTTAAGACCTTTCATCCCATTTAAGTGTCAATTTTTTCCTGGCGAGCGATAGCGAGCCTGTAATTTAAGAGGAACCGGCCGTCGGCCGGGCCATTTTTCTACCGAAAAATGTACAAATTTATCTTGAAAGGGGGTCAAGGGAGTGTAATTTCAAGCTTGATGGAAGTCTAGGAAACACACTAAAACCGTCCCCTTAACACACAACATACGAAGCTTTTTCATACAAACTCTTTCCCAGTATTGCTGAACAGTATGTTTATCAAATTTATGAAAATAATGAATAATGAAGTTGCGAAGATTAAACATTATCGTTGAGTGTAACTGTACAGTTTCTGGGTTACCCAGTTAGCGTTACTAAAGCTGGATAACCTGAAGGTTTGAAACCTGAGGTGTGTGTGAACAAGATTCGAAGCACTCATTACTGAGGGCGAAGGAAAGGAGGGAGTGGGGAGGAGAGCTTAAGGCGCGTTTTTGCGAGACAATTGACTACTATACTATGGGTTTCAGAGGCCGTGTGGCATCGTTTTTCGGGAATAACTTATTAACAAACAGTTGGATCAGTATGATATTTTGACACAGGTTTGTTCACACTGTCCCCTAATTTTTGTCAATATAGTGCATTACCAAAAGTGTAGAAATAAGGCACCTGTCCCTGTGTGATGAGGTTAAAGTCGCACATTAATGACTGAGAAACGGACAAGGCTACCTTGGCTTACCTGTGAGAACTACCAAACCATTATTGCTCCTCCATCAAACACGGTAGTTATCAGCCACCACCCAACCCTATTATCGCCTTTAAATTAAAGTAATCTGTCAATATCAAGTATATATACTGTATACAAAAGTATGAATTTGTTGTACCTCGATTAAATATCTTACAGCTGACACCAAACCCAAAACGGTGCCCTCTACCTGTAAACTACCATCTCGTCCCAGCCGTCCTAGTTCAGCGACACACCTTCGGTCGACTAAGTCAACTAAGCAGAAGGCTTCTGCTCCCTTCTCGATTTCTGTAGCTTCGGTTTCTGTAATCAACACATTGGCTGAGGTTGAGTCCATGGAGTTTGATGGTGCTAAAACGTCTCCCCCCCTCCTGGTCACTGTCACATTGCAGCGATGAATACGGCTCTCACACCTGTGGCAAGGCCCATATTCTTGTGCACAAGAACTCTCCTATTGCTGCCCTGGCTACGGCACTACCTGATTTCCTTCACCGCACCATCTCACCTCCTCCATGACCGTCCGAAAGATTGTCTAACCATCACCAAAATACACAAACGTAACCTCCACCTTGAAGAATTAATGTCTAGGTTTAAGTCTAAATTTGGCCGCATGGATACTGACTTTGTCACTTATGATCTCTCCTCGTCCCAAGTTCCTGTCCACCCCAACGCAAGAGGGGTCAAGACCCAGATTCTTCCCTCCCTGCTGTCTTCAAATCTTCCAAAGTTTCACTAATTTCCCCTTTATCTCACACTTGTGCTTCTCTCCTCCCTTACATCTGGCCGATTCTTCCCCCCATCTCTGTCACAGCTCTTTTCCCTATGATGATGTCGATCCCTGTCCCTCCATACTCCTCGCTTTCAAACTCCCTTACTCTTTGCCCCTTCCCGTTCTCCTTCTCATTCCAATTACCCTACGGGAGGTGCTTACTGCGTCAGGTTATCAGGCCCGGCCCTTCCGCCCACTGACCCCCTTCCGCCCACTGACCCCCTTTCAATGGTATTCACGCATGTCTTGTTTACCCGTAATTTTTCTCCTCTGTCCTTTCTCCTCGACTCCTATAACTAAGTTGGAGTTGTAGAAATCAATCTATAGCATAAATAGCAGTTTAAAATACGCTTGTAGTGTATAATATATTCATTCATAAATTATAATTCAGCACACGCATATCCCTAAAAAAACTCACCTAATATTTGTATATCCGCTTTATATAAATGTTTACAGTTTCAAATTCTGTATAGCCCGAAACTGTCAAGTGGCCAATTCCAAGGATACCCAAGGACTGTGAAGTTGCATCTCAAATTTGGCCAAGTGGGGAAAAGTAATCAATTGAACTGCCATTGAACCATGTTGGGAATCCGTAATTAAGTAGTGGAATTCCAGGTAGTCAACTAACTTGGCCGATAATTTTTGAGATATTCATCAGCCCCTTATTTCTGAAGAATTAGTGTCACATATACCAGGAGAGAGAGAGAGAGAGAGAGAGAGAGAGAGAGCGAGAGAGAGAGAGGTGTGGAGGTTATAAAAGTGGACCATTTGTGCCTGTGTATGGTGGCATCAAGTGGTACAGTACATCTGCCACACACCCTTAGGCCATACATCACGCTAGGCCTCTCTCTCTCTCTCTCTCTATATATATATATATATATATATATATATATATATATATATATTGACTGGAAATATATGAGTGACTGGAAATCCACAGAAGAGTACAGCACAAATACCTGACTCTGGAGCCAGTCACTCTTGCAAATTTTTATAATAACTGAAGATCTACGAAAGTAGAGAAATGCATTTTAACACTTTTACATAAACATTATTTTAATATGTACACAACAGTCCGAGCCTTCTAATAAGATACTCGGACATACTTTTTAAACCCTTATTTTGTGCATGCAATATATTTTAGATACAATTTAATTTTAGCACTAAATTTGTTTTAAATTTGTGCAGTGAACCTACCCTTTTCTACACACCTTTAGTGTGGAAGCATATTCGCATATATATATATATATATATAACCACTCTAACATACAAACAAACACTCACTCTTTCACACACACACACACACATACAAATAATGTTAAGTTAATCATATCCCAATGTACAGTTGCCTACACAAGTTCTGTTCCTCGTCGTGATCTCAATGTTGCAAGTATAATAATATGACTGAATTGCGAGTGTGGTTTCTTTTAATTATCAGTTGACTAATCAGATGAGTTAAGGAGAGGCAGACCGTTTGTTTGGTCTATTAATTAATTTATTCATAATATTATATTGTTTTTAGTTTCCTCCCTAGACCTCCATCAAGCTTAGAAAAACACCCCCTAGACCTCCATCAAGGTTAGAAAAACACCCCCAAGATAATATTTGTACATTTTTCGGTAGAAGAATGTTCCGGCCGAAGGCCGGTTCCTCTTAAATTGCAGGCTCGCTATCGCTCGCCAGGAAATAATCGACACCTAAATGGTCTTAAAATTGACAACGAAATGGGGCGAAAGGTGTTAAAATCGCCAAACTAATGGGCCGAACGTCTTCTAATCTCAAAACTAGTGGGGCTAAACATTAGGGAGAAGGGTGGCCATAAAAACGGTCTGCCTCCCCTTAACCCCTGCATAAGAAACGGTCTGCCTCCCCTTAACCCCTGCATAAGAAACGGTCTGCCTCCCCTTAACCCCTGCATAAGAAACGGTCTGCCTCCCCTTAACCCCTGCATAAGAAACGGTCTGCCTCCCCTTAACCCCGGCATAAGAAACGGTCTGCCTCCCCTTAACCCCGGCATAAGAAACGGTCTGCCTCCCCTTAACCCCGGCATAAGAAACTACCCTCGTAATTCAACCATGCGGGTTATATTTCCGTATATTAGAACAACGGAGAGGAACAGAACTTGTGTGACCAGTTGTACATCAGTATAGGGATTTTTTTCTGGACCCCTTTCTCCCTCATGTTTAGCCCCATTGCTTTTGAGATTTTAAGACAGTCGCCCCATTAGTTTGGCGATTTTAAGAACTTTCGCTCGATTTCCGTCAATTATAAGACCTTTCGTGCAATTTAGGTGTCGATTTTATCCTGGCGAGCGATAGCGAGCCTGTAATTTGAGAGGAACCGGCTTTCAGCCGGGACATTTTTCTACCGAAAAATGTACAAATTTATCTTGAAAGAGTCTCAAGGGGGTGTAATCTTAAGCTTGATGGATATCTAGGGACTAAACTAAAAACCTCCCCTTAAGGTATGAATGTTTGATTTGCATACTTTTCATCTCATGGCTGCAATTTTAAATAATTTATTATAATTATTGGTAGTTTAATTATTATGAAATACACACACATACACACACAGAAAAATGCACACAGACATTATAATACCTACAGTATATACATTTATTGATCATGTTTTATAATATTTCGAAGCATTTACTTTTCTCCGAGTCTTCTCCTGGGTGACCTGGATGTGTGTGAGTTGGTGTTTGTCTGTGTTTGTTCGTTGTTTTATGTTGTGTTTTGTGTTTTCCCTGTTCTTGCTCTGTCTTGAGTCGGCCACCCCCAAGAAAAAAAAAAAAAAAAAAAAAAATTAGAAAATAGAAATAAAAAAATATGAAAAGTGAAGATTGGGCCTGAACATATAGATAGATAGATAGATAGATAGATAGATAGATAGACTTACTTTTCTTTGTTAATTTAAGCTAAGGATCCAAGTAAGTTGTTAAGAAGGCAAACAGAATAATTGGCTTTATAGGCAGGTCATTTGAGCATAAATCCAAAGAAGTTATCCTAACCCTTTACAATTCCTTAGTCCGCCCTCTTCTGGAATAATGCGTTCAATCCTGGAGCCCTTATTACCAAAAAGATATAAACAAGCTAGCAAGAGTTCAACGTAGAGCTACCAAAATGATACCTAGCCTAAAGAACAAACCATACGAAGAGCGTCTTAGAGAATTAAATCTATTTCCTTTAACCCAGCGCAGATTAAGAGGCGACTTAATTCAAGTGTTCAAAATCATCAAAGGCATCGACAATATGAACTGTAGTAAGTACTTCAC
Source organism: Paralithodes platypus (assembly GCA_032716605.1). Taxonomy (NCBI): domain Eukaryota; kingdom Metazoa; phylum Arthropoda; class Malacostraca; order Decapoda; family Lithodidae; genus Paralithodes; species Paralithodes platypus. The sequence continues at coordinate 43,572,864 of CM064510.1, forward strand.
TATCGACCAATCTAATTACACGCGGGGAAACGGTTGCAAAATTATTGGTAAATCTTTTAACTCACACGAATCTAAGAATTTCTTCTTCAATCGAGTTGTCAACTTGTGGAATGGGCTTCCCCGAGACGTTATAGACTGCAGCACCGTTGATTCACTTAAACTCCGCCTAGACAAATATCTCGCATCAAACCCGCGACTGACTGCGTTTGTAAATGAATAACTTTATTTTATCCTCCCCTCAGTTACTAACCCATCTGTCCCCTACTAACTTCCTAATCCTGCCACTGACATTAGTTCCCTTTCCAATGTTCCCTTACCAACTCTAAACCACTGTTTGGACACTTGATCCTCAGTGTTTTGGAGGACAAGCAGCCTAGATGGGTCACTAGATATGTTGTTGCTTATTTTCCTTTGTACTCCTTTGTACTTTGTACTTATTCAATAGGCTCTGTACACCGCATTAAACTCACAGGGTATTACTTACATAATGGTTTGTGTTTTGTAGGATTATCTATTATTTTAATGGCAAAATGGCAAAATTAGCTGAATTATAAAAATAATGAAAATAATCAGTGTTCTTTAGAGCTCTCTCAGTGTATACCCCCTCCCTTACGGAGAGTGGGGGGCACCCGCCTTTTAATACACTCCCAACCTATTCTGTCCAACTCTCAAACCCAAGATTGGAAAGTTTTTCCCAGTCTTTCTTCTACTTAACAAGCAAGCTTTGGAACTCTCTCCCTCAATCTACCTTTCACTCATCCTATAACATAAGCTGTTTCAAACTCTGTGTGTCCAGACATTGTGACTCTAACGTACCTTGATTTTGGCTATCTGTCACTCTTGAAACTTTGGGAGAGACACTTGTTACGGGCAGATTTGTGTTTTGTCTCCTGCATAAAAAAAGGCCTGAGGGAAAAACAGTTATCAATATTAGTCCATGGCAGGTCCTATGCTCCCTTACCCTAGCTGGTGCAAGGCAGCTCTTTTGGGGGTCATCTCTGTTTCACTCCATTAATTTGGACATTTTAGGACGTTTCATTTTTGTTGTATTATTATCATTATCATTATTATTATTATGTTTTGTTTTGATTTTGATTTTGATTTTATTTATTTATTTATTTTTTATTTATTTTTTTTATTTTTTTTTATTTTTTTTTTTGGGGGGGTGATTATTAGTAATTTCACCTAATTCAGGAGTTGAACTTTTTCTGGGCGAGAGAGATAGCGAGCCTGTAATTTAGGAGAATCCGAATTCTCGATAATGGCAATAACAAACCAAAAACCCATTAGTTTTAGAAATACAGTGAACGATTTCAATGACCTCGAATTAATATCATAGCTTAGTTTAGTTGAATCAAAGTTCGTCAAAAATTAGTTTGGAAATCGTAATAAGCCTGGATTAGTTATAGTCAAATAAATGGCCACTTTCAGATAATAACACACATGGTATTATTGTATGGGTCAATATTATTCAGCTTAGGAGAGACGCTTAAGGGGACATGGGCCGGTTTTCTGGACCACTTTCTCCCTCATGTTTAGCCCCATTAGTGTTCAGATGTTAAGATGTTTTCCCCATTAGTTAGTCGATTTTAAGACCTTTCGCCCCATTTCTTCGTCAATATTTAGACCTTTCGTGCTATTTAAGTGTCGATTTTTTCCCTGGCGAACGATAGTGAGCCTGTAATGTTGGAAGAACCGGCCTTCGGCCGGAACATTTTTTCTACCGAAAAATTTACAAATTAATCTAGAAGGGGGATCTAATGGATGTTTTTTTTTAATTTGATGGAGGTCTAGGGAGGAAACTAGAAAATAATGAATACATGCAAAAATTGCCCAAAAAGTGAACCATCCCCCCTTAAGGGGAGGTGTGGTGGAGTGGTCTTGCCACTGGCCTGGTAATCCAAAGGTCCCGGGTTCAAATCCCGATGTATCAATGGGAAGATATTATTGGGATGGAATTTGTGCTGTACCTAGTATCAGTGCATTACCACAAAGCCCACCGAAACGTCAATAAAATACCCTCATTGTTCCCTGATTAAATAGCACTGTATGAATATTCCCATATTCAAAATATGCTATAGGGGTGCAATGCCTGGTGAGTTATCTGCTCAAGTGGCGTTGTGTGTGTGTAAGTGTGAGAGTCCGAGTGTAGTGGGTGAGACAGTGAAGCACGGGAACGAGATGGCTTCAGGGATGGGGTCGTTTCGGGCCATGAGTGAGCACCGTGCCTCATGTGAAGGCAAGATGGCAGGTGCTCGTTGTGCTTCACATGTCTCACTCCCTAGACTGGAACAAGACCTCACGGGCTTCACTGTTCATTGTAAAGCGGTGAATGTTAAGGCTCTCAGCCTATGCCCGAGAGGAAGTAAGTTGGAATAAAAAAAAAAAAAAAAAAAAAAAAAAAAAAAAAAAAGGATCAAGCAGGATACATGCCATCACAAATAACTCCCATATCTTTATTAAAGACCTTTCCTACGTTGAGTATTTTACAATAATTAACGTTTTATAAAAGTTTTCATATGACAACATCTAAAAAATTGTCACTAATCTGGCATACATCACAGAATACATTTATGATAACAATAATCAATGTTCTTCAAAAGTCTGAAGGAAAATGTTCGAATTGTTAGGCAAAAGGAAACATGGTGGCTAAAAAACTCCACCTTCGTGTTAACAGTACCAGTGACGTCCTTTTCATCATATTCTGGCAACTATTAGACGATTTTCCTTAGCTTAGGAATGATCTTTAGCAATACTATGGCTTCAAACTATCTCAAACCACCCTCTTAACTACCACAGATCCTTCCTAAGCTGTATAATATCGTCTAAATATAGCTAGAATCCAATATAACACACGTCGCTGGTACTCAAAGGGTTAAACAGAGTAAACTTAAGGGGAGATTTCCACTTGAGGGATTTTTTTCTTGACCCCTTTCTCCCTCATGGTTAGCCCCATTGCTTTTGATATTTTAAGACGTTCGCCCTATTACTTTGGCGATTTTAAGAACTTTCGCCCCATTTGTCAATTTTAAGACTTTTCGTGCCATTTAGGTGTCGATTTTTTCCTGGCGAGCGTTAGCGAGCCTGTAGTTTAAGAGGAATCGGCCTTCGGCCGTATTTTTCTACCGAAAAAGGTACAAATTTATCTTGAAAGGGGGTCTAGGGGCTGTAATGTTAAGCTTGATAGAAGTCTAGCGAACTAACTAAAAACCTCCCCTTTAATAAGCCCTCCCCATGTTGAAGTTATGTGAGGTGAGCGAGTTGTCTGGGGGTCAGCGGGTCAAGCGAGGTCAACAGGTGCAATGACCTCAGCAATAATAACACACGCATAGAAAACGGTCATAGTATTTGTAAGTAAAGCCGGTATCACACGAGCACTTTTTCACTCAACATTTATCCTCAACACTGGTCTGGCAGCTTATGAGGTTAACATTTAAAATATTTCGGTCACCTAAATTCATCTATCGTCAGTCTAGTTTCCGATACCAGTGCCAAATATATTCCAGAAATGTTGCCAGACGACCATCGAATGTTGACTAAAAATGCTCTCGTGTGATACCGGCTTAACACTCATCTACGCTCTGAGCTGGCATATGTAAGCATTATGCCTATGATTACGCTCTTATATTAATATTAAACGCAAATTATATAGAACAGTTTACAATATACACTATGTAATTAGAAAACATTCTACTAAATGTTCTACATATCAACATCGACAAAAAGTAAATTATACATGCACTATTAACCCCTTCTGTACCGGCCACGTCTTTTTAACTTTATTCTGGCTACTATTAGACGAGTTGTCAACTTATGGAATGGGCTTCCCCGAGACGTTATAGACTGCAGCACCGTTGATTCATTTAAACTTCGCCTAGACAAATATCTCTCATCAAACCCGCGACAGACTACGTTTGTAAATTAATAACTTTATTTTATCCCCCCCTCAGTTACTAACCCATCTGTCCCCTACTAGCTTCCTAATCCTGCCACGGACATTAGTTCCAGGGCAGTAGTTCCCTTTCCAATGTTCCCTTACCAACTCTAAACCACTGTTTGGACACTTGATCCTCAGTGTTTTGGAGGACAAGCAGCCTAGAAGGGTCACCAAGACCTGTTGTTACTTGATTCCCTTTGTACTACCTTCAGTCTAGTTACCGATACCAGTGCGAAAATGTCCCGAAATAATACGAGAAAAAACTTGCTCAAGGAAAATTGACGGAAAAAGCGCTCGTGTGACAGCGGCTTAACCCCTTCTGTACCGACCCGTCCGTTTAGCTTAATTCTGGCTACTATTAGACGATTTTGTTCAGCTTAACAAGGGCCTTCACTATCAACAGGCTTCAAATGATCTCACCTAACTCTTTCTACTACCACAGATCCTTCTTAAGCTGCATACAATCGTCTAAATATAGCTAAAAGAAAATGTAAAAGTCGTTGCCGGTATAGAAGGGGTTAACAAGAAAGTGAAGCGTCCCGGAAAGGAAGCTACAGTACACTAGAACAACTGATAAAGGAAGCTACAGTACACTAGAACAACTGATAAAGACCAAAACTCTCAGGGGAGAAAGAACATAGAATATATATATAGGGAAAACACGGGGAATATAGAAATGAAAGCGTAATGGCGGTTCCACGCAAGCTGTTTTTCCGTCAATTTTTACGGGCAATTGTTGTCTGTCACCTTCAAAATTTAAGTTTTATCAGAGTTCAGCCACCTAACATAATCTACCTGCAGTCTAATTTCCGATTCTAATGTGAAAGAGCTTCAGAAGATTACGAGATAAACCTTGCTCATCGAATATTGCCGGAGAAAGTGTTCATGTGACACCGGCATAAATATACAGTATAATTGGATGAATATAAACTAAAGTCATACATGTGCACTAAGCAAAAACAAATACAAGGAAGACGAGAGAGGGGACAACATATATTGTGATAAAGTGATAAACATTTTATATTCAAATGTAACAAAAATGATGCACATAAAAGTGTTTCAATCGTTAATGTGTAGTTATTTGAACACCCAAACGATTGAAACGTGTATTATACTAGTATCTTGTTATTATTGAGTTACAAATAATCGTTCACTTTTTACAGAGTGGTTGGCTGCAACATAACATCTTTATGTCAGAATTCGTATAGGCTATGTAACTAAATTCTGACCATTGTAAGTATTGCACACAAAATTGTAACACCTATGATGCACATAAGAAGTGGTTTCAGTCGGTTGTGTGCTATTTTGAACACGTATACGACTGAAACACTTATATGTATTGTTTGTATTATATGAGAACATTTGTTTACAGTTTGTATATAGGAGACCACCACGTCTTCTATGATTACCTGTTTACATACATATAACACCCCGCCGATGATCTTTGTTTGCTTACATAATTAATTATAAGTAGACATGATAATTATACAATAGATTGGTGTACACCTACAGTAGATAGACTACAGTAGATCTGGACTGGACACGAAAATGGAACTTTGCAGTAAGGGACCCAAAATCGGAGAACGAACCGCGAAAATGTGATATTTTCGTGGTATCGATGTTCGAACATGGATGTTCGTTCTCCGATTTTGGGTCCCTTATTGCAAAGTTCCATGTTCGTGTCCAGTCCAGATCTACTGTAGTCTATGGTGTACACTGTACATTAAACCAATGGGACAAATAAGGCTAGCTTGACAAATAGATGCTGCTATATGTACAGTTGGCTACATGAATTTGCATCCATTAAAATATTTTATATATGGAAGAAATAATATGATGATACAATGTGTCCTTCCATACATCAAATCACGGAGTGAGATTAAATACTCATGTAGCCAAGTGTACGAATGGTGAGAAGTACACTGTAAAATGTTGTACACGTAATTGTAATACAAATGTTACACATAACGTGTTTTTCGGTTTGTGTTCTCAATTAAGAAGACAAACTATTAAAACACCAATCATGTGTACCATTTCGGTTACAATTAAGTGTTCATCTATACAGTGTAGGTTGCCGAAAATAAAGCCGCCTTTCCTTTCTGGCGGGCGGGGGAGTCTGGCGCGGTATTGACCAAGCTGGAACAAGAGCCTATAATGACGCCGACCTTTCTAAGGGCTCCTCTTATCCCCCTCTCAACCCTCATAGCTTTCCTTGTTTTGGAGGTCTTCAAGGCGTTGATGGCGGGTGAATCCAGAATGGCTGGAGGTGGCATCCCAAAATTTGTAGACATACTCCCAAGATGTACTGAATTCACATGGTGCTAGACGCCAAACCAACTCCATGCACCAAATGAATCCAGTGATCCAGGGTCTCAATTGGCGGAGGGGGCCGAGGTGGGTTGACCTATGGCGTGGCTCCTCGCTCCCAGCCTGGCTTGTGATTGGCCCGCGCAACCTCCCCCCCTCCCCACTTCCTGTTGGCGCGCGCGGCAACTTTTCCTTCCCGACTTCTTTCTTTTTGGCGGGTAAAAAAAAAAAGAAAGACTCAGAAAAAAAAAATCCACTTGAGGTACGCAGGGACTTAAGAAATGCAGATGTATCGGGTTGTGAATGACGAGATGGAATTCGCGATGTCTTGGTGTAGTCTGGTCGTACAGTCGCGGTCAATAATTCTGGTACATTATGAAGCCTTAAGGGGAGGCAGACCGTTTTTCTGGACCTCCTTCTCCCTAATGTTTAGCTCCACTAGTTTTGAAATTATAAGACGTTCGGCCCATTAGTTTGGCGATTTTAACACCTTTCGCCCCATTTCGTTGTCAATTTTAAGACCTTTCGTGCCATTTAGGTATCGATTATTTCCTGGCGAGCGATAGCGAGCCGGCAATTCTAAGAGGAACCGGCCTTCGGCCGGGAAAATTTTCTACCGAAAAATTTACAAATTTATCTAGGGGGTGATTTTCTAAGCTTGATGGAGGAGTAAAGAATGACTAAGTTGATATACTTCAGCCCAAGATAGCTTCGGGGGAAAAAAAAAAAAAAAAAAACAAAAAAAAACACATGTATCAGCATTAACCCCTTATGTACCGGTGATGTACTTTTCATTATATTCTGGCAAATATTAGCCAACTTTGTTCAGCTCAGGACGGATGTCTACCCATTAAAAAGCTACAGACTGTCTCAATTACTTCTTTTAGGCTCTACCTTAAATATTATAGCCTTCCTAATCTACATAAAATCTTCTAAATGTAGTCAGAATCCAATAAATCTTCTAAATGTAGCCAGAATCCAATAAATCTTCTAAATGTCAGAATCCAATAAATCTTCTAAATGTAGCCAGAATCCAATAAATCTTCTAAATGTAGCCAGAATCCAATAAATCTTCTAAATGTAGCCAGAATCCAATAAATCTTCTAAATGTAGCTAGAATCCAATAAATCTTCTAAATGTAGCCAGAATCCAATACATCTTCTAAATGTAGCCAGAATCCAATAAATCTTCTAAATGTAGCTAGAATCCAATAAATCTTCTAAATGTAGCCAGAATCCAATAAATCTTCTAAATGTAGCCAGAATCCAATAAATCTTCTAAATGTAGCCAGAATCCAATAAATCTTCTAAATGTAGCTAGAATCCAATAAATCTTCTAAATGTAGCCAGAATCCAATAAATCTTCTAAATGTAGCCAGAATCCAATAAATGAGACGTCACCGGTACAGACGGGGTTAATGAGAGCGACTATGCACTGGCGACCGGAATGTTACGGGGAGATTTCCACTTGAGGGATTTTTTTCTTGACTCCTTTCTCCCTCATGTTTGGCCCCATTGCATTTCTAATGTTAAGACGTTCGCCCCATCAGTTTGACGATTTTAAGAACTTTCGCACATTTTCTGTCAATTTTAAGACTTTTCGTGCCATTTACAGGTGGTGTCGATTTTTTCCTGGCGAGCGACAGCGAGCCTGTAATTTAAGAGGAACCGGCCTTCGGCCGGGAAATTTTTCTACCGAAAAATGTAAAAAATTATCTTGAAAGGGGGTCTAGGGGCTGTAATGTTAAGCTTGATGGAAGTCTAGCGAACTAACTAAAAACCTCCCCTTAAAGTCTGGGGGTAAGACACGGTTAGTAGTTCCTCATAAGGCTAATTGACCACTTGCGAGTTTCAGGCTATAAGGAAGTTGGAGCTGTAGACATCGATATTTAGCAACATTATCAGCTAAAATACGGTTATAGTACATTCATGAATATACACAATCAAATTCAACTTACTTTTTATCCATTAGAAACCTACAATATTATTGCACTTCTGTTCTATATCGATGCTTACGGCTCCAACTTCCTTACAGACCAAAACTCGCAAGTGGGCTATTTAGTATTGCATTGAAACTACTTTACTTCCAGAATGATTGAAAGGTCTTAGTTACATACGAGACTTGAAATGGTTATATTGGCCATGCCTGTATACACTCGACCAATAAACAATCTTTACACTGGTGAGCTGTAAATAATCTAGTGTGAACGGAATGAATCGGGTGAACCATACGTCTGTGAGGTATTATCACAAGATTTCGACCCACTTCCACAATGTTTAGAGCGTTAGTGTAATGATTGTTTTGTGGTCGAGTGTACATAATTCATATATAAGTATACGTAACACAAAGCGATATATATCGACATCTTAACTATGAAACACATAACACAATCATTTCTTAACACATGTAAGATGGTTGGTTTAAGGGGGGATGGGCCGGTTTTCTGGACCACTTTCTCCCTCATGTTTAGCCCACATTAGTTTTCAGATGTTAAGCTGTTTGCCCCATTAGTTAGTCAATTTTAAGACCTTTCGCCCTATTTCTTCGTCAATATTTAGACCTTTCGTGCTATTTAGGTGTCGATTTTTTTCCTGACGAACGATAGTGAGCCTGTAATGTTGGAAGAACTGGCAATCGGCCGGGACATTTTTCTACCGAAAAATGTACAAATTCATCAAGGAGGTTCTAATGGATTTTTTTTTTTTTTTTTTTTTTTTATGATGGAGGTCTAGGGAGGAAACTAGAACAAATAATGAATACATGTAAAAATTGCCCAAAAAGTGAACCATCTCAGCTTAAAGTAACATTGGTATAAAGTACACCATATACAGTAGTTACCAGTAGCTTATACATGTTCTTCAAGACAGGGCTAACAGGTAGAACACATTGAAAGGCATTAACTAAAACTTTAACGCATGTAATACGCTTAACTCAAACGTATTTGTATTAACAACTTGAATAACATTCCTTGAAATATTAATAACAAATAAAATAACAACAATAATAATAATAACAATAATAATAATAATAATAATAATAACAATAATAATAATAATAACAATAATAATAATAATAATAATAATAATAATACATCAAATACATTAATCAATAATCTCCCCCTTCACGGTGTATTTACACGAGCGCTTTTTCCTGCAAGTTTTCCCTGCAACCTGCTTCTGGCAACATTTTGAAGACTATTTTGAACTGGTATCGGCAACAATGACTGAAGGTAAATTATTTTCCGCCACAATATTACGGTCATTGTTGATCATAGAATCTGCCAGATCAGGGATGCGGATAAAAATTACGGGAAAAAAGTGTTTGTGTAAGATCGCCTTTATACGACTATTTTATTCAGCGTCGGAAGGACCTGTGGTATATTACACCGGAAACAATGAACGATTTAAGGGGAGGCAGTTGGTTTTGGGGGACCTCCTCCTCCCTCATGTTTAGCCCCATTACTTATGACATTTTAAGACAATCGCCACATTAGTTTGGCGTTTTTCAGACCTTTTGTCCTATTTCTTTGCCAATATTAAGAACTTTCGTGCCATTTAGATGTCGATTTTGTTCCTGGCGAGCGATAGCGAGCCTGTATTGTATGCGGAATCGCCTTCGGCCATTTTTCTACCGAAAAATGTACAAATTTATATCGAAGGGGAGTCTTGGGGGTATTTTTATAAGCTTGATAGAGGTTTAGAGAGTAAACTAAAACCCCTTCCTTAAACCATTGATCCGAACCAGTAAATTATGCTGTACACTACCGTCTGGGCTCCCTTAACCTTTCAGTAGACGAGGACGCTTTTATCACTATATTGTGGCTATCATTAGACGATTTTGCGCCATTTTAGATGAACTTGTGGTAATTCAATCAAATGGAAGGACTATTTTAATTTACCCCTGACTTCTATATACCGTTCCTAATCTATTAAAATAGCTTAATATTGGCCAAAAAAATAAACAAATGGAAAATAATATATATATATATATATATATATATATATATATATATATATATATATATATATATATATATAGGGTGAAATAGTGGGCTCTAAAAACACCACCTCGGCCTAGATGTGGTTAAAATATGAGAGGAAGGGTGAACGTGGTGGTGAGGTTAACATTTGGTGACCACAATGATCACAGCCGGTGGTGGTGGCATTCCAAACGTTTGTCACCCACAAGCCAGTCTTACTAGATGACTCATATTAGTACAGTCCAAATTTTGTCACCCACTCACCAGTCTTACTAGATGACTCATATTGGTACAGTCCAAACGTTTGTCACCCACAAGCCAGTCTTACTAGGTGACTCATATTAATACAGTCCAAACGTTTGTCACCCGCTCACCAGTCTTACTAGAAGAATCCTATTAGTACAGTCCAAACGTTTGTCACCCGCTCACCAGTCTTACTAGATGACTCATATTAGTACAGACCAAACGTTTGTCACCCGCTCACCAGTCTTACTAGATGACTCATATTAGTACAGACCAAACGTTTGTCACCCGCTCACCAGTCTTACTAGATGACTCATATTAGTACAGACCAAACGTTTGTCACCCACAAGCCAGTCTTACTAGATGACTCATATTAATACAGTCCAAACGTTTGTCACCCGCTCACCAGTCTTACTAGATGACTCATATTAGTACAGACCAAACGTTTGTCACCCACAAGCCAGTCTTACTAGATGACTCATATTAGTACAGACCAAACGTTTGTCACCCACAAGCCAGTCTTACTAGATGACTCATATTAATACAGTCCAAACGTTTGTCACCCGCTCACCAGTCTTACTAGATGACTCATATTAGTACAGTCCAAACGTTTGTCACCCGCTCACCAGTCTTACTAGATGACTCATATTAGTACAGACCAAACGTTTGTCACCCGTCACCAGTCTAGATGACTCTAGATGACTCATATTAGTACAGACCAAACGTTTGTCACCCACAAGCCAGTCTTACTAGATGACTCATATTAGTACAGACCAAACGTTTGTCACCCACTCACCAGTCAACAGTCGAACTCCTAGTAGTACCTGTTAGAGATGTTATAACGTCAACAAACATATTCATGCATCGTTTTTATATAGGTATTCTACACAGAAAACACATATCAATACATGTGGCGTTGCCGTTGTTTTATATATACAGTATATATATATATATATATACAAAGTTACACACTTTATAAACTGAATAAAATCGTTAAAACTACAAAACTACATAAACTACACCGCGAAAATGTGTATTAAATGTAAAAAGTAAATGGCATAATATGTAAGGAATAGAAGGTTTATGGATTCAAATTCATGGAAGAAACGTATTCTACATTATTAGTTTAGTGTAGTCTTTATTACAATAAGATTTAAAAGGCTTTTTCCTAATGAAAGTTTTAGAGTTGGTTTGATCTCGAATGAGTTCTTGTTTATATGAAATACAGAAGCCAATTAATATTATGAGCCACTCCGTCGGGACTAAATATGATTGTCGGAAAGAAAGAGCGTGTGTGTGCGTGTATGTGTGTACGTTTTGTGTTGTGTGTGTATTAGCCTTCCTTGGTCCACAACAAACTGGGCCCCTTTCACTCCACTCACAGCGTCCCCAAGGAATCTGTAGGGGGAAGAAAAAGGAAGACGAAAAACAAAAATTGACCTTTGATCTAGCGAAGGGGTGAGGGGTCGGGGCGCTGACTACCAGAATCTGTGGCCCCGCGAGAAAAAATATATTTATAAAAAATCTGAAATCAGGGTACGGGGGAAGAGGGAGGGAGAGGGGTGGGAGTGGGGGGGGGTGAAGAGCGGGGGAGGGAGAGGAGAGAGGTGGAAGGGAGAGGAGAGAGACGGGAGAAGAGAGGAGGAGAGATAGGAAGGAGTATGTGGAGAAAGGGGAGATGGAAAGGGAATGGAGAAGAGAGGGAAGAGGTGGACGATGGGAAAGAGAAGGGAAAATAATAAGGTGAAAGTGGGGAAATGGAAGACAAATGGGAATGAAGGATAATCAAGGGGAAGGGAGTAGATAATATAATCAAGGGGAAGGGAGTAGATAATATAATCAACGGGAAGGGAGTAGATAATATAATCAAGGGGAAGGGAGTAGATAATATAATCAAGGGGAAGGGAGTAGATAATATAATCAACGGGAAGGGAGTAGATAATATAATCAAGGGGAAGGGAGTAGATAATATAATCAACGGGAAGGGAGTAGATAATATAATCAAGGGGAAGGGAGTAGATAATATAATCAACGGGAAGGGAGTAGATAATATAATCAAGGGGAAGGGAGTAGATAATATAATCAAGGGGAAGGGAGTAGATCATATAAGGAAGCTAGGAAGGAGGGGAATGTGGTGATTTGGAGACGAGGAATAGACGAGAGAGGAAAGAGGAAAAGAAGAAGCCAGGGGGACGATGAAGAGGAGAAGGAAGGGGAGTGGTGGGGGGGGGGGGGGAGGGGGAGGAGGAGAGACGAGGTGGGGGTCAACTTTTGTCTCTATGAGCCGTTTTGAAAGCTACGCCGGGGTAGAGATAACCCTCATTAACACCGGGTCAGGCCGCGGGGATTCTAGCCTCTCTGCCTCCTCCGCACAAGGCTCAATTCCGCTCGGTCTCGGTGCTAAAAAAAAATTCCCTGGGTGACGTCTAGTGGTTCCGGCTAGACTTGAAGACTAAAATCGCCCTAATGAACTCCCTGAATAAAGTCTGGAGTCGAGGAACGCAACCCACCCGCACCAGACAAAAGCTTCCCCCAGAAATTTCAACCTTACTTGCTTCTTGTGCACGACCGGCATTCGCTTTGAGAATTTTGTTTTGGGGGTGGAGGGTAGGAATGGGGGCTTGCGACTTTTAGGGCGGCGTGAGGGCGTCCCGGGCGTGTTGGGCTGTACTGCAAAGGGGTGGGCGGATGGGGGAGGGAGAGAGTAGGAAGTTGGGGGGGGGGGGGGGAGGGGGTCTAGAGAAGCCCCTTGAGGCACTCCAGGCTGAAGAGGCGGGAGTATCGAGCGAGGGAGGGAGGTGGGGTGCTTCCAACTCCCTCCCCCCCCCCCCCTCCTCCTCCTCCTCCTCTTTTCCTTCAACTCCCCCCTCTCCTCTCCCCCCCCCCCACTCCATTCCTCCTACTTGGCCAGATGTTACCTCGCTACCACAAACATCCAGACGGCATTCTCATCGCTCGTTCTATGGGCACAGTTAGTTAGTTGCCTTATCAACAACAATGATACACTTTGCACAGAACAGTTTTGGGTTCATCTATGACGCTAATGGAAACAGTTTACGAGATCAATTGACTACTTGCATGTATTGTTCTATAAGGAAGTTGGAGCTGTAGACAACGATACTAATTAACAGATTTACCAGCATTAATATGGTTGTGTACTGCATCTATAAATACATAAAGCCCAATTCAACATACCTACATCAGCCATCAGACACCTACATTATTATTGCATTTCTATTTACTATCGATGTCTACAGCTCCAACTTCCTTATAGCCTGAAACTCGCAACTGGTCAATTATGAAACACTTTGCCATGGGTTGAAGGGGGGTGACCTGTTTTTGTTCGGTCCTTTTCTATCTTTCTCTGGCTTGTATCCATTCGGGCCCATTCAGCCAACTATTTTAAGGCGTTTATCCCCATCTAGGTGTCGATTTCTTCCTGGCGAGCGATAGCGAGCCAGCATTATATGAAGAAATCCGGCTTCGCCGGAGACATTTTTCTATCGAAAAATGTACAAATTTAGCCTGCTGTCAAACAAAAATAAAAAATATGCTGGCTCGCTACCGCTCACCAGTAAAAAATTGACACCTGGATGGGGATAAATGTCTTAAAACAGTAGGCTGAATGGGGCCAAATGGATACAAGCCAGAGAAAGATAGAAAGGACAGAAACAACAAAGAGCAGGTCACCCCCCTTAAGCTAGTTTACGCCATAACAATACTTTCTCCCGCGTAATAATTTGAAACAATGCAGCACAGAGTAAACCATTTGAAACAATGAAGCACAGAGTAAACCATTTGAAACAATGAAGCACAGAGTAAACCATTTGAAACAATGAAGCACAGAGTAAACCATTTGAAACAATGAAGCACAGAGTAAACCATTTGAAACAATGAAGCCCAGAGTAAACCATTTGAAACAATGAAGCACAGAGTAAACCATTTGAAACAATGAAGCACAGAGTAAACCATTTGAAACAATGAAGCACAGAGTAAACCATTTATTTGAAACAATGAAGCACAGAGTAAACCATTTATTTGAAACAATGAAGCACAGAGTAAACCATTTGAAACAATGAAGCCCAGAGTAAACCATTTATTTAGGTGGCCATATATACATGATACGCCCAAGACCGTAATTAAGTACACCCATTAACCCCCTTCTTGTACCAGCGACGTCAATTTACCTTTGATTCTGGCTAAGATTAGATGATGTTATGCAGTTTAAGAAGGACCTATGTTAGTAAGAGGGTTTATTGAGACCGTATTAACCTATTTGAGTCGTGTAGGTAGCTTAGAAACTCAAACTTAGGAAGGACCTATGTTAGTAAGAGGGTTTATTGAGATCGTATAACCCATTTGAGTCGTGTAGGTAGCTTAGAAACTCAAACTTAAGAAGGACCTATGTTAGTAAGAGGGTTTATGGAGACCGTATTAACCCATTTGAGTCGTGTAGGTAGCTTAGAAACTCAAACTTAAGAAGGACCTATGTTAGTAAGAGGGTTTATGGAGACCGTATTAACCCATTTGAGTCGTGTAGGTAGCTTAGAAACTCAAACTTAAGAAGGACCTATGTTAGTAAGAGGGTTTATGGAGACCGTATTAACCCATTTGAGTCGTGTAGGTAGCTTAGAAACTCAAACTTAAGAAGGACCTATGTTAGTAAGAGGGTTTATGGAGACCGTATTAACCCATTTGAGTCGTGTAGGTAGCTTAGAAACTCAAACTTAAGAAGGACCTATGTTAGTAAGAGGGTTTATGGAGACCGTATTAACCCATTTGAGTCGTGTAGGTAGCTTAGAAACTCAAACTTAAGAAGGACCTATGTTAGTAAGAGGGTTTATGGAGACCGTATTAACCCATTTGAGTCGTGTAGGTAGCTTAGAAACTCAAACTTAAGAAGGACCTATGTTAGTAAGAGGGTTTATGGAGACCGTATTAACCCATTTGAGTCGTGTAGGTAGCTTAGAAACTCAAACTTAAGAAGGACCTATGTTAGTAAGAGGGTTTATGGAGACCGTATTAACCCATTTGAGTCGTGTAGGTAGCTTAGAAACTCAAACTTAAGAAGGACCTATGTTAGTAAGAGGGTTTATGGAGACCGTATTAACCCATTTGAGTCGTGTAGGTAGCTTAGAAACTCAACTTTAATAAGGACCTATGTTAGTAAGAGGGTTTATGGAGACCGTATTAACCTATTTGAGTCGTGTAGGTAGCTTAGAAACTCAAACTTAAGAAGGACCTATGTTAGTAAGAGGGTTTATGGAGACCGTATTAACCCATTTGAGTCGTGTAGGTAGCTTAGAAACTCAAACTTAAGAAGGACCTATGTTAGTAAGAGGGTTTATGGAGACCGTATTAACCCATTTGAGTCGTGTAGGTAGCTTAGAAACTCAAACTTAAGAAGGACCTATGTTAGTAAGAGGGTTTATGGAGACCGTATTAACCCATTTGAGTCGTGTAGGTAGCTTAGAAACTCAAACTTAAGAAGGACCTATGTTAGTAAGAGGGTTTATGGAGACCGTATTAACCCATTTGAGTCGTGTAGGTAGCTTAGAAACTCAAACTTAAGAAGGACCTATGTTAGTAAGAGGGTTTATGGAGACCGTATTAACCTATTTGAGTCGTGTAGGTAGCTTAGAAACTCAAGTAAATCGTCTATTAGTAACCAGAACATGATGAAAGTTACGTCATGGTGGTGAAGGGGAGATTTCCACTTGAGGGCCTCTTTTCTTGACCCCTTTCTCCTTCATTTCTAGCCCCATTGCTTTTGAGATTTTAAGAAGTTTGCCCAATTAGTTTGGTGATTTTAAGAATTTCCATCTCATTCTGTCAATTTTAAGACCTTTCGTGCCATTTAGGTGTCCATTTTTATCCTGGCGAGCGATAGCGAGCCTGTATTTTAAGAAAAACCGGCCTTCGGCCGGGACATTTTTCTACCAAAAATTGTAAAAATTTATCTTGAAAGGGGGTCAAAAGGATGTAATTGTGTAGCTTGATGGAGGTCTGGGAGGAAACTAGAAACCTCCCCTTAACCCCTTCTGTACCGAGGCGTCTTTTATATTATATTCTGGCTATATTTAGACGATTATATAAAGCTTGGGAAGGACATATGGTAGATAGAGAGATTATATGGGAAAGTCTGTAGTAGCCTTTCAAAGGGTAGATATCCCTCCTAAGCTGAATCTAATCGTCTAATAGTTGCCAGAAGAAATTAAAAGCGTGTCATTGAACGGGTTAAGATTGAGGAAGCGAGTCAAAATCCCTGAAAATGTGAGGGAGCATCAAGAGACTAGCTTGTGTTAAGGGGGTACTACTCGCTTTTTCTGGACCCCCTTCTCCCTCATGTTGAGCATATTAGTGTTGAGGTTTTAAGACATTCGTTCCGTTAGTTTGGCGATGTTGAGATCTTTAGCCCCATTTGGTTGTCAATATTAAGACCTTTCGTGCCCTTTAGGTGTCGATTTTTTTCCTGGCGAGCGATAGCGAGCCTCTAATTTTAAAAGGAACCGACCTTCGGCCGGGACATTATGACTGAACCCCTTCTATACCGGTGACGTCTATTTTACTTTATGCTGGCTAATGTTAAATGATTGTATTCAGTTAAAAAAAGACCTCCAACAATTATCAGGCTTCGAACTATCTAATTTAACCGTCTTCACTACAACAGATCCTTAAGGGGAGATTTCCACTTGAGTGACTTTTTTCTTGACTCCTTTCTCCCTCATGTCTAGCCCCCTTGCTTTTGAGATTTTAAGACGTTCGCCCCATTATTTTGGCGATTTTAAGAATTTACGCCCCATTCTGTCAATTTTAAGATCTTTCGTGCCATTTAGGTGTCGATTTTATCCTGGCGAGCGATAGCGAGCCTGTAATTTAAGAGTAATCGGCCTTCGGCTGGGACATTTTTCTACCGAAAAATGTACAAATTTATCTTGAAAGGGGGTCAAGGGGGTGACATTTTTAGATTGCTGGAGGAGTACGAAACAAACTAAAAACCTCCCCTTAATAAGATGCACAAACTCGTGTAAATATAGTTAGAGTTAACACAAAAGACGTTGCCGGTACGGAAGGGGTGGATATTATCAAAACATTATATCCTCTATTTTGTTCCAGCTGGTAGTAAATTGAATCCCTTAGTAGCTAATTTCTCGATACTCAATGGAAATATATGAAACTGCTATGGCTGTGTGTCGGTTTAATGCCAAGTGTTCATAATTAACATCACATCTACCTTGTAGCTGAGTAACAAAGATAAATACATGACAATTTACCCTCAGCTGGAAAACAAAAACAGACTAGTTCCCCCTCATAATTATACCTGCCTGCCTACCTGTCGTACTTCAGGTGAGACGTTAATTTATGTTCTCAACCAGACTGGCCGGTCACAGAGAGAGAGAGAGAGAGAGAGATAGAGAGAGAGAGAGAGAGATTTACATAGATACACTGGACACACAGACCTTACGATCCAAACGAGGTGGTGACTCAGGATTTCATTCTAGTAGAGATGGCATATCCCATACAAAAGGAAAGTTGAAGGAAACGATAGAAAAGAAGAAAAAGAAGAAGAAAGAGAGAGAGAGAGAGAGAGAGAGAGAGAGAGAGAGAGAGAGAGAGAGAGAGAGAGAGAGAGAGAGAGAGAGAGAGAGAGAGAGAGAGAGAGAGAGAGAGAGAGAGAGAGAGAGAGAGAGAGAGAGAGAGAGAGAGAGAACTTCATGTATGCACGCGCGCACGGCTATCAAACGTTTTGGCGTTGGCGGTCTCTAGTAACCCCAGAGATATACAATATATACATTATTTTCCTATATTTCTAAAAACAAATCGAACTTTTTTCGGGATTATATCGAAGAGTACCATGCCACCCGATTGGCATATACGTTACTTTGTATGAATTTGTATTATTTATATATATATGTTTTTTGTTTTTTTTGTATATATTAATTTCTACTGATTATCTAGAATTTATACTCATTGGAAAAAATATATAAATTAATAAAACCCTGAACCCTTCTACACCTCACACCCCAAAGCATATACATTCATAATTTTAGTAGTTACAAACTATTCGCTAGACAAACTAATTAATACAGTAGGTCTAACTTATACTATATATATATATATATATATATATATATATATATATATATATATAACATTAACAAAAACAATTCAAGTTGCATTGAATTAAATAGCTATAAGTCAATTATTATGGTTTATACGCTCTATAGTGGGTTAGTATAAAATATAAGGCATCATCAACAACAACAACAACAACTATACGCTCAATAAACATCAACAACCCTTTACATTGTCCCGCCACCTGCCCTGCCTTGTGTCCTACGATGTACAGTCCGGAACATTAATTCGGATACCGATTCCTTCTAAAAAACAAAAACGCTTGCCAGGAAAAAAAACGACACCTAAAGGGCACGAAAGGTCTTAATATTGACCATAAAATGAGGCGAAAGGTCTCAAAATCGCCAAACTAACCGAACGAACGTCTTAAAACCTCAAAACTATTAAGCTAAACATGAGGGAGAAGGGGGTCCAGAAAAAGCGAGTAGTACCCCCTTAAAAACTGACCACCCGCATCACTTTAATTAGTGTGTGTGTGTGTGAGTGGGTTGTGTGTGTGTGTGTGTGTGTGTGTGTGTGTGTGTGTGTGTGTGTGTGTGTGTGTGTGTGTGTGTGTGTGTGAGTGGGTTGTGAGTGGGTTGTGAGTGGGTTGTGTGTGTCTGTGAGTGGGTTGTGTGTGTGTGTGTCTGTGAGTGGGTTGTGTGTGTGTGTTTGGGGGGGGAGGGGACTGGCAGCTTGGTTACAGTTGTTCGGGATTAAGACTGTCAATACCTTAAACCCTTCCGTACCGGGCGACGTCTTTATAATTTTGTTCTACCTATATTTAGACGATATTATGCAGTTCAAGAAGATCCGTGGTAGTAAAACAACAGGTTAAGTGAGATTGTTCAAAGCCTAGTAATTGCTGAAGGCCATTTTTAAGCTGAATAAAATCCTCTAATACTATCCAGAATAAAGTTAAATGAACGTCACCAGTACAGAAGGGGTTAAGGGGGAGTTAGTTGCTTTTTATCGACCCCCTTCTCCTTTATGTTTAGCCCCATTTGTTTTGACATTTGAAGACGTTTGCCCCATTAGTTTGTCGATTTGATGTTCTTTCGTCCCATTTCTTTATCACGAGCCTGTAATTTTGGAGGAAGGCCGGCAGATTTTGCTATCGAAAAATGTACAAGTGATCTGGAAGGGGGATCTGGAAGGGTGATCTTGAGGATAACTGTTTTAAGTTTGATGGAGGTCTAGGGAGGAAACTAAAACAATAATGAAGAAACAAATAAATAAATAAATAAATAATAATGAAGAAACAAATAAATAAATAAATAAATAAATAAATAAATAAATAAATAATAATGAAGAAACAAATAAATAAATAAATAAATAAATAAATAATAATGAAGAAACAAATAAATAAATAAATAAATAAATAAATAAACAATAATGAAGAAACAAATAAATAAATAAATAAATAAATACATAAACCCTGTCCCATTAACCCTTTGAAGCTCTGACGCGTTTTAGCAGTTTATTTTGGCTATCATTAGACGATTTTATGCAGCTTAGGAAGGATCTGTGGGTATTAAAAGGCTAAATACTATCTCAATCAACCCGTTGACTTCCAAATACCGTTACTAATCTGAATAAAATCTTCTAATAGTAGCCAGAAACAGAACAGAAACGTGTATTGGAGCTTGAAAGGGTTAACTTCTTCTGTACCGGCTATATACGTCTTTTTGACAGTGTTCTGGTTACTATTAGACGATATTTCCAGTTTAAAAAGGGTCTCCAGCAATTAACAGGCTTCGAACTATCTCACTTAACCCTTTTTACTACCACAGATCCTCCTTAACCCCTTCAGACTCATATGACGCAGAGGTTGCCAGATTAGAAATAAGAAATAGAGTTCTCTCACTCTTATAATTACCTCTCCAAAATTAGTTTTCTGCCCACAGCTAACTCAAAGACAACTGCAGAGGTTGAAGTAACTAAACTAAAGGTTTCTAAATACCCCTGATGGTAACAAAGGTTTTAAAGTATCCCTAATAGGCTCAAAATTGCGTCATATGTCAGAGAGGGTTAAACTGCACACCATTGTCTAATCATAGCGCCATAAAATACAAAAGACGTCGCCGGTAAAGAAGGGGTTAATGTTGACTTGACTTCCAGCAAAGGTGGGGCGGAACTTTGTGTTATGACTAGACCTGGCTCTGGTATTGGTTTTAAGGGGGGTGACCTGTTTTTGTTCTGTCCTTTTCTATCTTTCTCTGGCTTGCATCCATTTGGCCCCGTTCAGCCTACTGTTTTAAGACGTTTATCCCCATCCAGGTGTCATTTTTTTACTAGTGAGCGGTAGCGAACCAGCATTTTTTTTTGACAGCAGGCTAAATTTGTACATTTTTCGATAGAAAAATGTCACCGGCGAAGCCGGATTTCTTCATATAATGCTGGCTCGCTATCGCTCGCCAGGATGAAATCGACACCTAGATGGGGATAAACGTCTTAAAATAGTTGGCTGAATGGGGCCGAATGGATACAAGCCAGAGAAAGAGAGAAAAGGACAGAAATAACAAAAAGCAGGTCACCCCCCTTAATTAGAGTTGCATAGCACTAGTATCTACAACTAACAAACTATAGGTAGCGCCAACCAACTTGACAATAATCTGGACCCCTTAACTTCTCATAACTCAAAATGAATGAAAGCAATCGGGCGGACATTTCTATCATTTGGGAAGATTCCACCAGGAAATAGGTGTGGATATTTACAGCCAGTTTGCTCTAGACCCTTTTGAGTTACAGAGAGGTCAGGGATCGAGATTATTGTCAAGTTAGTTGGCGCTATCTACAGTGTTGTATAGCACTAGTATATATAACTAACACACTAGTATAGCTATAGTCTATTCTCTGTAAGTAGGCGAAAAATTATTCCCTGTAAGTAGGCGAAAAATTATTCCCTGTAAGTAGGCGAAAAATTATTCTCTGTAAGTAGGCGAAAAATTATTCCCTGTAAGTAGGCGAAAAATCATTCCCTGTAAGTAGGCGAAAAATCATTCCCTGTAAGTAGGCGAAAAATCATGACTTCTAACCTCTGTACCTCAATAACGACTAGAGTAATCGAGCTAACATTTCTACCATTTGGGAAGAGGTGTGGACATTTACAGCCCATTTTCTCTAGCACTTTTTGAGTTACAGAGGATAGAGGTCATGGTCTTCGAAAGGGGTGAAGCCACAGAGTGCGAGGTGAAGTTGAATGGTCAGGCTATGGAGATTGTCAGCTCATTTAAGTATCTGAGCAGTGTGTTGAGTAAAGATGGGACTATGGATGAAGAAGTGCGGGAGAGGGTACAACAGGGGAAGAGGGTCGTGGGAACGCTGAAAGCAGTAACAAGAAATAGGGTGGTAAGTATGGAAGTGAAGAAATCCTTGCATGACAGTGTGGTAATCCCAACACTGACTTACGGAAGCGAAGCATGGACGTTGGAGAAGAGATTCAGACCAAGAGCGAGAGGGGTGGAAATTAGTTACTTGAGAAGTGCGTGCGGAGTTACATGGAGGGATAGACAGACGAATGAGGAAGTAAGTGTGGTGAGGAGGTAGGTGTGCTGGAAAGTGTGAAAAGGAAGACCTTGAGATGGTTCGGCCATATGGAACATATGGGAAGCGAGAGAATGACTAAGAGGGTGTACGAGAGCGAGGTGGAAGAACAGAGAGGGAGAGGTAAACCGAAGGAGAGGTGGAAGGATGGAGTGAGGAAGTATATAGATGAAAGCGGTGCTGGCTGGGAGGAGGGACGTCGACTGACTGGGGACAGAGGTGCATGGGGGCAGTTCGTTCGTGGCCACCCCTTCGGGGATCAAGGCGTCAGGCAATAGATAGATAGATTCATGTATTCATTATTTTTCTAGTTTTCTCCCTAGACCTCCATCAAACTTTTAAATAACATCCATTAGATCGCCCTTCTAGATTAATTTGTACATTTTTCGGTAGAAAAATTTCCCGGCCGAAGGCCGGTTCTTCCAACATTACAGGGTCACAATCGTTCGCCAGGGAAAAAATCGACACCTAAATAGCACGAAAGGTCTAAATATTGACGAAGAAATGGGGCGAAAGGTCTTAAAATCGACTAACTAATGGGGCAAACATCTTAACATCTGAAAAGTGATGGGGCTAAACATGAGGGAGAAAGTGGTCCAGAAAACCGGCCCATGTCCCCTCAAAACAAAAATGCCCCCAAAAGTACTCGCCTTCGAGAATTATTTGTAAATTTTTCGGTACGGCCGGTTCTTCCTAAATTGCAAGCTCGCTATCGCTTGCCAAAACGACACCTATATGGCACCTAAAGGAACACATTCATACTATTATAGACTCTTCCGATGCTACACTACGCCAACTTTTCGATTTAACTAATATGAAATAGAAATAGTAAATATTATAATAGTTGAAGACAATAACACTGAACATAAAATTATTATAATTTATACATACTGCATATGTTAATCAAATAGTAAATAATCCTTTTTCGGCTAAATCATTATAATAAACTGAAATCTGATGCCAGTAATTATTATGTTTTTTCCACCAACCAACTTCACCTCTAAATTCAACTAATGAAATCAACAAATACATGTGGCACTCCAAGGACTCGAACCTAGGATACTCACATCGAAATTCCGCAGTTAAGGGATTTTTTTTTCTGGACCCCCCTCTCCCTCATGTTTTAGGAAGTTTAGAGCAGAGGACAAAGGATTCGAGACCCGGTATCGATCTCCAGCACTCCACAAAGCCGGTATCACACGAGCGCTTTTATAGTCAACATTCGATGATCAACATTTTTCTGGCAACATTTCTGGAATATTTTACACTGGTATCGGAAACTAGACTGATGGTAGGTGAATTTAGGTGATCGAAATATTTCAAATGTTTGCCTCATAAGCTGCCAGACCAGTGTTGAGGATAAATGTTGAGGGGAAAAGCGCTCGTGTGATACCGGCTTTAGCGGGGCAACACAGTTATACACACCACAATCCTATCTTCTTACGGGGCTCACCTTGTTGTTTTTCTCTCTCCCTCTCTCTCTCTCTCTCTCTCTGGGTTGCATCCATTCGGCCCCATTCAGTCTACTGTTTTAAGACGTTTACCCCCATCCAGGTGTCGATTTATTCATGGCGAGCGGTAACGAGCCAGCATATTTTGTTTCTATGTTTTTGACAGCAGGCTAAATTTGTACATTTTTCGATAGAAAAATGTCTCCGGCGAAGCCGTATTTCTCCATACAATGCTGGCTCGCTTTCGCTCGCCAGGAAAAAAAATCAATACCTGGATGGGGATAAACGTCTTAAAACAGTAGGCCGAATGAAGCCGAATGGATACAAGCCAGAGCAAGAGAGAAGAGGAGATCAAAAAAGCAGGTCACCCCCCTTAACAATTACATATAGAGAAATCACAAAGACTTCGGTTATTTTCAATAGACAAAACCCAAAACCAATAGACACACCCAGCTTGTGTAAAGCCATTCCTGTATTACCAGTAGGAGAAATAACTCACAATATGAATATTAATTATTATGCTTTTTCCACCAACCAACTTCACATCTAAACTCAATTAATGCCATCAACAAATACATGTGGCACTCAGAGGACTCGAACCTAGGATACTCGCATCGAAATTCCGAGCACTTATGAATTACGCTATCGAGACAGTTAAGAAAATGTTAGGAAAATGTTAAGAAAATGTACGTGTTCAGTACTGAAATTCGTACCTTCTGGTCACATCAATGAAACAACTGTATAATATAAAAATAAAAGAACATCAATCATTGATGGTCGTTCTTAAAAAAAATAGAATTACACACAATACAAATAACTTGTGAGAGAGAGAGAGAGAGAGAGAGAGAGAGAGAGAGAGAGAGAGAGAGAGAGAGAGAGAGAGAGAGAGAGAGAGAGAGAGAGAGAGAGAGAGAGAGAGAGAGAGAGAGAGAGAGAGAGAGAGCCATGTAGTAGTGAGGCTCCAACATATATTAAAGCCCTTACAATGTACCTCGGGGGGGGGGGGGGGGGGGGGGCGGGGGGTGATCTCTTTTGGCCGGGAACACAATAAAGAAGTCCTGAATGGTGACTCCCTTTATCCCCCCCCCCCACCTACCCCCCGTCCCTCCCCCCCCCCACCTACCCCCCTTCCCTCCCCAGTCTCTGTCCTCCCCCCTCCCCCAGAAGTTGCTAACAAGAGAGGTAGGGTCCCACAAGACGTGAGGCCCCATACTGACAGAAGCCCATGTATATCTAATCTGTCTGTCTGTCTGTCTGTCTGTTTGTCTATCTGTCTAGCTACCTATCTATCTATTTAGCTACCTATCTATCTATCTATCTATCTATCTATATATATCTGTTTATCTACTTACCTATCTATCTATCTATCTATCTATCTATCTATCTATCTATATATATATATATATATATATATATATATATATATATATATATATATATATATATATATCTATCTGTTTATCTATCTACCTATCTATCTCTCTATCTATCATCTACGGAAGCCGCCAGGACTCAAACATTGCTACCTTGCTGGAGAAAGCCCCAGTGTGACTCTGCTGGAAGACATGGCTTGATTTACATAGATACACTGACCACACAGACCCTACGATCCCAGCGAGGTGGCCAGGACTTAATTCTAGTAGAGATAGCTAACCCGAGAATAAAGGACAGTGGAAGGAAAGGATAGCAAAGAAGACATAATATATACAGTAGGGTAAAATTCTCCGGTTGCTTCTCATACACTATCTGTAGTATTTATCATAATGGTATAATTATATTATGGGACAGATCCTCCTGCATTCCAAAAGGTAAGTTGACTATATACGACAACATTTCTCATGAAGACTAGCGCCATTGTTCGTTCTTATCCCCCTTAAGATGGTTCACTTTTTGGGAGATTTTTGCATGTATTCATTATTTTTCTAGTTTCCTCCCTAGACTTCCATCAAATTAAAAAAAAAAACATCCATTAGATCTCCCTTCTAAATTAATTTGTAAATTTTTCGGTAGAAAAATGTCCCGGCCGAAGGCCGTTTCTTCCAACATTACAGGCTCACTATCGTTCGCCAGGGAAAAAATCAACACCTAAATAGCACGAAAGGTCTAAATATTGACGACGAAATGGGGCGAAAGGTCTTAAAATCGACTAACTAATGGGGCAAACATCTTCACATCTGAAAACTAATGGGGCTAAACATGAGGGAGAAAGAAACAAATGAAACGAAAAGAACAAAGCGAGCCTTACTTATACTGTATATCATCGAAAACGTTATAATGTCAATATTGATAATCGTTTACCGTTTCCAGGTAGTTCATTCAACATTTATTATACACACAATTTGCCGAAATATACAGATGATTGTGGTATAATCGCTTCCAATCACTACAATATACAGATGATTGTGGTATAATCGCTTCCAATCACTACAATATACAGATGATTGTGGTATAATCGCTTCCAATCACTACAATATACAGATGATTGTGGTATAATCGCTTCCAATCACTACAATATACAGATGATTGTGGTATAATCGCTTCCAATCACTACAATATACAGATGATTGTGGTATAATCGCTTCCAATCACTACAATATACAGATGATTGTGGTATAATCGCTTCCAATCACTACAATATACAGATGATTGTGGTATAATCGCTTCCAATCACTACAATATACAGATGATTGTGGTATAATCGCTTCCAATCACTACAATATACAGATGATTGTGGTATAATCGCTTCCAATCACTACAATATACAGATGATTGTGGTATAATCGCTTCCAATCACTACAATATACAGATGATTTGTGGTATAATCGCTTCCAATCACTACAATATACAGATGATTGTGGTATAATCGCTTCCAATCACTACAATATACAGATGATTGTGGTATAATCGCTTCCAATCACTACAATATACAGATGATTGTGGTATAATCGCTTCCAATCACTACAATATACAGATGATTGTGGTATAATCGCTTCCAATCACTACAATATACAGATGATTGTGGTATAATCGCTTCCAATCACTACAATATACAGATGATTGTGGTATAATCGCATCCAATCACTACAATATACAGATGATTGTGGTATAATCGCATCCAATCACTACAATATACAGATGATTGTGGTATAATCGCTTCCAATCACTACAATATACAAATACTGTCTAGACATAGGAGAGGAACAAGGAAATAGAAATATGAGTCACAACCATCATATCTATCTATCTATCTATCTATCTATCTATCTCTCTCTCTATATATATATATATATATATTATAATAATAATTACTAACACTAGCCGTAATTGGGTAGGTGATGGCGGAGTCCAGACCCACCGACAACTAATTAAGCCTACTTCTAACTACCAGGCTATCCCCAACACTAATCAGCACCCCCTCAGACGACCCTGCATCACGGGTACCTCACTCTAGTGGTTCTTGAGGCAGGGACTCCAATTAGGCAGGTTGTCCACTCTGCCTAGGGGGTTATAGGACATCTTGGTGAGAGAGAGAGAGAGAGAGAGAGAGAGAGAGAGAGAGAGAGAGAGAGAGAGAGAGAGAGAGAGAGAGAGAGAGAGAGATAAATAGATGATAGCTAGAGAGAGAGAGAGAGAGATATATAAATAGATGACAGATAGAGAGATAAGAGATAGAGATAGAGATAGAGAGAGAGAGATAAATAGATAAGAGAGAGAGAGAGAGAGAGAGAGAGAGAGAGAGAGAGAGAGAGAGAGAGAGAGAGAGAGAGAGAGAGAGAGAGAGAGAGAGATGAGGAAATAATACCCCCCTCGCCACTCACTCGCTCTCTCGCTCTTGTTCTCCCTCTGCAAGTGGGTATTGGAAACCTCTGAATTGTTTTCCTGTCTAGTGGCTGGAAGAACAGAGAGAGAGAGAGAGAGAGAGAGAGAGAGAGAGAGAGAGAGAGAGAGAGAGAGAGAGAGAGAGAATGTGTGGGTGAGTATAGGAGCAAAAGCGAGGGATATATATATATACAGTATATATATATATATATATATATATATATATATATATATATATATATATTATATATATATATATATATTATATATATATATTATATATATATATATATATAAATTATATATATATATATATATATATATATATATATATATATAGTAATCTGAGTAGTACTATACAATTAATTTTAGCTTAGGAAACACCGCTCGGAGAATGAGGGTTGTGAGAAAGTAATGGAGGACATGAACAATGGCAAACATTATCAAGATAAACCATAACATGAAACACAATAAATGTCTTGAGGAAATCTATAAAATTACACAAAAGATTAACACTACAAGACACACGAACCAGTGGGTAGAGATAATGGTGGTGTAATGATTTAGGTGCTTATGTTCTGGGTGTGGTGTCCCGAGTTCGAATCCCGGGAGGACCATATGCTTTCATTAGTTTATTCAAGTACATAGGGGTTTGTAATTGATGAATAATGTTAAGAACGGGGTGTTACTTATTATGTATAACAAGACGTGAACATGTTATCAAGGAATGCTTCATATTACACACGTCTGGAGGAAATACAAAGTCAACCAAAATGGGAATTCAAAGATAATTACATATGAGGGAGAGTTTGAAATAATTACATATGAGGGAGAGTTTGAAATAATTACATATGAGGGAGAGTTTGAAATAATTATATACGAGGGAGAGTTTGAAATAATTATATACGAGGGAGAGTTTGAAATAATTACATATGAGGGAGAGTTTGAAATAATTACATATGAGGGAGAATTTGAAATAATTATATATGAGGGAGAGTTTGAAATAATTACATGAGGGAGAGTTTGAAATAATTACATGAGGGAGAGTTTGAAATAATTACATACGAGGGAGAGTTTGAAATAATTATATACGAGGGAGAGTTTGAAATAATTATATACGAGGGAGAGTTTGAAATAATTATATATGAGGGAGAGTTTGAAATAATTATATATGAGGGAGAGTTTGAAATAATTACATATGAGGGAGAGTTTGAAATAATTACATATGAGGGAGAGTTTGAAATAATTATATATGAGGGAGAGTTTGAAATAATTACATATGAGGGAGAGTTTGAAATAATTACATATGAGGGAGAGTTTGAAATAATTACATATGAGGGAGAGTTTGAAATAATTATATATGAGGGAGAGTTGAAATAATTACATATGAGGGAGAGTTTGAAATAATTATATATGAGGGAGAGTTTGAAATAATTACATATGAGGGAGAGTTTGAAATAATTATATACGAGGGAGAGTTTGAAATAATTACATATGAGGGAGAGTTTGAAATAATTATATATGAGGGAGAGTTTGAAATAATTACATATGAGGGAGAGTTTGAAATAATTATATATGAGGGAGAATTTGAAATAATTATATACGAGGGAGAGTTTGAAATAATTATATATGAGGGGGAGTTTGAAATAATTATATATGAGGGAGAGTTTGAAATAATTATATACGAGGGAGAGTTTGAAATAATTATATATGAGGGAGAGTTTGAAATAATTATATATGAGGGAGAGTTTGAAATAATTATATATGAGGGAGAGTTTGAAATAATTATATATGAGGGAGAGTTTGAAATAATTACATATGAGGGAGAGTTTGAAATAATTACATACGATTAGGAGTTTACTGTAAGAAAGGCGTAGGGGAAAGACATATACGAAAGGTAATATAAGGAGAAAGGTATAAGAGAATGATATAGGAGAGGTGTATAGGAAAAAGGTATAAGGGTGAGGTTTAGGAGAAAGGTATAAGAGAAAGGTAGAAGAGAAAGGTAGAAGAGAAAGGTAGAAGAGAAAGGTAGAAGAGAAAGGTAGAAGGGAATGGTAGAAGGGAAAGGTAGAAGAGAAAGGTAGAAGAGAAAGGTAGAAGAGAAAGGTAGAAGAGAAAGGTAGAAGAGAAAGGTAGAAGAGAAAGGTAGAAGAGAAAGGTATAAGAGAAAGGTATAAGAGAAAGGTATAAGAGAAAGGTATAAGAGAAAGGTATAAGAGAAAGGTAGAAGAGAAAGGTAGAAGAGAAAGGTAGAAGAGAAAGAATCCTAAGAGGTGGAGGAGGGGGAGGGGTGACTGAGGGGAGAGGAAGAGGAAAAATATAAACAAGGGGAAGGGAGAGAGAGAGAGAGAGAGAGAGAGAGAGAGAGAGAGAGAGAGAGAGAGAGAGAGAGAGAGAGAGTCAGAGTCAGCGCGTGAGAGCTATGAATCACCATATCTCCGAAAAATGTAAAGTACCCCTATCACCCCCCCCCCCCCTTTATAATTATTTGTCCTTCTTTATAACCAGAGTTGAATTTGCGGAAGAAGGCCCCACATTTGTGAGCACGACTGTACATGCGTGGTCAACATAGACAGTACATTACAGTATTTGCATGACGTGCAAATGCAACCATTAAGGGGGGGTTACCTGCTTTTTTTTCTCTCCTTTTCTCTCTGTATCTGGCTTGTATCCATTCGGCCCCATTCAGCCTACTGTTTTAAGAAGTTTATCCCCATTCAGGTGTCGATTTTTTCCTGGCGAGCGGTAGCGAGGCATCATATATTTATTTTTTATAATTTTTGACAGCAGGCTAAATTTGTACATTTTTCGATATAAAAATTTGTCCGGCGAAGCCGTATTTCTCCATACAATGCTGACTCGCTATCGCTCGCCAGGAAGAAATAGACACCTGGATGGGGATAAACGTCTTAAACCAGTAGGCTGAACTGGGGCCGAATTGATACAAGCCAGAGAGAGGAAGAGAGAAAAGGAGATAGAAAAAAGCAGGTTATCCACATTAAACACGTTTATCGCAAAACAAACAGTGTATAAATTATGTTGTGACTATTTTAGCAGCATTATTGGACCGGAGATGATTAATTACAGAGAGTTGTATAAGTAACAAATACCCAGCAAAATACTCGACGATTAATTATTAATTTCAGAACTATCGGTTTTCAGTAATTACCAGGATATCAAGATCACGGTAAAAGGTAAACAAACGTCCATAACTGTTAATTCAAGGTTATATACCGGTACTGCATATACTGTACACACACACACACACACACACACATATATATATATATATATATATATACCGGTATATATATATATATATATATATATATATATATATATATATATATATATGTATATATTATCACATGAATCATTTGAACTGTATATTCCTCTATATAATATACTGCGGTATAAATATAGATATACAAAGATAAATAAAACAATAAACAAATATGATACTTATAATGGAATGTACAGTCGGCCTAATAAGTCATGTCTCGGCACCAAGTATGTTTTGATCAATAATTGGTATCAGCAATATCTAAGCTTAATTTCTTCATATCGAGTAAAATAAATAAACATTTTCCGACACTTACCCACCCTATTCAACATCTGACAGACATTAATACAGCACAGAGCAAGCCAAACGTAATGACAGCTGGGACATGACTTATTAGCACGACCGTACTATAAGTCAAGACCCACTAAGTGTAACTCTGTCAAGACATACTGTAACTATCATTAGTATATCGACGACTGACGCAGTTATTACTTTAAGGGCAGATCTCCACTTAGGGATTTTTTTCTTGACCCCTTTCTCCCTCATGTTTAGCCCCATTGCTTTTGATATTATAAAATGTTTGCCCCATTAGTTTAGCGATTTTAAGAACTTTCACCCCATATTAAGACCTTTCGTGCCATTTAGGTGTCGATTTTATCCTGGCGAGCGATAGCGAGCCTGTAATTTAAGAGGAACCGGCCTTCGGCCGGGAAATTTTTCTACCGAAAAATTTACAAATTTATCTTGAAAGGGACTCAAGGGGGTGTAATTTTAAGGTTGATGGAAGTCTAGTGAACAAACTAAATACCTCCCCTTAAGGGGCCCACCTCGCTTGTTTCTCTTTCTCTCGCTCTCTCTTTGGCTTGTATCCATTCGGCCCCATTCAGCCTACTGTTTTAAGACGTTACTCACTCTCTCTCTCTCTCTCTCTCTCTCTCCATTTAGCGTGCCTCTAGCCTCAGCAGTTTTATCGTCAGACTGGTTCTGAATCTATAGGGGTCCCACTCAGACCCTCACAAAAATCCCCACCTCAATGTAACCACAGAGTTCTAATAAATATGACTATATTTATACACTATATGTATACGTGTATCCTGCACATGATTATTATTATTATTATTATTATTATTATTTATATTATTTTAACTAAAGTAATAATTTACATATTTTTTGTTCTGTTTTTCATATGTGTTATATAAAACAGTTATTACATATAATGATAGTCAAAGCCCTAGTAATAAATCAGCATAGCGGTACAATATTTAAACTGCACTGAAATAAAAAAAAAAATCTAATATATAATAAAAAAGACTATGCATTTTACTGCTCGAGTTACGCTAATCTCCTTCACAACCAACAACAAAGAAATTAAAAGGTAAAAAGTAAAAAAAGAAGGTAAACAATAAAAGTAAAAAGGTCGCGCTGTGAATGACCGGGAGAAAAAAAAATGGGGCAAAACAAAAATGGTATGGTAATTTATGAGGGTGATCGCTCGCTAGGCAATATTGAAACGGGGCGAGGTAAATCCGTAGACTGTTATGCTTCAACAATTGCATATACCCAATCCATATGCAGCATACTATTATATACAGAGAGAGAGAGAGAGAGAGAGAGAGAGAGAGAGAGAGAGAGAGAGAGAGAGAGAGAGAGAGAGAGAGAGAGACAGAGAGAGAGACAGAGAGAGAGAGAGAGAGAGAGAGAGAGACAGAGACAGAGACAGAGACAGAGAGAGACCTGTACACATCCCACTCCTTTATCATCGGAGCAAGTCCATAAAATGACCCAAAATATACCACTACAGTTTCAATAACATTCAAGAGCTATTAACCCTTTGAGTACCAGCGACGTGTGTTATACTATAAGTCTAGCTATATTAACCCTTTGAGTACCAGCGACGTGTGTTATACTATAAGTCTAGCTATATTAACCCTTTGAGTACCAGCGACGTGTGTTATACTATAAGTCTAGCTATATTAACCCTTTGAGTACCAGCGACGTGTGTTATACTATAAGTCTAGCTATATTAACCCTTTGAGTACCAGCGACGTGTGTTATACTATAAGTCTAGCTATATTAACCCTTTGAGTACCAGCGACGTGTGTTATACTATAATTCTAGCTATATTAACCCTTTGAGTACCAGCGACGTGTGTTATATACTATAATTCTAGCTATATTAACCCTTTGAGTACCAGCGACGTGTGTTATACTATAATTCTAGCTATATTAACCCTTTGAGTACCAGCGACGTGTGTTATACTATAATTCTAGCTATTATCCCCTTTGAGTACCAGCGACGTGTGTTATACTATAATTCTAGCTATATTAACCCTTTGAGTACCAGCGACGTGTGTTATACTATAATTCTAGCTATATTGACCCTTTGAGTACCAGCGACGTGTGTTATACTATAATTCTAGCTATATTGACCCTTTGAGTACCAGCGACGTGTGTTATACTATAATTCTAGCTATATTAACCCTTTGAGTACCAGCGACGTGTGTTATACTATAATTCTAGCTATATTGACCCTTTGAGTACCAGCGACGTGTGTTATACTATAATTCTAGCTATATTAACCCTTTGAGTACCAGCGACGTGTGTTATACTATAAGTCTAGCTATATTTAGACGATATTATGCAGCTTAGGAAAGATGTGTGGTAGCTTAATGGGCTGGTTGAGATAGTTTGAAGCCTCATTATTGCTAGAGGTCCTTCCTAAGCTGAATAAAAATCGTCTAATAGTTGCCAGAATATGACGCAAAGGAAAAGGACTGAACGGGTTAGACACCTTTGAACTTGACTGTGCAGGAGAAAAGGACTGAACGGGTTAGACACCTTTGAACTTGACTGTGCAGGAGAAAAGGACTGAACGGGTTAGACACCTTTGAACTTGACTGTGCAGGAGAAAAGGACTGAACGGGTTAGACACCTTTGAACTTGACTTTTTTTTTTTTTTTTTTTTTTTTTTTTCTATGTGATTGAGGGAGGCAAAAGGCATAACTGCCTATAGCGAGTGCCTCCCCCATAGTTGAAAGAGTGACTGCCAAAATCAAGGGACGTTCGAGCCAAAATGCCTGGACACACGGAGTTTGAAGCAATTTAAGTCATAGGAAGAGGGAAAGACTGATTCTGGGAGAGAGTTCCAGAGCTCAGATGTTGAGTAGAAGAAAGTTTGAGAGTAACGTTTCACTCTTGGGTTGGAGAGTTGCACAGAGTAGGGGTGGGATTGAGTGGGATTGAGTGGGATTGTGCAGGAGCAAAGGATGAAACTGCTCCAGATGACGATATTTTTTTTCCTGCTACGGCAGTTTTATTCAATTTAAGGGGGGCTGGTTCACTTGTATTCAATTTAAGGGGGGCTGGTTCACTTGTATTCAATTTAAGGGGGGCTGGTTCACTTTTATTCAATTTAAGGGGGGCTGGTTCACTTTTATTCAATTTAAGGGGGCTGGTTCACTTTTATTCAATTTAAGGGGGGCTGGTTCACTTTTATTCAATTTAAGGGGGGCTGGTTCACTTTTATTCAATTTAAGGGGGGCTGGTTCACTTTTATTCAATTTAAGGGGGGCTGGTTCACTTGTATTCAATTTAAGGGGGGCTGGTTCACTTTTATTCAATTTAAGGGGGGCTGGTTCACTTTTATTCAATTTAAGGGGGGCTGGTTCACTTGTATTCAATTTAAGGGGGGCTGGTTCACTTTTATTCAATTTAAGGGGGGCTGGTTCACTTTTTGGTCGATTTTTTCATCTATTAATTATTTTTCTAGTTTCCTCCCTAGACCTCCATCAAACTTTAAAAAAAAAACATCCATTAGGTCACCGTTCTAGATTAATTTGTACATTTTTCGGTAGAAAAATGTCCCGGCCGAAGGCCACTTCTTCCAAAATTACAGGCTCACTATCGTTCGCCAGGAAAAATATCGACACCTAAAGCGTATGAAAGGTCATACTATTTACAAGGAAATGGGGCGGAAGGTCTTAAAATCAACAAACTAATGGGGCAAACATCTTAAAATCTGAAAACTAATGGGGCTAAACGTGAGGGAGAAGAGGATCAAGAAAAACTACCCCTCTCCCCTTAGGAAGAACCTTGAGGAATATACGGGAATCAAATGTTCAATAACCATCTGACATTTAAGGGGAGGTTTCTAGTTTGTTTCCTACTCCTCCAGCAATCTTAAAATTTCACCCCCTTGACCCCCTTTCAAGATAAATTTGTAAATTTTTCGGTAGAAAAATGTCCGGCCGACGGCCGATTACTCCTAAATTACAGGCTCGCTATCGCTCGCTAGGATAAAATCGACACCTAAATGGCACGTAAGGTCTTAAAATTGACAGAATGGGGCGGAAATTCTTAAAAATCACCAAACTAATGGGGCAAACGTCTTAAAATCTCAGAAGCAATGGGGCTAGACATGAGGGAGAAAGGGGTCATGAAAAAACTCCCTGAAGTGGAAATCTCCCCTTAACTCTTTCAACACGGTGTCCTAAATTTCGTCTTAAGCCGGTATCGCACGAGCGCTTTTTCCCTCAACATTTATCCTCAACACTGGTCTGGCAGCTTATGAGGTCAACATTTAGATTATTTCGGTCACCTAAGTTCATCTAGCAACAGTCTAGTTTCCGATACCAGTGCAAAATATTCCAGATATGTTGCCAGAAAAATGTTGGGTCATCGAATGTTGACTATAAAAGCTCTCGTGTGATACCGGTTTTATCCAGAGTTTCATTAGACGATTTTCTTTAGCTTATAATCTACCTCTAAAGTTTAAGGGGGGTGACCTGCTTTTTGTTATTTCTGTCATTTTCTCTCTTTCTCTGGCTTGTATCCATTCGGCCCCATTCAGCCAACTATTTTAAGACGTTTATCCCCATCTAGGTGTCGATTTCTTCCTGGCGAGCGATAGCGAGCCAGCATTATATGAAGAAATCCGGCTTCGCCGGAGAAATTTTTCTATCGAAAAATGTACAAATTTAGCCTGCTGTGGAAACAAAAATAAAAAATATGCTGGCTCGCTACCGCTCACCAGTAAAAAATTGACACCTGGATGGGGATAAACGTCTTAAAACAGTAGGCTGAATGGGGCCGAATGGATACAAGCCAGAGAAAGAGCGAAAAGGACAGAAATAACAAAAAGCAGGTCACCCCCCTTAAAGAGGTTAGTTACGTTAATACAATCTCAATATACCATAATTATGAGAAACATGGCCCGGCTTAAGGGGAGATCTCCACTTGAGGGATTTTTTTCTTGACCCCTTTCTCCCTCATGTTTAGCCCTATTGCTTTTGATATTATAAAACGTTTGCCCCATTAGTTTAGCAATTTTAAGAACTTTCACCCCATATTAAGGCCTTTCATGCCATTCAGGTGTCGAATTTATCCTGGCGAGCGATA
The DNA here is from genome assembly GCA_032716605.1 of Paralithodes platypus. NCBI lineage: Eukaryota > Metazoa > Arthropoda > Malacostraca > Decapoda > Lithodidae > Paralithodes > Paralithodes platypus. Next base: position 43,608,943 of record CM064510.1, read on the forward strand.
GCGAGCCTGTAATTTAAGAGGAATCGGCCTTCGGCCGGGACATTTTTCTACCGAAAAATGTACAAATTTATCTTGAAAGGGACTCAAGGGGGTGTAATTTTAAGCTTGATGGAGGTCTAGGGAACAAACTAAATACCTCCCCTTAACCCTTAAGGGGGTAGTTAGTGCCTGGTTTCTGGTCTATAGATCTTACATATTTTATATATATTTTTGATTTTCCTCCAGCAAGCTTAGAAAAACACCCCCTAGACCACCTTTCAAGATAAATTTGTAAATTTTTCGGTAGGAAAATGTCCCGGCAGAAGGCCGGTTCCTTCTAAAATTAGAGGCTCGCTATCGCTTGTCAGGAAAAATCGACACCTAAATGGCACGAAAGGTCTTAATTGACAAAAAAAAAAAAAAAATTAGGCGAAAGGTCTCCAAATCTCCAAATTAACGGAACGAACGTCTTAAAACCTCAAAACTAATATGCTAAACATGAGGGAGAAGGGGGTCCAGAAAAAGCGAGTAGTCTACCCCCTTCAACTAAATCATCGTCTATAATGTTAGTCAGAATAAATAGGACCACCAAAGAGTGTCACCTCCCACATAATGTAGTTAAGGGCAGATCTCCACTTGAGGGATTTTTTTCTTGACCCCTTTCTCCCTCATGTTTAGCCCCATTGCTTTTGATATTATAAAACGTTTGCCCCATTAGTTTAGCGATTTAAAAAACTTTCACCCCATATTAAGACCTTTCGTGCCATTCAGGTGTCGATTTTATCGTGGCGAGCGATAGCGAGCCTGTAATTTGAGAGGAACCGGCCTTTGGCCGGGACATTTTTCTACCGAAAAATGTACAAATTTATCTTGAGAGGGGGTCAAGGGGGTGACATTTTTAGATTGCTGGAGGAGTAGGAAACAAACTAAAAACCTCCCCTTAACCCGTACAGTACCGGTGACGTCCCTTTATCATATTCTGGCAACTATCAGATGCGTATATTCAGCTTAGGAAGGACCTCTAGTAATAAGGCTTCAAACTATCTCAACCAACCCTTTTAACTACCACAGATCCCTCCTAAGCTGCATAATGTCGTCGAAAATTAGCTTGCATAAAACCTAACACACGTCGCTGGTACTCGAAGGGTTACCAAAAGCGTCTGGAAGTTGCAAAAGTTAATTAACCCTTTTGTACCGGCGATGTCTTTTACCTTTCATTCTAGTTATATTTAGACCATGTTGTGCAGCTTAAGAAGGATCTGTGGTAGTCAAAAAGGGCTAAGTGAGATAGTTCGAAGCCTTTGAACTGCTAGAGGTCCTTCTTAACCCTCTCCGACATATGACGCGATTTTGAGCCTATTGGGGATACTTTAAAGCCTTTGTTACCATCAGGGATATTTCGAAACCTTTAGTTTAGTTACTTCATCCTCTGCAGTTGTCTTTGAGTTAGCTGTGGGCAGAAAACTAATTTTGGAGAGGTAATTATAAGAGTGAGAGAACTCTATTTCTTATTGCTAATCTGGCAACGTCTGCGTCATAAATGCGTGAAAGGGTTAAACTGGATAAAATCGTCTAACAGCGGCCAGAATAAATGTAAAAGGACGGCCCCGGCATTGCACGGGTTAACCCCTTCTGTACCGGTGATGTACTTTGCATTATAGTCTGGCCACTGTTAGACGATTGTGTTAGGCTTCGGAAGGACGCTGACCCGTTTAAAGGCTACAGACTACGGTATCCCAATTACTCCTTTTAGCTGCCACATATCTTTCCTAAGCTTAAGGGGAGGCAGACCATTTTTTCTGGACCCCCTTCTCCCTAATGTTTAGCCCCACTAGTTTTGAGATTATAAGACGTTCGGCTTATTAGTTTGGCGATTTTAACACCTTCTGCCCCATTTCGTTGTCAATTTTAATACCTTTCGTGCCATTTAGGTGTCGATTATTTCCTGGCGAGCGATAGCGAGCCTGCAATTTTAAGAAGAATCGGCCTTCGGCCAGGACATTTTTCTACCGAAAAATTTACAAAATTTATCTTGAAGGGGGGTCTAGGGGGTGTTTTTCTAAGCTTGATGGAGGTCTAGGGAGGAAACTAAAAAAACAAAATATGAATAAATGAATTAATAGACCAAACAAACGGTCTGCCTCCCATTAACAAAATCGTCTAAATGTAGCTGAAATAAACCAAAAAGACGTCGTCGGTACAGAAGGGGTTAAGCAAGGCCAGGGAGAGGGTTACATGCAAAGGTGATAATGTTCGATAATTGCGAATATGCTATACTCCATTGCCTATGATCATTCTAATATGCTATACTCCATTGACTATGATCATTCTAATATGCTATACTCCATTGACTATGATCATTCTAATATGCTATACTCCATTGACTATGATCATTCTAATATGCTATACTCCCTTGACTATGATCATTCTAATATGCTATACTCCCTTGACTATGATCATTCTAATATGCTATACTCCATTGACTATGATCATTCTAATATGCTATACTCCCTTGACTATGATCATTCTAATATGCTATACTCCATTGACTATGATCATTCTAATATGCTATACTCCATTGACTATGATCATTCTAATATGCTATACTCCCTTGACTATGATCATTCTAATATGCTATACTCCCTTGACTATGATCATTCTAATATGCTATACTCCATTGACTATGATCATTCTAATATGCTATACTCCCTTGACTATGATCATTCTAATATGCTATACTCCATTGACTATGATCATTCTAATATGCTATACTCCATTGACTATGATCATTCTAATGTATATAGTATTTAAGGGGGGTGACCTGCTTTTTTTCTCTCTTTCTCTGGCTTGTATCCATTCGGCCCCATTCAGCCTACTGTTTTAAGACGTTTATCCCCATCCAGGTGCCGATTTCTTCCTGGCGAGCGATAGCGAGCCAGCATTTTATTGAGAAATCCGGCTTTGCCGGATACATTTTTCTATCGAAAAATGTACAAATTTAGCCTGCTGTCAAAAACATTTAAACAAATATGCTGGCTCGCTACCGCTCGCCGGGAAAAAATCAACACCTGACTTCTTAAAACAGTAGGCTGAATGGGGCCGAATGGATACAAACCAGAGAGAGAAGGAGAGAGAGAGAAAACAAAAAACGAGGTTGGCTCTCTTAAAGAAAACCCCGTTCTTAACATGTATCATCCATTACAAACCCCAATGTACTTGAATAAACTAATGAAAGCATATGGTCCTCCCGGGATTCGAACTCGGGGCATAGTATAATATGTACAGGGGTCATGATTGTGGCATAACAGTTAGGCCACAATTGTTACCCCTGAACTTCCTATAACTCCAAAAGGGCTAGACCAAATGGGGTGGAAAGAGGTCAGAGGTCACGATTTCTGGCCCACTAGTGATAAATGAAGCGTAGGAAATATTACAAGAAAGATACGGGTAGAGGAATACACCAATTAACAATAATAAATAAAATAATACTAATAATAATAATAATAATAATAATAATAAAAATATAAATAATAATAATAAACACAAAAATACTACTAATAAAAATAATAGTAATAATAATAATAATAATAATAATAAAAAAAATAATAGTAATAATAATAATAATAATAATAAAAATAATAAAAATAATAGTAATAATAATAATAATAATAACAAATAATAATAGTAATTTCGTAATAATAGTACTAATAATAGTAAAAATATATAAGTAAAACTATAAAACCATATAAGACTCATAAAATACTCCAGAGAAGAAGACATTTTGTTGCGTGTGGGTTTCCGTGGTGTAGTGGTTGAGGTGAGGGTCCACTGTTGATCTGTTGATGATGTTCTTGGTGGTGAGTCACTGTTACTGTTACTGGCACTGGCACAACGGTATACTGTTGAGCGGGAGGAGGGGGGCGAGAGGGGGGAGGGGAGGGGGGCACAGTTGGAGAGGCGCACTGTAACGGAGGGGGTTGTGGGGGGTGGGGGTGGAATGGGGGCCAAGGTAGATGGTGGGTAGACAGATAGTAGAGAGATGAAGTAAATAGACAGATATATAGACGAACAGGTGAGTAGATAGGTAGATAACCTGACAAATAATATAGAGATAACATATACAGACGAACACATTATGCAAACAGGTAGGTAGATTGATAGGTAGATTGATAGATAGCTTGACATAAAAGGTTGACAGATTAGCAACTAGTTATATAGATGCAGAAAGAAAGAAGCTGATGAAAGATATGCAGAAAATTACTCCAAGATCTTCCACAGACCTATCAGAACTAAACCTACATATTATAACCTCGAACTGAAACAAAAGAGGGAGAGTGAGTGAGTAGCAAGAATCAAAGAGACAGAGATAGAGGGAAGGCAGCAAGCACGAACAACACAAACCACACACACACACACGCACCTACACCTCCATTAACAAGACGATAATGCAAACACAAGAGAGAGAGAGTGAGAAAGTGAGCGAGAGTTAGAGAGAGAAGGAAGCCAGGGAGGGCGGAGGTACTCTTGGAGAATCTTGGGAGCCGACTGCCAAAGCCGAGCGACGGGGGGCGGGGCGGAGGCAGACGAGGGGGGCGGAGCTACGGAGAAAATCAGTAGTGGGGGGCGGAGCGGAGGCGTGGCGCAGGGGTTACAGGCAGGAAGGGGCGGGCCAAAGTCAAGCGCGAATGAGAGAGAGAGAGAGAGAGAGAGAGAGTAGGGACTATGAATGTGCCAAAGAGAAAATAAATATAATAATAATAAATAAACTTGGAACAAATCTAAACAACAAGACAGCAAAGAAATGCAACGAATAAGTAGAAACGAAGGAATACATATAATTATTGAAAAGATAAATTATAAAATGTTACATAACAGAAAATAGAAACACAAATACAAATACAAAGCTATGATACACAAATAGAACGAGGGAGTACAATAATAAACACACATTACATATAGAAAACGTTAATATACAGTACCGTATATGGACGATATGAATCTTAAGGGAAACTAGCGTTTTTGGGGGGTCTATTAATTTATTTATTCCTATATTTCTTAGTTTTCTCGCTCGACCTCCATCAAGCTTAGAAACACCCCCTAGACCCACCTTCAAGATGAATTTGTAAATTTTTCGATAGAAAAATGTCCCGGCCGAAGGCCGCTTCCTCTTAAAATTTCAGGCTCTCTATCGCTCGCCAGGAAAAAATCGACACCTAAATGGCACGAAAGGCCTTAAAATTGACATTGAAATGGGGTGAAAGGTATTAAAATCGCCAAACTAATGGACCGAACGTCATAAAATCTCACAACTAGTGGGGCTAAACATTAGGGAGAAGGGGGTCCAGAAAAACGGCCTGCCTCCCCTTAACCAGAGAAAGCAAATACTTGTCATAACATAAGACGGACGAACTGGGACAACAACAACAACAACAACAACAACAACAACACAGAACACAAGACCCAAGTGTTATGAGTACCAGCGACGTGTGTTATTTTGAGTACCAGCGACGTGTGTTATTTTGAGTACCAGCGACGTGTGTTATTTTGAGTACCAGCGACGTGTGTTATTTTGAGTACCAGCAACGTGTGTTATTTTGAGTACCAGCGACGTGTGTTATTTTGAGTACCAGCGACGGGTGTTATTTTGAGTACCAGCGACGGGTGTTATTTTGAGTACCAGCGACGGGTGTTATTTTGAGTACCAGCGACCTGTGTTATTTTGAGTACCAGCGACGTGTGTTATTTTGTGTACCAGCGACGTGTGTTATTTTGAGTACCAGCGACGTGTTATTTTTCATTCTAGCTATACTTAAACGATGTTAGGCAGCTTGGGAAGGATCTGTGATAGTTAAAAGGGTTGGTTGAGATAGTTTAAAGCCTTTATATTGCTAGAGGCCCTTCCTAAACTGAATAAAGTCTTCTAAAACAAAACAAAATAGAAACAAATAGGAAAACTGGGGATCGGGCCTGAGTAAATAGATAGATAGATAGATAGAACAGTGGTCACAATATGATAGAAAGGCCGGCCCTGGTACCGAATGGGATAGACAGACACAAACAACAAAGGCGGATAGGTTAACCCTTTCAATATCACATTTGTACACGTCAACCTGGCTATCAGTAGACGATTGTATGCAATTAGAAAGGATCTCTAGGAATCAAAGGGATAAAGGCTATTTAAGCGGGGATGGTTCACTGTTTGGGCAATATTTGCATGTATTCGTTATTTTTCTAGTTTCCTCCCTAGACCTCCATCAAATTAAAAAAAAAAAAACAAAAAAAAAACATCCATTAGATCCCCCTTCTAGATTAATTTGTAAATTTTTCGGTAGAAAAATATCCCGGCCGAAGGCCGGTTCTTCCAACATTACAGGCTCACTATCGTTCGCCAGGGAATAAATCGACACCTAAATAGCACGAAAGGTCTACATATTGACGAATGAATGGGGCGAAAGGTCTTAAAATCGACTAAATAATGGGGCAAACATCTTAACATCTCAAAACTAATGGGGCTAAACATGAGGGAGAAAGTGGTCCAGAAAAGTGGCCCATCCCCCCTTAAATCAAGTCCCTAGCTCCACACATCCTTCCTAAACTGAATACAATCGTCTAATAATATCCAAAATACGGATCACACGCGGCATAATTGACCACTTACGAGTTTCAGGCTATAGGGAAGTAGTGAGTTTTACATTGATATTTAGCAGAATTACCAGCTCAAATGCGGTTGTAGTACATTTATCAATACATGCAACTAAATTCATCATACGTTTTATCCATTAGACATCTACTTTATTATTGTATTGCTGTTTAATACCGATGTTTACGGCACCAACTTCCTTATATGCCTCAAACTCGCTAGCGGTCAATTCTCAACAGATTAAAACAGAAGAGATCACCCAAATAATAATAGATTTAAGATGTATGAAAAGAAAATATATGCCTATAAATAACGAGATGTGAGTGTATGGAAATAAAAGCCGCCGAATTAACGTACAATGAGGATATAATCATTAGCAGACGAGACCAACAGAGAAGAGAGAGAGAGATTTACATAGATACACTGGCCACACAGACCTTACGATCCAAACGAGGTGGTCGGGACTTAATTCTAGTAGAGATGTCATATCCGATAGAAAAGGAAAGTTGAAGGAAAGGATAGAACAAGAGAGAGAGAGAGAGAGAGAGAGAGAGAGAGAGAGAGAGAGAGAGAGAGAGAGAGAGAGAGAGAGAGAGAGAGAGAGAGAGAAGGGCTTTAAAGGAGACGGTAATAGATGAAAGGAGACGGGCGCAGACAGACAAAGGCATAAGCAACAACGGGAGGCATACACCACAATGGAAGGCATACAAAGAAAACGGAAGGCATACAAAGAAAACGGAAGGCATACAAAGAAAACAGAAGGCATAGCAAACAATGGCAAGCAGACAGAATAACAGAGCGGGCGTTAAGGGGTGGGTGGTATACGGTTTTCTGGACCACTTTCTCCCTCAGGTTTAGTCCCATTAGTTTTCAGATGCTAAGATGTTTGCCCCATTAGTTAGTCGATATTAAGACCTTTCGCCCCATTTCTTCTTCAATATTTAGACCTTTCGTGCTATTTAGGTGTCGATTTTTTCCCTGGCGAACGATAGTGAGCCTGTAATGTTGGAAGAAGCGGCCTTCGGCCGGGACATTTTTCTACCGAAAAATGTACAAATAAATCTAGAAGGGGGATCTAATGGATGTTTTTTTTTAATTTGATGGAGGTCTAGGGAGGAAACTAGAACAAATAATGAATACATGCAAAAATCGCCCAAAAAGTGAACCATCCCCCCTTAACACACACACACACACACACACACACACACACACATACACCCACCCACAACGGAAAGCATTCACCAGCCTCCAGTGTGGATTCAAACTCCAGACTAATGGATTCTTCTGGGGTAGCATAACAATAAGGATATAATGAAGGAGAGGTTTTTGGGGTGTTTTTTTTCTTTCTGGACCGCCTTCTCCCTCCTTTTAACCCGTACAGAACCAGTGACGTCACTTTCATTATAGTCTGGCAACTAGTACACGATTGTATTCAGCTTAGGAAGGACCTCTAGCAACAATAAGGCTTCAGAATATCTCAACCAACCCTTTTAAGGGGAGGTTTTTAGTTTTCCCTAGACTTCCATTAAACTTAAAATTACACCCCCTTGAGCCCTTTTCAAGATAAATTTGTACATTTTTCGGTAGAAAATGTCCCTGCCGAAGGCCGGTTGCTCTTAAATTACAGGCTCGCTATCGCTCGCCAGGAAAAAATAGACACCTAAATGGCACGGAAGGTCTTAAAATTGACAGAAATGGGGCGAAAATTCTTAAAATCGCCAAACTAGTGGGGGCGAACGTCTTCAAATGTCAAAAGCAATGGGGTTAAACATGAGGGAGAAAGGGGTCAAGAAAAAAATCCCTGAAGTGGAAATCTCCCCTTAACTACCACAGATCCTTCCCAAGCTGCATAATATCGTCTAAATATAGGCTAGCTAGCATACAATATACCACACGTCGCTGGTACTGAGAGGGTTAACCACTTCGGTACCATGACGTATTTTGAACTTTGATTCTGGCTAACATTAGACGATTTTAAGCAGTTTAAGAAGGAGCTATGTTACTGAGAGGTATGTTACTGAGAGGGTATGTTACTGAGAGGGTATGTTACTGAGAGGGTATGTTACTGAGAGGGTATGTTACTGAGAGGGTATGTTACTGAGAGGGTATGTTACTGAGAGGGTATGTTACTGAGAGGGTATATTACTGAGAGGGTATATTACTGAGAGGGTATATTACTGAGAGGGTATATTACTGAGAGGGTATATTACTGGTAGGGTATATTACTGAGAGGGTATGTTACTGAGAGGGTATATTACTGAGAGGGTATATTACTGAGAGGGTATGTTACTGAGAGGGTATATTACTGATGTGACGCATGTCCAGTGTGAGCATGCTGTACAGAACGCCTAGTCATGCCCCACTCTCGCTAGGATCGTCAGGGCAGGAACTTTGGCTGTAGTCTATGTAGAGTTTCCTAACTTAGTTCATGTGAGCCGTTGTACTATAAGTAATATGAATATGTATTTTGTTTTCATCTGAGTCAACGAGTTCTATTTTATATCATTAGTTATAAGTATTGTGTGTAAAACTTATTTGTAATGATGGGAGAAGCGGCAGCCACAGTTGGGGGTCAGTGGGTGCGCCATGCGGGAGGTGGGCCTAACTCACTAGCACTCCCCCCCCCCTCCCCCCTCCCCTCAGTGCTAGGAAAGCCTTTGTCTATCCCAGAGGAGAGAGAGAAATTACGTAATGATTGTCAGTGGGCGGTCCTTAGTAGTTCACGTTGGGCTCACTAGAGGGCCGAGTATAAAAAGGGAAGTCTAGCCATTTTTTGATCAGAACTCATTAGGCAGAGCGACTTCTCATTTCCCTTGCTAACTATATATATTCTTCTGACTGATGTGAACTTTCTCTACTACCTTACATTCTTATCTCCTCTTTTCCCTACCCTTTTTAACTTCCATGGTCCCGTTGGTGCAGAGCTAGTCAGCCAACGTATTATCGCTTGAGTTCTCATGAGATACATGCCTATTAGATAGCCTATTTTGGAAGGGTTAACTTAGAATAGGATTGATTTATGTTTGTTGCACTTGTCTATGCATTTCCCTGTGTGTTATTATTATTATTCCTGGTTTCTGCTAGTCTAGGTAATGCTAGACTGGGGTAAGGCTTTTCTGTGTTACGAGTTGTTGTTTGATGCAGTGGTTTTTTAAGCGATAAACCTGCATACTCGTTTCGGTTCAGTGAAAGCCTAGGTTGTCTTCGCGGCTGACTGTGTTGAGTTAATAATTTACAGTGCGTGAGGGCAAGAGCCTAACCACCCTTTATTTTATTAACAGCTTGTTTTTACTTTGTCAAGGAGCCGGGGGAAAACCAGATACAAGGGATCTGGATTTCTCAAAGTGCACTTGTTAGTGTTAACGTAATACTTTAAACAGTTGTGAGGACTTCGCTAGGATACGAGCCGTTTTTTGCTCAGTCACTGCTACCTTTTGCCCACAGTACCCCAGCTAGACTTTACTCGATTAGTAGATACAGAATAGTATTGAAGCTTTCCTTATGTATGATATTGTTTATGCACTATTGATTTCATGTGTTGCAAGCTTGGCTACTTTAGCGATTAGTGGCCCACGAGCACAATCCGAGTAGGCTATTGCCGTTGCATTGCGGAGTACTTCTTTTTAATGTTTGCCATTTACTATTGCATATTCTTTTAATTATTCTTATGCCAATTTAAAACTGTAATAGTATTTAATTGCCAGTGTTTTTCTTATTGAATTACTGTTCAAAATCCGATACGTACTTCTTACGAGCATCCGAGAAGCATCTAACTTTTTTCAGAAGATTCCTTGCTCGATGCTTAAGGACTATTAATTAACGTAACGTAATAGTGCCGATCCGAAGTAGAGGGTGGAGGACTTCTTAAGTTCTTAGTCAAGGGTGGATTACTTCGGCTTCGGCCAACACTATTCTTTGGTGTTGTTGTTTCTTACTTCTTTGTTTTATTGTTGACCAGACTAGAGAATTCCTGTCTCTTTATTAGTGTGTTGTTGAATACTAGTATCGAGTCCTTGTATACCCCGTTATAGCAGATTGAAACTCTGGAGGGTATTGGTGTTTTTTGTTCGGCTGGCAGTACTCAGGGGTTGGGATCGTGTGTTTCCGTTGTGGCAGCGAGCCGTATTAGAGTCCTGATTGAGAGCCCTTGTGTACCCGAGTGCCAGGTCGTAACAAATGGCGACCTTGCTTAGGATTTTGTGAACAGTATAAATTTTTGCAGAGTTGTACAACATTTGTTTGTTTGTATTTTAGCGTGCATATTGAAGAATATTTGTTTTTGTATGGCAATTAGTAAAGCATTTAAGAGACTCCAGTTAATTTAGTAATTAGTGCTTGCATAGGAAGTTAAACACTTTTGTCTCGAGAATTTTTTTGTGGACTTCAGTATGTCGTGCATTAGCACTGACGATGAGCGAGAGATGCCATTTGAAGGTGTGCCGTTAGAAACCAGTGAGGAGGATGCTAGAGTTTTTGTGAGTAAGCGGTCCCACGTGACGGAGGAGAGGCTGACTGGGGTGGATGTTTGTGGCTTGCACCTGATAGCCAAGGTTTTGGGAATTTCCAATGTAGTAGGGATGTCCAAGGGGGAGCTGATTTCCTGGGTGTTGCGTGGGCGACAAGGGGTTTCGGAGGAGAGGGCGTTTGGGGGGGTTCCTCCCCAGATCCCCTCTCACTCGACTCCCACAGTGCCGTCCACTCAGTTACCGGAGGTTAGCACTCTCCCACAGAGGGATGAGAATTGGCAGATTGGAGTGCCCTCGGGTGGTGCACATGGTGGTTCCCCAGTTTTTGCCCACCCTCCTTCAGTAGTGGCAGCTCCCTCTTCCTGTCTGTCTCCAGATATGGTATTTAGACTTGAGCTTGCTAAGATTGAGGCTAGGAAGCAGGAGGATGAGACCAGGAGGCATGAAAAAGAGACCAGGAGGCAGGAGGATGAGACGAGGACGCATGAGATTGAGGTTAGGAGGCATGAGGCTGAGCTTAAGTACGACTCGGAGAAATATTGTGCTAAATTAGATTTAGATAAGTCTCGTGCAGAGTCGACAGGGGCTTGGATGGGCCGTGAGGGCCAAGTAAGAGAACAGTCCTTGGCCCAATTAGTCAAATTGGTGCCGGTATTTAGTGAAACTGAAGTCACAGAATTTTTTAATCGTTTTGAGAAGAAATGTAGGGAGCATAATTGGCCTGAAGAGAAGTGGGCAGCTCTAGTCTCCTCAAGACTTACGGGTAAGGGTCTGAAGGCTTATGATGCACTGCCTTTAGAGTCTTGCATTGACTACCCAGAATTGAAGAGAGCTGTCCTACGGGGCATACGAGTTGCAACCGGAAAACATATCGATTGAAGTTTCGGCGGTGTTACAAAGACTAGGGAGGTGACCTTTCTTGAACATGCCCGGGACATTAAAAGATGCACTTAAAAACTGGACACGTTCTGAGAAAGCTGAGACGGCCGAACAGTTGACTGAGCTGTTTCTGCTCGAGCAGTTTTATAAGTGTACTGGTGCAGAAATGACTTTAACTATTAAAGAAAAGAACCCAAAAACTCTACAGGAGGCAGCTGAGATGGCTGACCTCCGGCTATCACTAATTCGTGGGTGCGGGTCTGCCCAGCGTAGTGAGGCAGGTAACAAGGGGCGTGACGCCCCACCCCCCCGAGTTAGTGATATACCTTATGCAAACAAGTACAAGAGCCATGATACCAAGACTGACCACAAGACTAGCACCGTCCCATTTAAGAAGGGGCCGGGCCCTTCCCAGTACCAAGGGAAGCCCAAAGGGGAGGTGGAGTGTTATCATTGTCATAAAAAGGGGCACTTTGCAAGAGTCTGTCCTAGCAAACCACCTACAGCAGCTGTGTCTTTGGCCTGCAACATTGGTGTGTCTCCGAAGTCATCTGAGTTTGCCCGGGGCAGTTCGTCAGAGGCTGAGGCACAGCCAATGCAGAAGCACCTGGGAGGCTCGAACCCTGCTCAGGATGTTTTTTGCGACCATAGAGGGCGGGGTTGCGTGATGTTGGGCGGGGCGCAAGCATGGAGTAGAGGTCTTGCGTGATACAGGTGCTTCCCAGACTCTGATGAAAAACTTGACTGGCTACCCTATAAACGCGGCTCGGGTGGTAGTGGTGCAGGGTATTAATGCAACTCGGTCATACCCGCTGGTGCGGTTGGAGTTGGAGGTGGATGGTGTGGCACGTGAATTGGATGTCGGGATTGTGGAGAAACTGCCAGTGGAGGGCGTCGACCTTCTTCTCGGCAACGACTTTGCAATGCCCGCTTCCGAGGTTCTACCCTTAGTCGTTGCCGAGAGGCCGGCCGACGTGAGTAGGGAAGAGCAAGAGTGGGTCGAGCGGTGCCAGACACAACCCATGGCGGGTGTTGTCACCCGAGCTCGGGGAGCTAAAGTGTCACAGCCTAGTCCTCCGCCTTCGGGCCAGCGGATGACACGATCAACAGGAGGAGGCTAAAGCTGGAGTTGGTTTTAAGAGTTTTGACTCGGCGGCTCTCCTGGGTGATTCAGTATTAGCACCATTACTTAATTCTGGAGTAGCCCCTGGGCCTGTCATCGAGAGTGACGAGGCTGGGCATGACGAGTCTCCACGACAGCAACGTTATGTACATCGAGAGAGGCAGAGGGAGCAGCCCATATCGGGGAAGGTCATGCATTGCTCCGGGAGCAGTTAGATCGCCTGGCACCCTCAGATATAAGTCGGTTGCAACTAGAGGACCCTGAGCTCCAAACGTGTGCTAATGGAGCTGTAGAGCTCGACGAGGACGGCGATGCACAGCCAGGAGATTTTTTTTATTTAGAAGGCATCCTTTATAGGCGTCTTCAAGACCCTAAACGTAGTTGGCAAAAGGGGCCCGGAGTAGTGGACCAGTTGGTGGTGCCACGGGAGTGCAGGGATAGCCTACTGAGGTTGGAGCATGACACACCACTGGCAGGACATCTAGGGGTGAGAAAAAAACGGTGGCGGCTCTTTGGAGGAAATTGTTTTGGTGGCCGGGGATGAAGTCTCATGTGCAGTCATGGATTAAAACCGCCTGGCCGTGATATTTGTAAACGTGTCGGGAAACCGAAAAACCAAGTTATTCCTAAGGCTCCGTTACACCCCTATTCCTGTGATTGGGCCACCCTTTAGTAAAATTAGTGTTGACATGGTTGGGTCCACTCCCTCCCACTAAGGCCTGGGGAAATAAATTTTTGTTAACCATAATGGATGTGCCCACTAGATTACCCCGATGCATACCCTATGAAAAAATGAAGAATGGCTAAGACGGTAGTCAAGTAACTTGTTGTGGTACTTCCCTCAAGGTACGGGTACCGGAGGGGGAGATGATCAGTCTGATCAGGGGATCCCTAATTTCACCTCCAACATGTTCAAGCAAACAATGCTGCAAACCTCAGCATGGGACTACCGCGGGAGCAGTATGTATCGTCAGCGTAGTCACCCTGAGAGTCAAGGGGTGCTTGAGCGGTGGCCATGCTTACACTTAAAAGCCCCATGCCCCCTCAGGTGTTATTGTGCCGACAAAACGGTATGGATTTTTGGATCTTGGATTGCCCTATGGTTGCTGTTTTGCTGGCTCGGGAAGGTACCTGGTGAGAGCCTCGGGATTTAGGTCCCAAAACGAGTGAATTTTTGGACACCGTGTCAGGGGACCCCTTAACATGCCTGAAAGAAATTTGGGAGGGGGGGACTGTGCCAGCCTTGTCCATTATTAAAAGTATGTGCTTGTAAAGCGTTGAGTCCCGCCATGCTTAAGGAGTCTGGAGATGGCAGGGGTTAGAAATTTGACCAGAATCACAAGCTTTGGATGAAGAAGGACAGCGTGATGATCCGCACAAAGTGAGGGGCTCCGGAAGTTCACTGTAGGACAAGAGGTATTAATTTTGTTGGCCCTTTGGTTTGGTTAACCCACCTCTCTGCGAAGTACAACCTGGACCTTATAACATTGTAAGAAAGAGAAAAAATTTCAGACTTAGAGTACCTTGTTGCCACTCCAGACCAGGAGTGAAAAAGAAACCCAGTTATGGTCACGTGAACACTTATTAACAAGAGTATGTGAGGCGCCCCTCTGAGCATCTCTCACTGTTCCCTGTGTTGGGCTTTGTTGCTGGGCCCGTGGTGGAGAAGGAGAGACGTGGGGGACAGTCAAGCTTCAGAGGAGCGGATAGGCTGGGATCAACATGTATTCAGCGGCATATCAGTGGGCGGAGGTGGGGGGGGGGGGAACTCGAGCCTAAGGACTGACGAGGGCTATAGACTCATTTGCATGAGCCGCAGTTTGATGCTATCCGTCAGTTGTTCGGTTCATTACCCCACTGTTATTTGGGTGACCTGAACACCCAGGGCAGAAAACTCAGGCTCATGCATGATGTTGACGTGGGGGACCATCTACCCTTTAAGTCAATCCCGTGACCCTGTGTGCTCCCCCATTAAAAAACTACCAGTATGAGGGATGGAGTTGGAGTATATGGCATCTGGTAGAGGGTTGATAGAGAAAAGGCCACAGTTAAGTGGGAACGTACCCTGTAGCCTAACACTGCAGCCTAAGACCAGATGGCGCAAGGTACGCTTTTGTATTGATTTCCGTAGGTTTCAAACGGTTTCTTTGGACTCCAATCTAACCCATAGTTCCTCTTCCAGCGGGTTGATGATAGTGTTGACAAAATTGGCTACATGACTCGTTTTTTGTCTAAAGTAGATTTAGGTAAAAGGTTACTGGCAAGTACCTTTGTCCGAGCGTGCTAAAAGAGGTACTGTGGGTTTGTTGTGGACGGGCAGTGAGTACCTACCGGTGCAAATGTTATGCCTTACGGCGACTTAAGAAGCACTCAGGCAACGTTTCAGAACCTGATTGATGAAATTGGGTAAAGGACATTCCAAATTGCACCGTATATTTGGACGATGTGAATCATTTATGATGACGACTTTGAGAAGAGCCATTGTGAGCACCTTGAGACCATTGTTCCGGATAAACTTAGTGAAGCAGGTCTGGTAGTCAAATTTGGCAAACACGTTGTGACTTTCGTATAAAAATGCCCACTGGTGCCAGTACATGGGGTTTGTAGTGGGAATGGGGACAGGGTGTGCCCTACTCAGAAACAAGGTACAGGCTATCAATAAATTTCCTCACCACACCCACAAAACCAAGAGCAGATTATGAAGCAGTCTTGGATGTATGATAGGCTAATACAGACGCTTCATAAAAGGTTACTCAAACGGTGTTGGCAACCTCTCACAGATTTGTTATCTTCAAAGACAAAAAGTTTTTTGTGGGCAACCTGAGTGTGGGAAAAGGCTTTCACTTTGGTTGAAACTGTGAAAACATTTGCTATTGTACTCAACCCGCTACTCAGGGCCCCAGACGTTTAACAGGGCGCCTTTTCAGCTGGACAACAGATGCTAGTGGGTTTGTATGGGGCTGGTGCCGTTCTTGCTACAGACAGCACAACAATGAAGGTGTGTTGAACACCCAGTAAGTTTCTTTTCTAAGATAGTTTCAATGCTGCACAATACGAACTATTCTACAATAGAAAAGGATCATTACTGGCGATTGTGCTGTCGCCTCAGGCACTTCG